>CM041631.1:7678882-7740532 GCA_023333625.1 Bothriochloa decipiens
GTGGCCTCACGTTTCAGGCTGATGAGATAAGCCAGGCTTCCAGCTTCATGCCCCGTGCTTTACTTAACTCACCGAATTGCGTCGCTTAGAGTACATCTCCGCAGGGCAGATGATTCAAAAAAACGCCCACGCCAGGGGGCCGCCTGTAAAAGTACACGGCCGGCCTCGCCCTTTTGCAGGCGGCCCCCTGGCGCCAAGACCCGTCCGCAAAACAGCTCGCACTTTTGTAGGCGGCCCCCTCGCCACCAAGGACGTTTTTTTGCGCCAGGGGACCGTCCGCAAAAGCCAAAAACGGCAGCGGCCAGCTCTGTCATATAACGCCCACACAGTGAGCGTTTTTTAAAAAACGCCCAATGTAAGCGACTAGTTCTGTCATATTTCGAAACAAAAAATTAAAATTGTAAAAAAAATTTTAAAAAAAATTAAAAATAAAAAAATTCGATGGGAGTGTGGTTGTTGGCTGCCGGCCGCAGCGGCGCAGCTCGGCTGCTCCCTCCCACCCTGTGCGCCTTGCGGGTTGCCGTAGCCCGAAGCGGCGTAGTACGGCCGCCTGCCGCAAGCACACAAATCGACCAGGGCCACGCCGCGCGTGGGTGCGGATGGGCGGGACGGTGAACCGGCGGCGAGAGACTTGTCGAAGAGGAGCCGAGGAGGTCTGGCCGTCCGGCGGCGGGCGGCGGGCGGCGGGCGGCGGGCGGCGGGCGATCTCCTTTGCCTCCTTGGCCGTGCGGGCACTCACTAGCAGCCTACTAGCAAGTAATTTAGTCCTCTGTTTCTGGGCCTAATGTTTATGGGCTGGAACTACACGAGGGTGCGAAGTGTTACTGGGCCATGTCCGAGGTCCTACAGACCTAGGCCCAGGTCCGCCTCTGTTTCCTCAAAAAAAAAAAAGGTCCGCCCCTGCTTCCTAGGGTAGTAGCTTGGAGCATTTTTCTTCTGTTCATGTTTTGCCAAACTCACCACTCAACAGATCTTTGCCATCTATAGTGCCTGTATGTAATTGCGTAGTGTGGCCTGCTGGGAAAAAATGTAAAACGCACCTGGCGAAAAATAAAATGAGTAAATAAAATTATAAATCCTTAGTGCTGCTTTTCATAAATACCACGCCAATTTAAATTGTACGCTGTAAAAGTTGTGTATCTACAAATGTTATTTTTCTCAGTTTCCTTGGATTATTCACATAACAAATTAACAATCACATCAATGCAGTAGGATTATTGCAGAAAGATGTTGCTAACTTTGACTGTTATGTTTTCATAGTAAATGGTAAAGTTACATGTCAGAGATTGAAGAGCTAAAACATCTAGAATTGCTAGATACACTCATGGAACAAACTTCTTTCGGGAAGTCCTTAGCACAACAATATTTTTATTTGAATCCAAGTCTTCCAATGTAGAGAGTTATGGGCTCAAGCATGATGAGAGACAGTTCGCAATTTGGCTCTAGATGAATTAACTCAACAATCATCAGGACTATGCGATATCAATTATTCCGCACCCCTTGTAGTTTGTGGTCAGGCTAAACGGTTCCTTAGTGTATAATACATACCATCCTTTACGGTCGCCTCCTTTGGGAGCATATGCTTTAACATTTTGGATATTCTTGATCTTGTACCACTCTGAATCTTCTTGCAGGATTATTAGTTTTAAGAGTTCTTCGTTGCAGAAAACCTCTAGCTTTGCAGCACTTGTTTCTTCCAAGTACTGTGGAAACAATTCTGCACCATAGTCCTGCAATGTAATGCTTTGCAGTTCTGTTAAACCCATGAGTACACTCAACTTGGGGCATTGGATAACCGAAAGTCTTCGTAGTTTAGGGAGGTAAGCAAGCATTTCGAGCTTTGGGTTGGCATAGAGATGAAGATCACTGAGGAAGAGGAAGTTTGCAACAGATGTCAAGTTGCAAGCTTCAGATATGATCAATTCTTTCAAGGCCCTGGTTTGATGCACAAGCCCCGGGGGGAAATACTTCAACTTGCATTTTGTGATCTTCAGAGAAAAGATGTTTGGCATTGCCTGCTCAAGTTCCTTGTCCCATATCCATTCTTCCCATCCATCCAACCTATCAAATCCAAGTTTCTCCAGCCTTGGGAACAACATACGTTGGTTCATCTGTGTAACATTGTTGCTGTAAAAAAATTCATGTCCAATTCTCGTAATAGATGGCGCATGTTTTATCAGCAGGAAATCTAAACTCAGGAGATGGCCCAATGCAGGGAGCTGCTCACAGTAGGTACAATCTTCGAGTTTTATTGATCTTAGGTACTTTAGAGCCATCTTACCTGAGCTCATCCATTTAGGAAGTTGATGTCCAAAAAATCCATCTAGTGAGAGGTTTTCGAGGCAAGCCGGTGGACAGAGCTCCTCAAAGATATCCTCAATTTGATGTTTCTTCTGCTGTATGTTATCTTTGATCTGACTTCCACTACCAATTCTTGTTGTGCACTCCAAGGTTAAGTATGTAAGGTGGTGTTTGCCTTGGAGGTTTGCTTTCTTAGCCACGGAGCTAGTCTCTGCTTTCTCTAGGTTGCTTAGATACAAGAGGCTGAGTTGTGACAGGTGGCCTAGCTCTTCCAGACTGTTCCAACCTGTAGTATCATCATTTTGTGTTAAAAAACCAGTCAACTCAACAAGATTTTCTAGTTTCCCTATCCCCTTAGGGATTTCATTCACACTGGCCCCCTTGATATGAAGAGCTCTCAACTTATGCAGCCTCACTATGCTCCCAGGAAGACTGAACAAGTTTATACAATTTATCAGACCAATATATTGCAGATATTTCAAGTCTCCAATCGAGTCTGGGATTGTATTTATCATGGTACCAGACAGCTCCAAGTATCTTAAATGCTTCAGATCAGACAAAGAAGTTGGCAAGGTTGTGAGATTTACACCCCCAAGATGTAGTACTCGTAGCTTAGGCAGGTCATGCAAAAACTTATCCAGCTCAACTGTGGTACTTCGGAGTATCATTAGTGCTCTTAGTTGCTTCTGATTATTGAAGATACTTGGGAGCATATTTTCAGTTGCTACGGACAGCCGACGCAGCTTAGTTTTTGTCTTCATGTTGCATAAAGTTTGGCCCTGTGTAAAAACTAATGCTTCATCTTTTGCCAAATAATTGGCAAATGATCGAAGAAGATCATGCATTGTGCATCCTGATTGATCATAATATTGGTCATCAGGCTCAAGTAGGTTACGCATGACTAATTCTTTGTAATACATGTTTCCTACATCTTCAAGTATTGTTGAGGTTCCTCCATCATCTTGTACAAATCCCTCAGCAATCCACATTTGAACAACATCCACCCGTTTGATAATTTCGTCTTTCGGAAAAAGGGAGCAGTGTAGGAAACATTGTTTCAGGTGAGGTGGCAAATCAGCATAGCTCAAATAAATGGCATTATGAACTTCTTTAGGTAGTCCTGCCACAGACCATGCAGCACTCCTTGAAACTTCCTCCCAATCTCTGAATGTTCTTTCTTTTGTGCACAATAGTCCACCCACTGTCTTAATTGCAAGCGGCAAGCAATCACATCTTGTGACAATCTCCATACCGATATCTTTAAAACTTTCTATATCAGTTGGATTCCTGCCCAAGACAACCTGTCCAAACATAAAGTATGATTAAGTTCCTTACCATATTTCTCTTGAAAATTTATATAACTGTGGTCAAATTAATTTTGTATGTCTGTATTGAATGGTACAATGGACCACACATGATGAAACTATATGTTACTATGATCTTAGGACATGAAGCCAAGCCCTTGGCAAGGAGGATCTTGTTTTAGTCAGTACAGTATCTGCACTAATCCAAATGGGAATAAAAATGACAGGGCCCAGTTGGTCCAAGTCTCATATCTATCTCTACATATGTCTCTGGATGCATAAGTCAGTGCCTGGAAGTTAACAGTTTTGTCCGAAAGAGTTATCTTTTGTCAGATAAGTTGTTCATAGCTAAGTACAAGAATTGCAGTAGGCTGTTGAAAACATCTTCAAGAACATAGTTGCTCGGACTGTTGAAGACACGGAAAAGAAGCATTCTAACCTGGTTCTTGAGTAAGCGCCACCCATCATCAGGCTGCAGCTTCTCCACACGGTGGATGCGCACGGCCTTCATCTGCAGGGCAACCATATCTTTCCTCGTCGTGACGAGCACCCTGCTGCCACCACGAGCACCAGCCCTGAACGCGTTCTCGAGCACCTTCTTCCAGGCCACGTCGCTCCACACGTCGTCCAGCACCAGCAGGACCTTATTTCCTGAGACGGCCCGCTGGAGCGCGGGCTCGAGCCACGACCTGTCCAGCGCGGCGTCGTGCTGCTGGTGGTGGTTGCCGCCTCCGGCGCCAATGATGGCCGACCACAGCAGGTCAGTCTCATTCACGTCCTGCGACACACACACCCAGACCCTGAGGTCGAACTCGTCGCGCATGCGCTGGTCAGCGAAGATCCTCTTAGCGAGGGTGGTCTTCCCGATCCCGCCGGCGCCCGTGATGCCGACGACGATGATATTTTCGCTCTGGTCGACGGTTGTCAACGCCTCCACCAGCGCGTTCGCGTCCTGCTCGATCTTCTCGCCGACAAGATCGGCGTGGACGATCACCGAGCTCGTCTTACCGTTGCTGCTGGATACCGGTAGTAATCGCTGCCGGAGGGGGACGGACGAGGACGAAGCACTGACGAAGTGAAACATGGAGCTCCGACGGTGGACGCTCTCCAGCCTCCGGTTCAGCTCCTTGATTTGCGCCGCCATGGCGTGCGCGAGCACCGGGTCCCGGAAGCACGTGAGGAGGGGCGCGCAGCAGCCAGCGCCGGGGAACGAGCGCTTGGGCGCCGCGTCGCCGCTGCGGGCCTCCGTCATCCGCCACTGGTCGAGGACGTCGGCGGCGTCGTACATGACGTCCTTGAGCTCCCGGACCCAGGCGTCGACGGCCGTGTCGGTGATGCGCTTCATCTCGGCATCGCCGAGGACGTTGACGAGGTCCTCCAGGGTGTCCTCGAGCCTTTCCATCTCCCCAGGCACGCCGAGGAGCATGTCAAGCCTCTCCTTCACTGCGCCAGCGACCATTCGCCCCAGCATGGGCACGAACGCATCTAGGATCATAGCCATGGGTTAATCGAGAGAGCTCAGCTCACGGCACAGGGCCAGCAAGATTGAAAGTATGTATGGCTGTATGCTTTGAGAGGTCAACGGCGACACAGGATGGGTCACTTGCTCTATTCTAGTTGCTCTTGCAAGTGAACAGCTGGCAGCTCGAAGAAACTCTCCATGGTTTTGTCCTTTTCTGGTTATATCCTTGACTAATTGGATCTTCTCGCGCGCCTTGTCCAACGAAGGATCGAAGGAAGCTCACGCGGATGAAAACTTCTGCACGATGGATCATTATTAGCGTTGAATGTTTATCTTGTACTGTGCAAACAAGGAAAATTGGGGAATTGGCACGGTAATATGAAATGTTGTTTTTAGATAACTAAATATCTTTCTGTAATGTCAATTTGTCCGTGTTATATGGCTAATCAAACAGCTACAGGAGTGATTCGCATCCGCGGGGTGTGACCCACATGTCTGGTGAATGACTTGGGAGTGTCAGCAAGGATTTACTACTGGCTAGTTCTATTGGTAGCGCCGGCGGCTTGTTAGTCCTTGTGGCTTAAACCAAACATGAATGGCATGATTTTGGGTAGAAAAGAACTTCTACAGCTTTGTAGATTATCTACCTGATTATGCGGTATGTATTCGTTCCTGACTTGTTTTTCATTAGAGATACATATGTGTTTGTTGATTACTATGGTGTTTCAACTTTTGGAACGAAACTATAGTTGTTGTGAGCTATGGGCTGCGAAAAAGTTGATGTGAATTGTGAGAAAGATAAAAACATGGCTGAACAACTATGGTTTGTGGAAAAACTATTGTTAGCCTCTCTCACATACGAGCGCATCCCATATGTCACTGACAACCCTTTTCCAGTCAACTCTCTCCCTCTCTCACTAACCAATGAACCCCTCTCATGACTCATCAGTCTCTTCCTCCTCTCAATAGGAAAGGTGTCACAGCTCCGTTTGCTCGCAACCGACGAGCATGCACCTGCCCACCAGCTCTTTCCAAGCGACGGTGCTCACCCCCGCCCATGGCAACGACGATGGTGGTGGCGCCAGAGTGCGCCCGCACCTTGGAGCTTTGAGCGGGTTGGGGCATGGTGGCCGGAGATGCTTGCCGACTGTGGCCATTGATGCTCGTGAACCTTCTTATCACCAGACGTCGAAAAAAAGAACAAAACAATATCTTAATAACCAGTGATAGATGGACAATTTCAAGGACTTTCACGACTTCATAGCAGCTAAAAGCACCTTTGATCATGTTTGCACCAGAATTTGGACTGGCAGACGCGTAGGTAAAGCTTCTCGAAGAAGACTCTGTCGGAAATCGGCTAAATGCCGGTAATAGGTGTTTATTGGAGAATCGGCTAAATCAGAGCGAATCGGCTAACCAGAATCGGCTATCTGAAGAAGCATACGGGCCACGATGACTCTAATCCGATTCAACAGGAGACAGCGCATTGACAGCATGGGACTCTACAAGACGGAATAATAGGGCCCAAGTTATCAAGTTTTAGTAACTTCTAGTTTATTTCCTTATTCTGCAAGTCATGTCAGGTTAGGATTTGGTCGAAGCCCAGGGTATAAATATGTAAGCCCCGACACCTTGTAAGCTCTCTCGACAATCAAACAATCTTTCGGCTCCTGCCAAAACCCCTTAGAACTAGGAGTAGCTTAGGTCTCAGCGAGTTCTTCACGACTAGGTTGCATTGGCATCGACCGATCTCTGGTTTGCTGTAAGTACCGTCATGGCTTGTGTTCATGTTTGATAAGGCTGCATCAGGTCGTCCGACCTCTTGTTATGTGTTGACACAGCGTTATCGGCTCTATTAGGCTTGGCAACCTGGTAGATTCATTAAGTTACCGATGTTGATTGTTTTATATTGTTTATTTGTTTTATCAACATTATTGCCTGATCAAGATTGGTAGATTTGGCTTATATCTCTTTAGATCTAATTGTCATCAATGCTCATTATGCTTGTTCCTGTGCCTTGATGATTGATCTTGTGCTTGCATTACCTAGATTGTATCAATCTTGTTCGTGACATGTTGTGCGTTCTAGGGTATAAATTCTTTCATGAGTAAAGTAAGTTAATCTCTTCTGGGAGCTCTATTACGGCTGTATTCTAGCAAACCCCACTGTTAGAGTTACTTGGATTCAGATTTGTCGGTTAGCGAGCTTTGCTCGTGGGACCGTTTATACACCTAGCCGATTCACCGGAGCTTTATCCATAACATTGCATGCATGTATCTGTTTAATGCTAGTCGGTTTGTTAAGCTTGCTTGGACGAGACCTTAGTCTGAGGATTTCAAATTCATGGGTTTAGTAGATCTATTAGTCTTAATCTAGATTATTGCAACGCATGTTGGATTTTTATGTATTGTATCGATTAGGCTAGATTGGCTAATGGCCTTGTGCTTTCTCACGTGTATTAGAATAGCTGATTTAGTTAAATCTTCTGTTTTAGCTACCTCGGCATGTATCATGAATGATTTATTCTTGTTCTTATTTTTGATTAATCATATCGCATCATGATCGATTGCTTTAAGTCATGCATGTTTGTTCAATTGTTTATTCACAAATGCATGCTAGATGTTGACTTTCTAGTCAATGCCCTGATTAGATCAGCTATTCAGCCATACATGAGGAACTGTCTGGAATCACACCGGCAGGACCATAATTTGACTATTCTTTCCCTCCTTATCAATTTCAGGGTCAAATTGATTGGCACGCCTCGAACTCGATTGACTGGATCAGCTGCTGGTGAAGTCGCAGGGATAGCGGAGACGTTCACGCTCTGGTCTGCCTGGCTTGCGAGATTCCATTGATGTGAAGAGTCACATTTTTGCGTCAACACTCTTTTTGGCACGCCCGGTGGGACACACAATCGTCAACCATGGCTCCAACAAATCAAGTTGATCTCAACGTCGACAACACCCTTGATGTTACGGCAGAAGAACTTGATCCAGAGCAAAGATAAGCAATTAAACTAGCTGCTGAATAACTGAAGCAAAAGTGCTTGACTTGCTTTGGAAGAGTGCGTGGTGGTAAAGTAGTCTTGAAGCAACCAATGCTAGAAGTCTTGATGTCAAGAGAAAACAACACAGGAGAAGAAGCAGACAAGAAGTTTGTGCTGGATCAATTGAACAAGATGATTCATGAAGCTATTGCAAATCATTAGGCGTATTTCTTGAATACATTTGGCAATATCATGAAGGACATCTTTGTTGGTTTTTCTGTTGATCAAGTTGGACCTGCTTATTTCAATCTAAATACAACATCAGGTTCTGGTGGTGGTGTACAGAATCCTCCCAAGACAAATATGGCATCAACTTCCAATGGAGGTGCAAATGGTAGTGCTGCTCCTCATGCAAAACAGCTGAAGGGTGGTCCTCCACCCAATTTTGGTACAACTACAATTATACCAGCTTCGGCTTATAAAATAGCTCCATCAGTTGATAGGATCAAAAGGAGTTGAACTATCATGTGAATCAAGTTATGGGAGGAGAAGCTAGCCAAGCCCAAGAGAATGATGAAGAGCCACCAGTTGGCTTTGCAAATGTTTTAAGTTACAATCATTGGGGAATGCCTTCTTGCCTAAGCATTAAAGGGCCTGCTAATCCTAATGATCAACTAGTCAGTAAGCTTGCTGAAGTGATAGAAAAGGAATTTGGCATGAAGAGGAATCACTCTAGATCATACAGCATGCCATATCCTGAATCGTACAATCGTTTAGAGCTTCACGTAATTACAAAGTTCTAGAATTTTCCAAGTTTACCGGAGAAGATAGCACCAGCACAATGGAGCATATAAGCAAGTATTTGGCCCAGTTAGGTGATGCTGCAGTTAAAAAAATTCATAGAGTCAGATTCTTTGCTTTGTCACTATCAGGACCAGCTTTCACTCGGTACTCATCTTTGCCAAGAAATTCTATCAACACTTGGGATGAGTTGAAGAGCAAATTCCATGCTTACTTCTTCAATGGAACTGTTGAGAAAGACATTGACGATTTGACCAGTATGAGGATAAAGAATAATGAATCTGGTCTTGATTTTATTCAGAGATTTAGGCAAACGAAAAGCTTGTGTTTCTCACTAAACCTGTCTCACCCAGTTGGTCAAATTGGCTATCCAGGGGATGCTGTCTTATTTGAAGGAGAAACTTGTTGGCATTCATTTTGACAACCTTGGAGCATTGGCACAAAGGGTGGCTGCTTTATCTAAATATGTGCAACTGCCACATCAGCAGAATCGTTTCCCGAAGGCAGCCAATGTAGCTGATTACTACAAATCCTAGATTCAATATGGCTCAGAGGAGGAAACAGATGAAGTGGACGCCATTGAATGGAACCTTAGCGAGAACTTTGTTATTGCACATCCTTGGGGCAAATCACAGGAAAGATTTGATTTCAACACCTCAAAGGCTGATAAAATCTTTGATTATTTGCTGAATAAAAGTGAAATCAAATTGTTGCATGAAAAGTTACTCAGTCCCGAGGAGGTAAAAGGGAAGAAGTATTGCAAGGTCCACAATTCTACCACTCATTCCACCAATGAGTGTAATGTGTTTAGGAAGCAGATCCAGAAGGCCATTGAGACTGACAGGTTGAGTTTTGATACAACTAGCAAGATGAAGGTTGATGATCAACCCTTTGCTGTTGCAATGGCTGATGTGGTGCTACCCAAAGGAAAGACCAAAGTGTTGACTTCTGCTAAAGCAAAAGAATCAGGAACAGTAGACACAAGACTGCAACTGACTACTGAAGAATACCAAGAAATCAAGAGAAGACATGAGAAGCAGAATAGATGATTTAACCAACCTGAGTCATCTGCATCGGCTGAGAGAAGGCCATGTGTGACATCTCGAATTCTTCTCAACAAGTGGCAGAGGCAACAGGAGAAGGACCGTAGGAGACAGTTTGAAGAGCAAGAATGCTTGAGGATGCTTGAAGAAGAAAGGTATGAAAGAGAGCAAGCCGAATCACATTGGAGTTGCCCTTTCTTTAGGCATTGCTGGAATGAAGGCTTGAGGTTGTCGACCAGAAGAGATTGCCTTGAATGCAGTGACCAGTACAGGGGATATCGACAATCTCAAACCAACCGCCGGTCTGTTCATGAAAGACTTTGACAACCTATGGAGGATTGGCGCATTAATAAATGCGGAGTCCATGATCATTGTGATGCTTATGATGAAGAAGTTGAAGAGGTGCAGCATGTTTGGCAAGAGAATCAATGGTGCCCTGGTGGTCATTCTAGGAGTCAGAAGAGAAGTGTGCAACGCTTGAGGGAAACTGAAATCAAGCTAGAAAAGGTCAAGAAAGCTAAGAAGGCACAGGTTTGGAAGGCCAAGCAAACAGCCGATTCAGGCAAATCGGCTCCTATTGGTATGCAGTGTATCTTGCCTGCTGAATTCAGAGCAATGAAGAATCAACAGGTTTACTCTGACTTTAATGAATCAGAGTATGAAGAGATAGCTACTTATTTGGCTCTCACTTCTCAAGTTGTATTCGACAAGCCTGTGTGTCATAGACATTTGAAGGCTTTATATATTAAGGGGCTTGTTGATGGAAAGCCTATGGGAAAGATGCTTGTGGATGGAGGTGCTGCAGTTAACCTTATGCCTTATTCAACATTCAAAAAGTTAGGCAAGACCTCTAAAGACTTGATCAAGACGGATATGCAGTTGAGAGATTTTGGAGGCAATGTGTCTGATACTCGGGGGGCAGTAAGTGTTGAGCTAACAATTGGCAGCAAGACTTTAATCACTACATTCTTTGTCATCGATGGGAAAGGATTTTACAGTCTACTTCTTGGAAGGGATTGGATTCATGCTAATTGTTGCATGCGTTCAACCATGCATCATCATGTGATCCAGTGGGTAGACAATGATATTGAGATCGTGTCTGCTGATGATTCCATCAATGTTTTCTCTGTTGATCATGTTTATTGGGATTTGGAAAGCTTTGAATGTTTCTTTGGAAAGGAGTTTCATGGAGACTTCATCTCTGTCAACGATGAAGATCAATAGCAGGCACGGGTCGTTGGCTCTGAGAGTATCTTTTAGAAAACACCGGGTAGTAATAGCTGGTGTAAAATGGTTAATGCAGCCAGATATTGTTAGACTATCAAGATTCAAGATAGTTTAAGATGTCTAGGGGCAATTGACTTATTCTTTAGACAAGAGCCTAAGTTATTAGGCATAGTATTAAGCATGATAGCCGATAGTAAGTATCGCTTTCAGTGTAAACAACCAATAGAATGTTGGTAATAGCCAATGTGACATACATCGCCTTTAGAGCAAAATAAAATAAAACAAAACATAAATATTTTATTAAAGCATGAGCGATTTTGATGAATTAGTTCAGAAGATGCATTGCAGACAGAAGTGTTCATCCATCCATACAGATTTTTACAAGAGATGAGTTGCTGCAAAAGACTACACCCTATTACAATCTACTCAGGAAGCCTGCCAATGACATAATGTGTCAAAGACACATTGGCAATGGCCTCTGCCGCATCCTCAAAGTACTCAGAGTTGTCTTCTATGGCATTGGCAATCTACGGCAAAACATCCAGGTCCTGCAGATTCTGGCCCGTGCGAGCTTGAACAGCAGTAAAGGCAAAAGAAGCACCTGTGATGATGCCTTGACGGGCCTGAAAGGTCCTAATGGCTAGAGGAGGGTGAATACCATAATAAAATTTCTTGCAAAGACACTTAAGCAACTTGTTAGACTAAAAGATGGCATAAATGCAAAGCTAAAGCTTCAATTACTCTATGCAAGCCTTTCTAACAAGTCGAGTATATAGGCTATACTACTAGCACCAAATCAACAACAAGCCTAGCAATTCTAAACAAGATTACTCTAGGCACTTCACTAAACTAGCAAGAGCAACAAGATAAGAACACAAAGGAGCTACACAAGCTAGCAAATCTACTCACTATCTAGCAAGACAAGCAAACAATAAAAAATGAATAACAAGCTAGATACAAGAGAGGAGGATTGGATTGTTATACCAACGCGAAGTGTAGATGGCCAATCACCCAATCGAGATAACCACACAAGAGAATCCTCGACAATCACAATATGAACCTAATGATTTTTTCTTCAAGGTTCACTTACTTCCTGGCAAGCTACTCATTGTGGCGATACTCCCGCTTGGAGATGTGCACACTAAATTGGCACTCAACGCTAAACCCGCTGCCGGGCGCCACACTATCAATACAAGACGGGGATCCTCCAAGCCATGCGCAATCCACTAGAGTATCCTTTTGTGAACTCCTGCAGGGAAGGATCAAGAACCCCTCGCAAGAACACCGGGTGTGGCCTCAAACAATCTCCACCTCGAGCTCAACACCCCGCTGCCTCCAAACCATATAGGGTGATGGGAATCACCCAAGAGTAATAAGAACTCCACAGTGAACTCGAAGATATAGTGCCTCTAGATGCAACTCTCAATGCTTAGCACTAGATTCTCACTCAATCTCACTCTAGATGAACAAGCAAGTCAAGAGATGAGTGGGGAGGAGTTTTTCTCGCTCAAAGAATGCTCAAGAATGAAAGAATGGGCAAGAATGCCTCCCAACGGCCAGCCAAAACCCATATAAAGTCACCTCGGATTGGCCTACCGGAACTTCCGATGGAGCCCCACCGGAACTTCTGGTTAGTCCAGATCTAGCCGTTGTACGCGAGTCAGTCCGTGAAGTTAACCGGAACTTCTGGTCATCCAACCGGAACTTCCGGTACCGAAAATTCCGGTGGAGCCCCATCAGAACTTCCGGTTAGTACAGATCTAGCTGTTGTACGTGACTCAGTCCGTGAAGTCAACCGAAACTTCTGGTCATCTGACCGGAACTTCCGCTCATCCACAGGAACTTCCACCAGAACTTCCAGTCGTGAACCAGAAGTGTGAACCAGAAGTGATTCAGGGCACGCGGTTGCTCGGGCTGGGCTGACCGGAACTTCCATCGAAACTTCCGATCACCAACCGGAAGTGTTTCGGAGCGTGCGGTTGCTCGGGCTGGGCTGGCCGAAACTTTCGGTCCAGGCCCACCGGAACTTCCGCTGGTCCAGCACCACCTCGCACTAAAACCGAACTCCATTTTCGATGATCTTGGACTCTATGAAAAGCTTATTCAGAGGACTACACAATCAATATATCCTCAAGATTCCAAACATTATAGATTAAAACAGTTTTCTAATTCCAAGAGCCATCACTTCTCTTTTTCAACACAAGTGTTTTTCATCATCGAGCCTTCGCCAATCCAAGTAACACCACTTGCCAAGGACGCTAACCTCAACATGTAAACCTCTTTGATCACAAGAGTTAGCATATCTCCATGAAGAACATGGGCAAGGGTTAGCTCTCTAGTTAGTCTCTCATATGCATCATGCCAAGTCAAACCTAGAGGCACTTGAATCGTGAATTCAACCGTGAATTCCCCTCTTGATAGTCGGTTATCAATCCTAAATGTGATCACACTCTCTATAGTGTCTTGATCATAAAAAGGGAAAACACCTATCCCTTGATACCTTTGCCTTGAGACCTTGATGCTTGATCATCCCATGTACAAGTTCACACCAAGTCCCTAAGCATCACCTTTATGTATCATTAGCAACATGAGTGTCATCAATTATTAAAACCAAACAAGAGTTTTCAGGGTCACCTCATGCACCCTGGCATGGACGTTCTCTAGCCTGTGGGCAATGGTCTCCCCGGGAGTATGCACAGCAGTGGCGGCTGCGTTCCCATCAAGCTAGAGCTCCTTGAATCATGCTGTGAGATCTGAGATGTTAAACAAAACATTAATGGCTAGAACATATCAAGGATCATAGATTGGAATACAACACTTACCCACAACGCGAGCGTCAGCAACGACCTGCCAGTTGATGGCCTCTTTAGCCTCCCGCTCAGCTGTCAAGAGGGCAGCCTGGAAGTCGGCAAGAATACTCTGAATTCGAGCCAACTCCTGGACAGTCTCATCATAGTGTGCCTCTGTAACACACCAGGTTTTAACTACATCTTTGCACTGCATATCATGAGCATGATCATATCATTTGCATCAAATCACATTCATGACCTGCTTTGCTGGATGTTTGTTTGCATTTAGCTCAAATTGTTTGACCTGGGTGTTGAGTTGTGATGAATGCATGCAAATAATTATGGTTAGGACCTAAAAATTTTTAGAAGGGTATTAGGGTCAATGTTTGCTTGGTCGTGTGGTTTCAAAATCAAGTATTGCAAAATTAGGATTTAATTACCCTAATTGTGTTTGCTCGGCTTTAACTAGAAGAGGTAGCTATAGTGCTCATCTCAAGTTGGACCCTTAATATAGTTTGTAGAGAAAAATATTTAGAACAAACTTTATATTTTCATCAAATTATGAAAATGCTGTTTAGGCCTTCAAAAAGGTCAAAAACAGTGGGTAGAATATTTAAAAGTAATATTTTTTATAATTTAAATTTGACCAAAATTCACATTTTCAAATCTAGGCTAAATTACCCAAAAATTTATATATATAAAATGTTTTACTCATCGAATGGAGCAACTTTTGTATTCAAAGTTTTTTGAAATTCGGCGCGGTTTGGAAACTACAACGAGTCAAAGTTTTCAGCTCAAGACAATAGTGGTGGGACCCACCCGGACCCACCTGTCATCATCATCTCTCTCTTTTCCCCTGCTTTCCCGTCGCTGAGCCGTGCCGCAGCAATGGTAGCCGCTGCTGCTACCCCTGCTGCCCTGCCTGCCCACCCGCTTCACCGGCTTTCCGCGTCGCGCCAAGTACTACACGACACGCGCCTCGCCCGCCGTTGCGCCCTACACACCTGCCGCCGCCATCATGACGCGCACCGAGCTCACGGGCATGTCGACGCCTGCCAACCCATGCCTGCCACGTGCCTCCCCTACCTCAAATAGGACAGCAACCCTCCTCTCCCACTCACTCCTCATCCACTCCCCTGCCTCCTCCTGCCTTCTCGCGAAAGCAGCCAAGCTACGGAGCCGCCATCACCGTCGCCGATCTCGCTCTACCACGGAACTCCTCCACCGCAGCACCATCGTCGCCTTGCTTGCACACGTGCTCCACTCCCCCTCTATCGCCTTCGCGCGTCGGCCCGACTCCCTCTCCTTCCTCTGCTGCTGCAGCGTCGCCGCCGCGGCGCACCACCGCGCGCACCTTCGCTCGCGTGGCCAGGGGGCCACGAGCTGCCGAGGGCCACGCCGCGGGCACCTGCGGGTGCGCCCTGACGTCGCGCAGCCCCGCCGCCACCCCTCCGGCAACATCACGGCCAGAACCCCGACCACGGCGGCCGGCCCTCCGCTCTGCATCGTGAGGTAGAAGACGATGGCATGAACACAATTTCATTACTCTTTCTGGATCTATTGACAAAAGTACATGACTCATAGGTCTTTCAGATTTGGGCTTATTTAATTTCTAGAAAGTGTAGGGGCCTCGAAGTAAAGTGCTTGTCCTATATCGATTTTTTCCTATATCGATTTTTTATTTAATCCCAAAAATAATTTCCAGAAAATGGTTTTAAACTTCTAAAATTCATATCTCAGTGAATATAGCTCTGAATTGAGTGGTTCAAGTTGCATTGAGTTTGTTATGAAGAATACTATGCATTAAAAATATAATATGCCATGTTTGGAATATTTTTCTGTATAGTTTTATTTAAGTTGATTTATTTACATTAAATTCTTGATATCTTAGAAAATGCATAACTAATTGTATATAGATCAAAAAAAATGTGATTCTTGTTGGGTTAGTCTTGTGTTGGCCTGCTCTATCTATGAAAAATATTTGGTGCATACTTACTGTGTAAAAATATAAACTTGTAGTTCAAGTGTGAAATTAGGGTTATTCTTGGAATAATTCATAAATGAGGTGTATATGTCTAGTTTGGGGTTGATAATGTTTATAGTCTACTTACATGCCATAAGGTAGCTCTTGATGTGGTGACACATGAGGTTTGGTATACTTCATAGTACAAAGTATTTTTAGGTCCCCTGTTATGTGCTGCCTTGTGATTTTTGTGTAGAAGGAAAGGCTTATCCAAATAAGGTGAAATTTGGATGATAGCCTAGAATTGATGTGTTTTTGTCTTCTGTAATTTTTGTAGATTTTTTTGTTAAGCAAAAATAGGTGTTGCAGTTATACCCTATGACTATAATTGCTTTATTTATGCCTTGTCTTATTATGTCTTGCCACGAATAATGTTTCTTTAGGCCTGCATAGGGTGTTTAATCTATTAGTGCTGCTATGCAGCTTTAGTTGATGTTTATGATATATTGCCTGGTGTAGATTTACCAGTAATGTTTTGTGTGTGTCTTGAGTAGAGTCATGGTAGTGATTAGCACATGATGAATGTATCAAGATGATTATGCTTAGTATAGATCCTTGGCTTTACTAGCTTGTTTACTGGCGATAAGTAGAAAGAAGGTTTCACCGATAGACTTGCATTGTTGCTATAGAGAATGTAGTAGATGACATGTGCTTATGGTACCTGTTCTTGGATGATGTTGGCTACATTGTAGAAAGGATACGCAAGCATTCATCCTCATCATACTCCATTATCATACCATGCGTATTCTCCGTATTCATAGATGCATCCGCATCATACAGGATCGCTAGGAGAATCTAACATGATGTGAAACGAGAATTCAGAAGAGGAGTTCTGAAAAGAAGCTTCTGCCCGGGAGCTGATCTAGAACCAGGAGCCATACGTGGAGTGATCGAGTGCCTAGAGCTTCAACCTCGCTCGTCGGAGGAAGGCAAGCCCCGGAGCATTCTTCCCTATAGTTTTCCAAATAACTTAACTTGCGTCCTTTATTGTTTATGATGCATTAAGTTTATAGGCGTTGATCGACACCGTTGATGCATTATGATTACCCTTGTCCACCTGAGTTACCCAAATACCCTGTTAGGTGTTAGCACGATATATGATTAGCCCTGTCTAACTAGATCGGTAGAAGTCAGGTGATTTCCTATCATCCACGGGTTATAGGTGGTGATCCATAATGATGAGCTATGTTGATGTTGAGAATAACCATGAGAAGTAATAAATCGAGACCGGGCGGGATTGGTGTTGTGGACAGAACTAGAGGTTCTATGTTGTTTTATCCCGTCTGTGTTGAACTAGGACCCCGTCCGTTGTAACGGCCCTCAAAGTCATGTTGAACGCATGCCCCACAGATAGCTGGAAGGATGTGATCATCCGACCACGAAGCCTCGAGACTATTTGGGCCGGGTTTTGACTTGAATTCTCGTACTGGAGATGGTGGTGGTGATGACAGGGGAGTGGAGAGTAAGCCTGAGGCTGACAGAGACTAGCTAGTTTGTAGTCGGGCGGCTCCTAGGTACGTTGGTTCGGTTAATCCCGCAACTCTACTCGAATAGGCCGAGGTGACCTAAGACAAACAAGGCACCGGTTGTCTGGGTTTGTGTGGGGAATACCTCGCCAGCTGGTTTGCAATCGATTATAATCGCCATCGTCCCTGGATAGTGGACACTTGACTGAGCACCGGCATCATAGTAACAACTTGAACAAAGAGATGAAATGGTTATGATGTTGATGCTGAAAGATGCTCAACTGAAAGTGGTTACTATTCTTGCATGATAATTACACCATGACTGTTTAGATCAGGTGCTAATCTAGCATAATCAGGTTAATGACTTTAAAATGCAAAGCTAGAAGGTCATAATAATTGTTACTAATGAGCTAAAGCTTTCATGCAAAGAAATGAGTTAGCTAGCCTCCTTATAAAGCCTTGCATACTCCTTGGAGTCACTTTATTTTTGGTTTATGACGGGTAAGTCTAGCTGAGTACATTCTCATACTCAGGGTTTTATTCCCACTTGTTGCAAATCATAAGACTATTGTTGTGGCGACAAGATGGACCTGTATCCCACTACGGGAAGACTAAACCTTGGGCAAGGTCAACTCTTATATCTCGCCTAATTGCTGTTGTTGGATGTCGACCCTGAACTGGCAATGTATTGAAAAAAATAGGTGTAAGTATATGTCAAAAATATATCTACTTTCACTATTTACTTGCAACTCTGATTTCAAGGGGTTTATATAAATCCTATGATGTAATTATGCTATGTCCGCAAAGAACAGATGAATGGTAACTGCTAAACTGTGCGATTCCTGGTGTGTCATTGGAAAAGTTTGAAATCCCTCGAGATTTCACGGACTACCGGGTTAATATGAGCATAATGTGCTAACTAAATTGCCTCGGTGGTTTACTTAGTACCTTGGGTTTATATTAATTGGGCAGTTCTGTTACAGCCTTCATCTCCATCCGCTCCCGATAGATGCGGTTGTACAATGCTGCTGACACCTTGGCGGAACTTGTAGAGGATTCTGACCCAATAGCGGAGCCCTCAGATTCCACCAGAGTTATTCCGATCAGACTAGGACCAATCCCTGGTGCCTGAGCTGGCATAGGTGTAGCAGGTGCTGCCGAAGCTCTTGGAAGAGTGGCAGCGACGTTGGAAGGACCTTCGCCATCAATCCTGAAGAATCGACAAAACAAGAGATTGGATTCAAAACTAGATGAGTTGATCAACCAAAATTGTTTTACCTGGCGTGAAGACGAACAACACGGTGAGAGTTCACTTCTTCCTCCTCCAAAGGACGCTTGCCAAGATCGTGACCTGCCATGGACTGCTTGGAAGGTGAGGGTTTTCTTGAAAGTAGAAGGGTTTTCTGGTTTGGAGGCGGAGGAGGCAGAGATTGCGTATAGATTATAATGAAACAAGTGGTGCCAGTTTATAGCCCAGGGGCACGTCTTGAGAAACGAATTGGCAGCCTACCACTAATTACGGCACTGTGCATGCAAGTAATCGAGTGGCCGGTCAAATCAACCCCAAACCTATTTTCTCGAAAGACCTGTTATTTGTACTATTTGGTCAATCGAGAAAACGAATCAGGATGGTTAATCGGCAAAGGGCTAAAGGAGGAGGGGCATCTGTCAGTCTCAGATTGGGAATTTATAGATCGGTAAAATACAGAAGCAAAGGTGATATCATTGAGTACATTAACATGTAGTATTTAGTACAAAACGTTCAGAGGATTCTAAGTCATTACAAGTTGTCAGATTATAGTCTCAAGAGGTTTTTCAGCGCTTCAAGGGCATTCATCCTATCAGAATCAAACTGAACAAGCACCAGTTTATCATCAGATACGGATGCGGACATAATCTTCAAATCCTACATTATTTGTTTGCCTACCTGAACAAATTCAGCCAATTCCTTCTTCTTCAGCGTCAGGTTTTTAGTAATTAGGAGTAAGGCTGATTCCTTTTGGGCAATAGCTACATTAACATCTTAATGTTCTCCAGTTAAGCCTTCCTAGTTTGAAGACTTGAAAGATCTGGTTTCATATCATCTACAGCTTTCTGGAGATCTTTCAAAGAAAAACTTACTTCCTTGACACTATTCACATTGGCAGCTTTCTGTTCTGACAAGGCTACTTGCTCATTCAAATTATTCTGAGCCTTCTCTATTCTTGAAGCATTGATAGTGAGGATTCTAGCAAGTGGCCCCAAGAGGTTAGGAGGGAGGATATTCTTAATTTCTTTGAATAGTTGATTGACGGAGTGAATGTTTTGAACCAAGTCAGCTCTACTCTGAAGAAAAGGCAATAGGTCTCTCAATCGGTCCAATGATGGTTCAGCTGATTTCTTAAGAGAAGAAACTTCCTCCTTATCAAAGTACTTTGAGAAATCTATGCCATAGTCTAGTAAAGAAGGAGAAGGGACCTGATGCAATTCTAATGTCAGCAAGGATGATAGGTTCATTCATTAGAAATTATCAGTTTACCTTTTCATGAGGAATAGCTGATTATTCTACAGCTTGTGGGCTCGGCTCATCATGAACCACATGGTCGAGAGCTGATGGCAAATTATTATTCTCAAGTGTTATATCTTTAAATCCTGGAGTAAATACTGTTAGTAGAAGCTAAAACCAGAATAAATTAAGAAGTTTATAGTTCTTACTATCAGTATGATTTTGGCTTGAAGGATTAATGGCATGATCAGCAAGGAGTCTTATTCTAGAAGATTCATAGCTGTGTTTCTGTTGAAAGGTTTAGTCAGAAACAAGTCAATTTGAGACAATTGGGTTAAATCATGTGTTACCTTTGTCTCTTGAGCCTCATTTTCTACTTCTAAAATCTCTGGCCGAACTGGAGTTTTGGGAGATGCCCTTGGAGAAGCAGTGTTGCTATTCTGATTCTTCTGCAAGAAGCGGTATTAATAGCCAGTTTAGTCAAATCCAAAAGAAAATTGGCTAACCTTGGATGATCTGGTTCTTCTTTTGAACACTCCAGTAGAATTTCTAGCGTTGGCCATTTGTCATTTTGAGGATTGAGGCTAAAGTTGAGCAGCATAAGTGTTCATAAAAGTTTTCAAGGAAGGGGCATCACAACCTAGTCTTGTCCTTAGACAAGGAATCAAATAATGTACATGTCTATTCCTTCTGTCAGCAGTGGGGGCTTCAAATGCTTCATCTTAATATGAAGTAAATATTAGTTTGAGGAATATTTGAAGGAATTAATGAATACAAAGAAAATACCTCTCCCTCAGCTTCATAATATTTGTCCAATTTCTTACATAAAGGATGAGCAGTTTTGCAGAATAAGTGAACTTTTCATTCGTCCCACCGTCCATCAAAAGATAGGTGTGAAACTATGATTTTTGTCCATTGATGAGGATGGTATATTGAGAAGTCTGATCCAAGGTTAAATACTTTCATTGCCTCCAAAGAGATATTGATTATTTCCCTTGGCTTCAGCTTGTCTGCAAAAAAGAGGATGGGAGGAAGTTGTCCAAAGCCAAATTGCCGAGCCAAAAAACTCGAATTGTAAAATTCATAGGATGGAGACGAGTCAGGATCATTTGGAATTTTGCTTCGGCCATGTCTAAAGTTTATTGTAAGAGCACGAGGTCTGATGAAGCAGTTGAGAATATTTATGGCTGTGTCATCTGGACAACTAGTCTCAAATCTGAAGTGGGCTGACAAATACAAGTTATTGTCTTGATCTTCAACATATGGCAACCAAACCAAGTGATCTTCAGTAAATGCCCTGTAGAACAACTTGAAGAACTTTCCTCTGGTAAAATCAATGAAGTAAGAAGAAGCTGCTTCGCCATAGTTCACACACATTCTCTTCTTTTGGTTAGGCTTTTTGGAGTATTCCAAATAATCAAAAGAAGGGAAAGATAGATTTCTGAGATTGGGCTTCACAAATTTATACATGTACAAGTTTAACCAAAGCTGAAGCAACCACCAAGGACAGGAAACAGGGCCAATCTTCTCATCTTTCAGAAGTTTGGCTGACACTTTATACATCAAATTATAGAAGGAACCCAGGAGTAGCTTTCCCATTTGAATTTTATCCCTTGCAGCTAATTTCTTTGCCAAAGCTTTGTTATTGAAGGTGGGTCCAAAGGCAGTTCCACAAAAGAAGAATTTCTCCAACCACATATTCAGGAAGGCAATATGTTCTTTCTCTTCTACAGATGTGAAGGCTTTAGAAAAATTCTTGATATATACAGACCAGGTGTTTAACTCAGAAATCTTGCCCATGGTCTTATATCCTTTGTCTAAGAAATCATGAGGATTGACTGAGCCAGTGACTTCTAGCCCAGTTAGCATGAAGACATCGGCCAGAGTAACAGTCATTGGTCCGTGACCAAACATAAAAGCATTGGCAGAATTCGACCAGAAATAGGATGCAGCTATCAACATAGATTCATTCTTTTCCATCTCTGAAAGAGAAAGGGTGATACACTGATGAATTCCTGCATCTACCCATGACTTACCTTTCTGCTCTTGCACCCTCAGAAGCTAATCCCGCCATCCAACCGGGATATCGGGCCAGTTCCTGACAGCATTGCTCCACGAACTACATCCACAAGTGAAGCTCTAAAAGGAATCTGTTGGGTTTCTTCAGTAACAAAGTTAATTGCATCTGAATTGCCCATAGGACCCAAACAGAAGGAGTTGGGTGTAGTATGAATGAGCAGCTCATTACGGAGCTCCTACAAAAGAGGATTGGGTGTCCAGACAGGTAAACAAAGTGCGTAAGAAGTAAAAGCGAATTCGTTAAAGGTTTTACCACTGGAACGAGGTCTAGGGTTGCCATCCGTATCTCATGAATGAAAGACGCCATCGAGATGAATACTGGCGTTTGGCTAACTAGGGTTAGAACTCGAAAGGATCCTATGGAGATGCTAAGAAAGCACCAGAGATCGGGTGGAATTTTGGAATAAAATTAATTTTATCCCAAAATTGGGGGGCATGTGTTTGCATCAAAATTTGGACTGGCAGGCGCGCAGGTAAAGCTTCTCGAAGAAGACTCTACCGGAAATCGGCTAAATGCCGGTAACAGCTGTTTATTGGAGAATCGACTAAATCAGAGCGAATCGGCTAACCAGAATTGGCTATCTGAAGAAGCATACAGGCCACGATGACTCCGATCTGATTCAACGAGAGACAGCGCATTGACAGCACGAGACTCTACAAGACGGAATAGTAGGGCCCAAGTTATCAAATTTTAGTAATTTCTAGTTTATTTCCTTATTCTGCAAGTCGGGTCAGGTTAGGATTTGGTCGAAGCCTAGGTATAAATATGTAAACCCTGGCACCTTGTAAGCTCTCTCAACAATCAATACAACAATCTTTCGGCTCCGGCCAAAACTCCTTAGATCTAGGAGTAGCTTAGGTCTCGGTGAGTTCTTCACGACTAGGCTGCATCGGCATCGACCGACCTCTGATTTGCTGTAAGTACTGTCATGGCTTGTGTTCATGTTTGATAAGGCTGCATCGGGTCGTCCGACCTCTTGTTATGCATTGACACAGCTAGTTAGCGGCTCTATTAGGCTTGGCAACCTGGTAGATTCATTAAGTTACCGATGTTGATTGTTTTATATTGTTTATTTGTTTTATCAACATTATTGCCCAATCAAGATTGGTAGATTTGGCTTATATCTCTTTAGATCCAATTGTCATCAATGCTCATTATGCTTATTCCTGTGCCTTGATGATTGATCTTGTGCTTGCATTAGCTAAATTGTATCAATCTTATTCGTAACATGTTGTGCGTTCTACAGTATAAATTGTTTCATGAGTAAAGTAAGTTAATCTCTTCTGGGAGCCCTATTACGGCTGTATTCTAGCGAACCCCACTGTTAGAGTTACTTGGATTCAGATTTGTCGGTTAGCGAACTTTGCTCGTGGGATCGTTTATACACCTAGTTCGTTCTCATGTCGGTATCGGCAAATTAGCCGATTCACCAGAGCTTTATCCGTAACATTGCGTGCATGTATCCATTTAATGCTACTCGGTTTGTTAAGCTTGCTTGGACGAGACTTGGTCCAAAGATTATTTAGTTTGAGGATTTTAAATTCACGAGTTTAGTAGATATATTAGTCTTAATCTAGATTATTGCAACACATGTTGGATTTTTATGTATTGTATCGATTAGGCTAGATCAGCCAATGGCCTTGTGCTTTCTCAAGTGTATTAGAGTAGTCGATTTAGTTAAATCTTTACTGTTTTAGCTACCTTAGCACGTATCATGAATGATTTATGCTTGTTCTTATTTTTGATTAGTCATATCGCATCATGATCGATTTCTTTAAGTCATGCATGTTTATTCAATTATTTATTCATAAATGCATGCTGGATGTTGACTTTCTAGTCAATGCCCTGATTAGATCGGCTATTCAGCCATATATGAGGAACTGTCTGGAATCACACCGGCAGGTTCCATAATTTGACTATTCTTTCTCTCCTTGTCAATTTCGGGGTCAAATTGACTGGCACGCCTCGGACTCGATCGACCGGATCAGCTGTTGGTGAAGTCGCAGGGATCGGAGAGAGACGTTCATGCTCTGATCTACCTGGCTTGCGAGAGGCCGTTGACGTGAAGAGTCATGTTTTTGCGTCATCAGATCATGTTGTAAACTTTGTACTACCACAAAAGAAGTTTTTACTTAAATAACATGAATGGAATTCTACCCTTTTGATTAATCTTTGTCTCTTTAATTGGAGAAGCAAAAGAAGTCCAACCAAAAAAGACACTAAGTATGAATGAAATTCTACTCTTTTAATTAATTTTTGGCTTTTCAATTCGAGAAGAAAAAAAATCTAACCAAAAAAGTTCACCATATAGAAATTTAATACTCTCTTCGTTTTAAATTATAGTTTACTTTGATTTTTTATGTATATATTTTTTTATATATCTAAATAAATAATATATCTAAATATACAGTAAAATATATATAAAAAAATTAAAATAAACTATAATTTGGAACGGAGGAGGAATTAAATGTTTTGGAGGGAACCCGCAGGACCGCAACCCCGACGCTCCGCGCTCCACGCCGTGCAACTCATCACCATTCCCCCGCGAAAGCCTCCATTTTCGCCGCGGGACGGCGGGAGTCTCCATAACCCACCCCCCACGCGCGCGCCTGTAAACCCTAAACCCCGCCTTTTCCCGCCACCCGTGCGCATTTCGTCGAGCACATCGTCCGCATCCCGAACCCCGCACGGCCACCGCCACCATCACAACCGCTGCGCCGGCGGACGGCTCGACGATGGAGGGCGACGACTTCACGCCGGAGGGCGGCAAGCTCCCCGAGCTCAAGCTAGGTCCGTGCGTTCGCGGGCGCCACACCGTCCTTGGTTCCATTAGATCCGTCTCGCCGCTCACTCCCCTTCTGTCTTATTTGCTCTTGTTGTCGGACAGATGCGAGGCAAGCGCAGGGTTTCATCTCCTTCTTCAAGAGGCTGCCGCAGGTGCGCTCCCTCGATTTCACCTTTTGGGCCTCAGCTTTGGGCGACTATTTTGTAGTCTTTTTTAGTTGGCTGATTTATTTCCTTTTTGGTCTGGCAGGATCCCCGGGCCGTTCGTCTCTTCGACCGCAGGGTAAGTGATTCCAATACATGTGGATGTACCTTTTTTTGTTTAGTTTTATCACGGGCAATAGGATGAACTTGAGAAATGGGGGAAAATGGCTCTGGTACTGTTGTTACTGTTAGAAAATATGGTCTGTTGTATCTTATTATTGTCACCTGATAAGTGAACGTGTAGATTGCAGATGATTCATTAAATACCTGCGATCATGTTAGTTCAATTTGCTTGACAGTCTATGCACCATGAGTTGTTCTCAGCCATAATTTAAGGATTTAATTGCTAATATCAGCTTCATGTGCTATATGTTAAATTCATAGTCCTCAATAACCTAAAGCTGGTAATAATGAGGTAGCAAACTAGGGAATTTTTTGGCATTTGGGGGCACTGCTGTGCACTTTGGATTACATAATCTATGGCAACATTTTTTTTTACCCAATAGGATCGTGCCCTGCTTGAAAGTGCATTTAAAGAAATGATCAACAATTGAGAATTTGTTTCCTTGGAAGGGGGCATAAACGTTTAGAAAAAGGAAATTTCATGAAATTCATGCAGATATAAGATGGGATTTCTTCAAAACTTATTTCTAATATGGGGCGCTCTTTTTTGCATTGAATTTGCATGCCAAAACTATCTTTGTACTACTATAGCAATCACTACTGTTGAGGGATACTGTGTCCAGGCAGAGTTAAATTTAGCTTTTTTCCCATTGGGGATTTAATTTCTATGTGCATCAACCTTCCACTGTAAAATGGCATGCTATAACTAATGCTCAAATGTTGTTCAGGATTATTACACTGCCCATGGCGAGAATGCTACGTTTATTGCAAAGACATACTACCACACAATGTCTGCCCTGCGTCAATTAGGTAGCAGCTCCGACGGAATCTCAAGTGCCAGTGTGAGCAAGGCTATGTTTGAGACCATAGCCCGCAACATTTTGTTGGAAAGAACTGACCGTACATTAGAGCTCTATGAAGGAAGTGGGTCAAGTTGGAGGTTAACAAAGTCTGGAACACCTGGAAATATTGGTAGTTTCGAAGACATTCTGTTTGCAAACAATGACATGCAAGATTCACCAGTCATTGTTGCTTTGTTTCCAGTGTGCCGGGAAAGTCAGCTGTATGTAGGGCTTAGTTTTTTGGATATGACCAATAGGAAGCTTGGGTTGGCTGAGTTCCCTGAAGATATCCGATTCACAAATGTTGAATCAGCTCTTGTTGCATTAGGTTGCAAGGAGTGTCTTCTCCCAGAAGATTGTGAAAAATCCATTGATCTGAATCCCCTTCGAGACGCCATTAGTAATTGTAATGTTCTGTTGACTCAGAAAAGGAAGGCTGACTTCAAATCCAGGGATCTCGCACAAGATCTTGGTAGAATAATAAGGGGTTCTGTTGAGCCTGTGCGTGATCTGCTGTCTCAGTTTGACTATGCTCTTGGTCCCCTTGGAGCTCTTTTATCTTATGCCGAGTTGCTAGCAGATGATACTAACTATGGAAATTACACAATTGAGAAGTACAATTTGAACTGCTACATGCGACTTGATTCTGCTGCAGTGGGAGCATTAAACATTGCAGAAAGGAAAACTGATGTAAACAAGAACTTCAGTTTGTTTGGTTTGATGAACAGAACCTGTACTGTTGGGATGGGAAAAAGACTGCTTAACAGATGGCTGAAACAACCTCTATTAGATGTTAATGAAATTAATAACCGATTAGACATGGTTCAGGCTTTCGTAGAAGACCCAGAGCTTCGTCAGGGACTCAGGCAACAACTTAAAAGGATATCAGATATTGATCGTCTAACACATGCTCTCCGAAAGAAATCAGCGACCCTGCAGCCTGTTGTTAAGCTTTACCAGGTTATTGCTGCAACCTACTGTTATTTTATTTTAATGAATTTGGAAGATAATTGTTTTCCTGAAAATGTATTTGAATATACTGTAATATTTGTTACTAGCTGCTAGTGTAAGGCTAGTAACATTTAAAGAAAGGAGTGCACTGAACCTTTGTAGCACTCCCTCCAAATCCAAATATAGGTCCCTTTAGAATCCTAGTTGGTCAAACTTTTTTTGTAACTTGGCCAATCAATATGTAGGAAACTTGTTGTTTAGTCGCAAAAAAAAAAGACAAGACATTGTTGATGTTACTATAATCACCATGGAAAATACTTTCATAATATGTAACAGTCAAAGAGTTATGCTGGAGACTGTTGTTGTCCTAGACCTACATTTTGAATCATAAGGAATGCTTATTTCTGTGTATTTGTGCATAACCTTTGAGTAAACAGAGTATAATTAGGTTTCTTAAACAAGGGCAACACCTCCTAAAATGCATCCCTTTTACCACATTTTCTTAACCCATTTACTTATTGATTTTGCAGTCCTGTAGCAGAATCTCATACATCACGGGCATTCTTCAGCAATATGATGGACAATTTTCCACATTAATAAGGTCAAAGTTTCTTGAACCGTTAGAAGAATGGATGACAGAGAATCGATTTGATCGGTTTGCTTCTCTTGTTGAGACAGCTATTGATCTTGATCAGCTGGAAAATGGAGAGTACAGAATATCTCCTCTATATTCTTCTAACTTGGGTGTACTAAAGGATGAGCTTTCTATGGTTGAAAATCACATAAATAATCTGCACGTGGATACAGCTAGTGATCTGGATCTATCTGTTGATAAGCAACTGAAGCTAGAAAAAGGACCTCTTGGACATGTGTTCAGAATGTCAAAGAAAGAGGAGCAGAAAATCAGGAAGAAGCTCACTGGCAGCTACTTAATCATAGAAACTCGTAAAGATGGTGTAAAGTTCACAAGTTCTAAGCTGAAAAAGCTAAGTGATCAATACCAGGCACTGTTTGGTGAGTACACAAGTTGTCAGAAAAAAGTGGTTGGCGATGTACTGAGGGTTTCAGGCACCTTCTCAGAGGTACAGTGAGATAACTATCGTAGCTTTATAGTTTATTTTTTCTTTGTACAAATTGCGATAAATCTTCAGTTCTTGGTGTAGGTATTTGAAAATTTTGCTGCAGTTCTGTCAGAGTTGGATGTTCTACAAAGTTTTGCTGATTTGGCAACTAGTTGCCCAATTCCTTATGTTAGGCCAGACATCACAGCATCGGTAAGAAACACTTCCTAAAACTCCTTTAAAATGGCAAATTTCGAACGTGGCTCTAATCTTGAGAACACATTACAGGATGAAGGAGATATTGTTCTACTAGGTAGCAGACATCCTTGTCTAGAGGCACAAGATGGTGTTAACTTTATACCCAATGATTGCACTCTGGTAAGTTTCCTGTGATACGATATTTGCTATTGCAGCACTTAATTACTGAAGTTAGTGATGGTTTGATGGCCCTAAATAGGTGAGAGGGAAAAGTTGGTTTCAGATCATCACTGGGCCAAACATGGGAGGAAAATCAACATTTATAAGACAGGTTAGATTTGCACTTTCATGGTAAATGTTTTGATGAACCACTCAAGGAATTTATTTATAATGTCGTGGATATCTGGTACTATATATATTACCTCTCTTTATTAACCTATAACGTCCTAGAATGCATTCACTCAAACTTCTCTAGGGACCATTGATTTTGAGTAAAGTTATTTGTATTGACAATGAAGAAATACTGTCAAATTAGTTGTGTAAATCAATTTTCATACTATATATTTTTTCGTCATATCTGTATAAAGAGCTACGGTCAAAGTTTCACGTGCCGGTGTCCAAAACATAATACATTTACAGAGGGAGTGTATGACTACTTTTCCTCTTATAGTATATCATTTGTGGCAACCAAAGTTTGACCATTAGAAAGTATTTCTAAATACAAACCTAATGCAACGACTTTTGTAGGGCAAACTTTTCATATGATTAGACCAGTCATTTTGTAGGACAAACTTTTCATAAGATTAGACCAGTTATTTGTCAAAGGCAACAAAGTTTGAGTTTTGAAACATGTATGTTCTTGCGATAGAGTATGATCAATGATTCATGCATATGAGTGTGAATAATTAGCATTTATTTTCAGTTATGGAAACTTTCACTTATAATTGTTTACTGAATTTAGTAGAGCTCTCCATCTCCACTTCCCAAAAAAAAAATACATACTTAAAACATATGTGAAGTTAAATGTGTAAATATGTAAATTTTGTTAGGTTTCATGCACCACCAAGTGAACCTAAAAGCTTAGGTGATTGGGAAGAGGTGGGCAATCCACTAATACTTCACAACAAATTTATTGCTACACTTGGATACACATCTTATGTTTCATCACTACCATCCTATATGCATAATGCAAGCATTACAATGCAATAGTATTACAATAATGAGTTTGTGTATTCTCAAAACAAAACAAAACAAAACAAAAAAGAGTTTGTGTGCTTCATGCCTTCAGTGATATGTTTACCTGTTTTCTGGATAGCCATGTGGGGGTGACTTATTGAGTAGTGTATTCATACATATTTGATCCAAAAAGATGGATTGCCCAGAATTTTAATTCTTCACGATTGCTAAAGAAGGGTTTTGCTAGGACCCAAAATGTTGCTGGTAGAAAGTCAGTTGTATGAGCATGTATATATGACTCCTCTTGATATACTCTTTGAAAAGTTGATGGTAAATGAGGTCTGTCACCCCAAGAATCCAGTAAAGAGTTTGAACATTTTTCTGTGACTCCTTGAGTGTTTGGAAAAAACTGAAAGCAAACCAGTTTGATTCAATTGGTGCATTTGGACATGTTAAACATATTGTGTGAATTTCCTCCATGTTCTTCCGTCTTCTAATTCTTGGACGTTGGCTACTGACTTTAATATATATTTTCAAACATATTACTTGAATCTACTAATAATACCATTTGCTGCTTACATTCCTTCATTTATCAGCTTGTCTTAATTACTTTTCATATGGGAATCAGGTTGGTGTAAATGTCTTGATGGCGCAAGTTGGTTCCTTTGTACCTTGTGACCAAGCAAGTGTTAGTGTGAGGGATTGTATTTTTGCTCGTGTTGGTGCTGGTGATTGCCAAGTAAGTTGAGGTTTGATCATCTAAGTATTTTGTTCTTAAGTTTATATTGGAAATGCCCTTTTGTTTTTATTAAACTTCAGCTGCAATAACAAATAACATATAGTGTCCTCTTGCTTTAGCTACTCATAGTTCTACAAATGTTGCAAATCAAAGATGCAAGTGTTCATCTTCCTTTAATATAAGATAAGATGCACAGTTCTCCTGCGTGTTCGAGAGGAAAAAAAAGATGCAAATGATCAGGATAAAGGAACATGAGCTACACAAATGACACATTTGCTATATTAGTCAAGTCTATTTCCTTCTGAAATGAAAAATGTTCAATTTTTTTCCTTGAACTGGCATGTGAGCTTATATTAAGAAGAATAAAATACACAAAGCTGTATAAATCCAGCAAAAAACAAGACACCACACACAAAACCCCCCAAAGGCCAACACACTCAACTCATATAAACTCAGTTACATAGAGATCAGAACAACAGCCCACCCCTCTCCTACAGCTCCCAGGAGACTAGAGGCAGTAGCTCCTCATGTGTGTAATTTTTCACTTTTTTTAACGAAAAAAATGGCAGGAGCTCTACCTAGGTTTCAACTCTAGTTTACCCCAACTTGCTTGGGACTGACAGGCTATGTTGTTGTTGAAAATGGCAGGAGCTCTACCTTTCAATCAAGAGAGGAAAGAGTTCAAAACACACATTACATGTTGATCCCTCCAATAACAAAACCCTTCTTTTAAAATTTAACGGATAATGATCGCAGGGTCTTTTCTCATAGTAAGATGAAACTTTCTGTTACTTTTAAGCAAGCATTAAATTTATATCCTTCTGCAAAGTATGATGTCATAAACTGTTATGTTTACATTTATTTGGCAGCTTCGGGGTGTATCAACTTTTATGCAAGAAATGCTTGAAACAGCATCCATCCTAAAAGGCGCCTCTGATAAGTCTCTTATAATTATTGATGAGCTAGGACGTGGAACGTCCACATATGATGGATTTGGTCAGTGTTGGATTTTTTTTCTCTTACAAGTTTGTTAATCATCTTTTCTTTTGTTTCTTTTTACCATCTGTATTACTTCTAGGCAATATTGAATTATTAACTTTTATAGTGTTGGTATATGTATAAGATTTGACGCTGGAAATTGGCATACTTCAATGCTCATTCTACTAGCATTGCATATATTACACTTTGTAATTGGTTAGATACATCTCTTGGACCAAAAAAAAAAAGTAATTCCTTGTGTTCCATTCACCGGAGATAATTGGCTGGTTACTGCTGTTAATCAGACCCACCAGCCTGATCTGTGAAAATAATATTTTTGTATTCCTTTTAAATTGTTTTGAATTAAAACATAGAATAAAGAGCGTTTATATCGTCGGTACTTCTTTTTGGTTTTGTAACAGTGCTGAAATTTGAAGTTAATCATCAGTGAATGGTGCATTGCATGGAATGGTGCTTCTGTACAGATAACAATAAACAAATAGTTTTGGGGCAAAACTTTATTTTGTGTATTTGCTTACCTCCCTTGTCTAGTTGTGTTGTTGAGTTTAGTTAACAATCTGCTGCTTGCAAAGTTGCAACCATGCTGACAATTGATAGTGTAACCGTTCTTTTTTTAGCACCATTCTTTGGTAACTACCTTCATGCATAGCATGAATCTTGCTACATTCACATTTATTGGCATCTCAAATCTCCTATTTCTTATAATCCAGCAACCTAATCTGCTATTACTAATGCTGGAATGCTGTCTTATTGGTTGCATTCATACCAAAAGGGACAAGTTCCACTTGTCTGTCATACCAAAGCTGTGGACACTTTTTGGATTATTTGATCATGATCTACAAGCTTTATTCTAATAATAATTGGTTCTATACAAGAGAATTGGTTTGTTAATCCCAGATTAGGTTAACCAAATTAGCTATACACATGTACTGAACACCAACATCATTTGGACCTCGTGTGGTTTGGCATGCAATCTCATGCTTCAATCAACCAAAAATAGTTTCAGTTTGTTGCATTTGTCCATTTTTGCTGTCATTATAAGCATGCAAATCTACTTATTAGATGCATCACTGGATGAAACTAGCATTTACCATTTCCAAATTAAGTACCCCTTTTTACAATCTTGGTTACCTGCTGCAATGTGCTGACTTTCAGATCACTGGAACTTTTAATTCTCATTGAGATTGAACCTCAAACTCTCATTTGAGATATTGATATATTATTTGTTATCAGGTCTTGCATGGGCTATCTGTGAGCATCTTATGGAAGTGACTCGAGCGCCTACCTTATTTGCAACCCATTTCCATGAATTAACTGCATTAGAACATAGAAATGATGATGAGCACCAACGCATTTCAAATATCGGAATTGCAAATTATCATGTGGGTGCTCACATAGACCCATCAAGTCGGAAGTTAACTATGCTTTACAAGGTATGTCACAATGTGAAATTCTTATCCACATTTATTGTTACAGAAACAAGTTGGCATTACTGGATTGCCAAATGATGCCTCCAGATCTTCTATTACAAATTTCCCTGTTCATGTTGTAGGTTGAACCTGGAGCATGCGACCAAAGTTTTGGTATTCATGTTGCAGAATTTGCTAATTTTCCAGAAGCTGTAGTGGCCCTTGCAAAAAGCAAAGCAGCAGAGTTAGAAGACTTCTCTACTACACCTACCTTTTCTGATGATTCGAAAGACGAGGTATACACAGCTAAAAGTTTCAAGCTAAATGCTATGAGTTCTGATATGAATTAAAATACATATGCTTCCTCGCATGTGAGCGATCTTATCATAAAGAAACTGAATATTGGATTCGTAATTCAACAAAACTGACAGTAGTATATTTTGGAGTTTTTACGACTTATCTGCTGCACAGTTCATGGGAGCTTCGGTGCAGAGGGTATCTTTCTTACCCATTCTGTGCTGAAACTCATAACTCTTTCTAAGCTAGTGAGTGTTCTGTCTAGGTTGGGTCGAAGCGCAAGAGGGTATTTAGCCCAGATGACATCACCAGAGGAGCTGCTCGGGCTCGGCTTTTCCTTGAGGAACTCGCCGCATTGCCTATTAGTGAGATGGAAGGGAGCAAGATCTTGGAGATGGCCACCAAACTGAAAGCTGACTTGCAGAAAGATGCATCTGACAATCCTTGGCTTCAGCAGTTCTTCTGAAGCTAATTATTCGCTGCGTGGATGTAGATTTCCGTAAGGTAAAACCGTAAGAGAAGCTTGCCGATCCTAGGATCCCCTGATCCATTTTGTTAATACGCATCAGCGGATGTACTCTGATCTCTAGGCTTGGCAGAACAATTAGTAGGCTTTGCCAAATCATCATGCGCAGTGCAACCGAAAAACCATGTGCATATATGTAACGCCGTAGTGCTGCTGCTCCTGCGTACCGATCGGATGCAGTTACTCTGTTATGCGGTTCTGCCCTGTCCCTGATTGCGCACCGTCTTGTATAGACGTGAAGTCTGCTGTGCCACTCTCGTCGAAGCTTGAAGCTTCTGCATGTCTATTGCTGTGCTGCTTGTCTAGCAAAATTGTTGCAATGCAAGTACAAGGATGATAAGATGATAGTTATTGGGACTGTTGGGATTTTGTCGAGGATGATCTCACAACGGCCTTTAATCAATGACCATAAAAAACGACATTTAATCAACTTTTCAACCCGGGCAGCCTTGACGTTTTAAACACATCAAACATTATCCTTATTCCCAAGAAGGGTGATGCCATTGGAGTAATAGATCCGTCAACCTATTGGCTAATGCATAGTGTAGCGATGCAAAGATTCCTAATTAACTAACAATACCAGTTGGCGACCAGTATTGATTATCTGGCTCTTGGTAGATTGCTTTCTAGAGATGGTGCACTTTCTTCTCAGGAAAAGTTATGAGCATTAGAATTTGAACTCCTCAAAGTTACCACTTAACGTATAACGCCGGTAAATCTTAGAAAAATTTCAGTAAAAGATACGAGCATTAAGATTTAATTCTAGTGGATAGCGTCTTATTTGACATCTTATCATTGGACTACAACTACAAGTCAATTCTCATTGTTTTATTAATGCATATAATTGCATATGCGGTGGTTTGTCTTCTATAGACTTCAACAAAAAAAAACGACGAACACATTTATAAAACATCATAATTAATTAACTAACAATACCAAAATCTACAGCTACAGGTAAAATCGTAGAATATGTCTAAAACCTACTCATAAAAAACACAGTTCAGTTTCTGCGCTTCACAAGTTCACATCCAAACTGAAAGAAGTCCCGAATCGCAAAGGAGGCGCTCGGACCTCGGAGGATTCTCCCTTCAATCCAGATCAGCAAGGACCCCGCTTCCAAACTGCCGAGCGAAATACTAACTCGAGTGAAAAGTCAACAGCAGCGCCCGCGGCCGCACGGCGCACGCCGCAGGCCCGCAGCCATGGACCACCAGGGGCCGGCGCCGCTGGACCCGCAGTCCCCACCGATCTCGGCGGCGTCGGCGTCGGCGTCGACCCCGGCCTCGCCGTACCCCGCGCTACACCCGCTCCTCCTACCCTCCCCGAACCCGCACCTCTTCCTCAAGCCCAAGACGCTGACCCTCTCCCTCTCGTCGTCCTCCCTCACCTCCATGGCCGCCTCCTCGCCGCTCGCCGCCCCCGGCACCGATGCCTGGGGGGTCGTCACCCCCACTGTCCCACCAGTCGCCCACGTGGACGTCGGGCTCGATGACTGCGCCATCTTCCCGCCGCGGATGCACGAGGGGCTGGGCCTGGACGGCGAGGCCGAGGAGGTGCCGCCGCTACCAGCTGCGGCGAAGGAGGCGGCGGCGGAGGAGGAGGGTGTGGAGGACGATGAGTGGCTGTCGGGGTGGGTATGGGGGTGGGAGAGGTGCCGCTTGGCGGCGAGGCGCGCTTGGGCGGCCGGGGTCGGGACCGTCCAGGAGCGGGTGCTCGTGCACGGCGCGTGTGGGTGCTCAGCGGTGAGGCCCGCCGTGTGGTCGGCTGCGGCGGCGGCCGCTGTGGTGGGGGCGCTTCTTTACGCCCGTCGGCGGGATAGGAGGGAACGGGACCTGCTCGTGCTTCTCTCCAAGGAGAAGGATAAGGTTTGGATCTCTTCAAAGCCTCTTAGTCGTGATGCCAAGGCGATGTCTATGTGAATTCGCAGTGAGTTATGCCAAAGCAATGTCTATGTGAATTCGTAGTAAATTAGCTAGTCTCTTTCATGGATGGGACAAACAGTATGGTGAGATGGGAACTATTGTCGGGGAGCTAAGAAGTTTCTTCTTAAGTGAAAACCGTGGGGGCAGTCTTTCCCCCACCGGCCGAGTTTTTTTTGAGATGGGAACTATTGGTTATCGTGGTTCCAAAGAGATGTAATTAGTTTCGTTTAGGCTATAGAACAAGCGAGGTATTTATCTGAAGTTCACTAGCATGTGAAATTCAGAACCTGTTGATGTGATCTTGCACCATTTGGTTTGTGGGGAAGTCGAAGTGATCATATAGAAGGTACTTGGTTGGTAAATGTCATCATCTGCATTCAACTGTGGCCAATATGTTTAGTTAAATGCACAATCACTGCTTGTATAAAGGTGCTAATGTAGGACCGAATTCAAAATTAAGGGAGAATGTTTATGAATTTGTGAAACAAGAGTAAAACAATGCCTTAGCAATTCTGCTAGTATATCAGTTGGCATGTGTTGATAGTGGGAATTGAATGCTGATAAACTTTGACACTTTGAATCAGTCCTCTTCTTGATGTTGGGTTGTATTCCAATACTGATATTCTCGTTAAGATTGGGTTCAGGGAGGCAAATGACAAACAAAGAAACATTGCATTTTCCAGTGTCCTCTGTCCTCCAATATTTTACTAGTTCCAAATAATTCCACTTGAGTCTTTGTTCGGTAACAAATTTCCACTTGAGATTGTCTTGCTTCTTTGATGGTTTTCCCTTTTTTCCAACTCTAGCTCCAGCAGCCCTTAAAAGAAGTATAATCGAACTCCTCCTTCAAATTCATTTGCAAGTGAATCACATACTATTTCACAAAATGTTTCAAGATGGCCACTGTTCTCATACTCCAGAACATATATTGTTGACTGATTAGCAGACTTAAGTTTCTACTCTATCATGTTTAGTTTTGGTGGATTCTTGCCATTGTTTGTTTTGTTTTAACTTTCAAACCATTGTGCTGGATCCTAAGGGTTAAAGGTGATTGTGCCAAACTATTTGGTATTCTCTACATACTAATAATCTTTATCTGTTACTGGTTTACCACCGAGAAATATCCAGATTAAGGAAGCATAGAAGTGCATTAGACCAATATAAATGTTCACATAATGTTTCATTTTCCAGTACTCATTGGATTTTTGCTTTTTCCTTGTGCAGAGGATAGCACAACTGCTGCACCAAATTGCTTTAATGAGTGACATCAGAAGTGGCAATGAAGCAGTGAAGATCATCAGGAACTCCTAATCATTTTCACTGTTGAAAGGTTCAGTTGCTATGTTGTAGCATACTGATAGGTAGATAGAGAATCAGACCAGTCGGCGTGCAGGATCAGTACTTGTATCTGGATTGTAGTTTAGCTGCATGATCTTCACGTGTCTTGAGGTTGCAGCCCAATCTCAACTCTCAAGCAATCGATAGTCACCACCTCATCTCTGTTTCTTCTTAAGATATGTGTATAGCTGAATGATTTGGTAAGTTGTAGATATGTAGGAACTGTTGTTGATATGGTCAACCCTGGACAATGTTCTGTATATGTATCTTACATTTATTGCATTGGGATTTTTATCATCCACCAAATTATGATATTTACGACCATGAAGTTGGCTTTCTGTATATGCAGTTAAACTGAAGTCCCAAATATAGCTGATATTAGGGTCCTTCATTAGACATGAGAAGTCAGGTCTCTGAACATTTTAGCTGAAGTTCAGGAAGCCATGAAAAAAAATTCAGGGCTTAGTTGTCTGCTTCCAACACTTCAAATTATACAAATTATATGGATGGAACTAGCATCGTTCCGAGTGGCTGGCATGGAATAACTAAGGTTTTACGACCACGGAGTTGTTATGCTTGGATCTCTCCTGGGTTTATGATTGTAAGCTGCTTCTTTTTTCGAGTCATAGTGCAGCTGCAGAATACCCCAACACTGGGCTGCGTAGAGGCAACGTGCTGTGAGCTACATCGGGCATCAGTACAGCAGTAAGACTAGGACACAGCCACACAGGTGCAAAATAACAAAATGAAAATGAAATGATGCAAATGCAAAGTGTAGCACAACTGGAATTTTGGCACAACTTGACCGGACATAGATACACAAATTCACAGGAAGTCATGTTTAGCATGAATATAGGAGTAACAGTGTAGCACAACTGTTTGCTGTTTCTCACAAAGTGGCTGGTTTCCAGACGAGTTCGCAGCTCCTCAGTCGTCATTCAGAGAAGAGACACCATCGATACTCTACCTAGTTATTAACAACCGAGAGATGCCTTCTTGCAAAGAAATACCAATGTAGTTACGCTATGTTGAGAGACAGACTACTGGTGGCAGCATAGGAAGATCCAATACCAGCAACAACGATCTCTTTTTAGTCTCTCTTTAAAAAGGGTAGAATCCATGAACAGAAACCAATGAAGTGCATATGTCAATTGGCCAACTTCTGTACAGTACAGGCAATTTCGCATGCCTGGGGGTGATCCTAATCCAGCAGCCCGCCTACTCACACCGGGACCCGTCTTCCTCTGAACCGAGCGATCAGCTGCACAATTCCAACAGGGAGGAATCAGCGCTGAGAAGAAAAGCACGGGGAACAAAGAATAGCTGATGAATTTATGAGTTTATATGATGATCATACCGAAGTCACAAGAGGGTGGTGGAATATCCAACCGACGGAGGGGCTCTTTTGCAGGTAAACAGCAGCTGTTGGCCAGAAGCCACTGTGAGGAAATTTCAGCAGCCGTCAGATACAATGCCCAAATGTTTCTATTTCACGATGCTAACAGAGAAACAGCTGCCAGGTAGGAGTAACAACAGGAAAGAAACTACCAACCTGAAGAGAGTGATGAAGCCATACGACTCCACCATCATGCCTAAGACAGGCCATCCAATGAGGACCAGGAAAAAGCCAAACCCGAAAGAGAGTGAACCCTGCACAGTTTATGAGGCTCATTTGTTAGCTAGGAATATAAATAGAACTGAAACAGATTGGGTTTTGCATATCAGGACCTTGTGATTCTTAGACTTGGTGAAGAATTGCACAGTTGGCTTCAGCCCAATGGTCAGTAAGACGCCAGAAACGAAGAGAATCTGACAAAATGACAAACGGCAGTGCTTATCAGTAAACAGGAAGCTAGACTGAAATCAGAATCAATCAAGAAGACGAATCAGTCTTACATTCCCCATTGCCAGGCATCCCTTGTCAAACAGCATAATGATCCCAAGCAGTGAGAAGAGAACTCCAAATCCAGTCAAGCCCAGCCCAATATCTGTTGGCAAAAAACAGGACACAGACGGTTTAGCAGAAGTTGGAAGAGACAGGTGTGTTGTACTTGAACATCGCAAGTTTGCAACATAAGCACAGCATCAGGAGCTGGAGTGTCACAAATGTCAATAAGAAAGTCATTTTACTCAAAATATTGTGTTGTGTCAGTAGCCATGTTTCTCTATTAATGGATAGTGCCTCCTGATCAAGTGATCAGAAACAGAAACATGTGCCATGTTGCTGAACGTAGTACATCTGAGTATCTGAAAGTTGTTCACCAATGGATGACCAAATATCAACATGCATGACTGAAATTCTTAATCTAAATGCATGTCGGATTCGTAGAGGTAAAATAGGGTTTTCTGTACCAACCAAACTGTATGAAATGTGCCATGAGAGGCCGTATTAATTCTCAGAGCATAGTTTTCCTCGTTTAACAGTGGTGAAACATAGTATTGCTACTACATCTAACAATCGCTCATCAGTGTCTGACCAACAAACATGATTATATAGCAACAATTTAGCAAATGTTTTTTAATCTGTCAGATAACAGAGCATAAGTAATCTAGATAACTGCATAAAATTATCGGAGTCAAATAAGGAAGCCAATATACAGAGCATACTGTGTATTGCTGAACTACATCTGGAGACAATTGGTTATTAGTAGATGAGCAAACATCAATTTTATGATAAAATTCTTCACATGAATATATGCCAGGATTCGTAGAGGTAAACTCATTTCCTGAACTCTAACCGGACTGTAGTAGTGTAGGCGGTTGGCAGACTGCAGAGACCAGGGAGGCAATGCTAATATTCAGAACATAGCTTTCCTCATTTAATAGTGAGGCAAGCTTTCTACTAGCACATTGTACTGGATGCATATGCTAAACACTACACTAACGCAGGCAGACAAAATGTAATGCAGAACGTCAGTGAGTTTTAGTTTGGTGAGAATTCTTCATTCTGAAGGAAGACAAGTTACATTAAACCCATGACTAATTGGACATCAAACTCTGCGATACTAGCAAGTATCATGATTTGGAAGTGAGGCAACCATCCCAACCACCCAATCTCCACCAAATGACTCATGCATAAACAGCGCGAGACCGAGAGGCAGCAAACGCGGCCGGTCCTTCACCCGCACGAACAACAAACCTCGAGCGAGACGAGAAAGCGAAGCGAGCACGACCAAATCCCCCCTCCCAAAAAGCTCGCGGGGAAAGCGAAAAGTACAAGCAAAAGCGACCCGATCATCATCTCACAAACACGCACGCAGCACACCAGACGATGGCCTCACAAACCGCCAGCGAAAGGGAGGGGACCGGATGGAGCGGAACGGGTGGGCGAGGAGTCGCTTACTCTTGCGGTCGCTCATCTCGAAGGAAAACATCGCGCCGCCGAGCACCCGCAGTGAACCCGCCTAGTACCGGCTACCGCAAGCGATCGACCAGCCACCACCTGCAACAGCAGAGAAGAGGCAAACAGATGGACAGAGTTAGGAGGAACCACGCCGCCGCCGTGGCCAAAAACGAAGCGCACGCCATCAAGGGTGTGAGGTTTCGATCGCCAGAGATCGGAACGCAGACGCGCGCTCGCGCACCTCTCTCCGAGAACCGCGGATCCGAAGGCGCACGAGGGTGAGGAGGGAGAGACTGGGCGATGGCGAGGAGCAGGGGCAGGGGACACGAGAAGCGCGGATGAAGTTGAACTGCTGGCCGTGAGACGACAATGAACCCCACGGCCTACGCTGGCCGAAGGGGTTTTATGGAGATGCGTGCGCGTCGGTTTGGGTCGGCTCGGACGCCGAAGCTTGGATCCGTCGGCCCGGCCGGCTTCTCCCGAGAGCGAAAAACCCCAACGATGGCACGCGCTCTGATGGAATCATCCGGAATGGCTGATTGGCTGGCTGCCTTGGCACCGAAGAAAGCGCGGGACAAGGCGAAGAGGACCCCCATTTCTTAGGACCGAGGGTGATGAGAGCACCTGGCCAGTAGTCATCGCACACGTGGATAAGCTCTTTCGCTTGGGGTTCCTTCATGTTTAGGGAATGGGTATAGTTTTACCATTGCTTGATGAATGACCGATCCAGAACACTGCGCCGTACGCTAGCGCACTCGACGTCTTCAATTCTAGCGGCTCAACATTACATTGAACGACGGAGGCATGGTAAAGATCGCCAAACATTGCGCCAACAATAGATAAAACTCCAAAAAAAAAAACTCCATTCCAAGTGTGACTATAATGTATTGAGTCAAGATGACAATGCCTAAATCGACAATGCCTAAACACCATTACAAATAGGATGCTACATGCCTAAATCGACGAGGCCACCGCCACCGGCCCTAGAGACCTAGAGCTAAGCTTTCACCTAGAGAGATTCTAGAATGATATTCGACTCTTGCAACATTTTGGCTTGCTAAATACTGAGCTCTCCCCATAAATCCCAATTCAATTGGGGAAATACAAAGTTCTTCTTTCTTAGTTGAAGTTTGTAACCATATGTGTACCGTTTCATTACTTCAACTCATAGTTTTTTTTTGAGCATCACAGAGCTTTCATTAATTCACGGCAAGATCACAATCAGCGGTTGCTAGTGCAACTAGCCAGTCCGGGAATTCATCCAACCAAAAGAACGAGCGATCGGTGAACGAAATTGTCAAGGCACAAACATGAGCCACCGAATTCGCTTGCCGACGCACCCATCTAACACTAAAAAGAGAAAATTCCTTGCCTAACTCTATAATATCGAGCTAGGCAAGGAATGTTCTCTTTTTAGTGTTAGATAAAATTACTATACCATAAATAGGAAGAACCTGGCTAGGACCTCATATTAGCATGCCATTCTGCACAAGAACGAACCTGGCTAGGACCTCATATTAGCATGCTATACTAAAAAAAACTTGAACAAGATATATTATTTTAGGAAAAAATAATCATGCCACCAAGGACTATCTCGCAATACAATTCAAACACACACTAATGCCTACATCTATAGTCGAACCGCTTGGATAAACAGAGCTCTAGAAAAACAGCCCGGGTTTGAGGGAAATAAGAAATATAGTCATAAAAAATATGGTTCGTGCTAGTTTTAAAGATCTTCTATAGGAATGTGTGTTCATTTTCCCCTTTTAGAATTCCATAACATAATCCGATCGTTCAACGTGATTAAGACATAACATCAAGTATGCAGGGGGTAACAGAAGGAAAGATCCTCGTTGCTGGGCGTCAATACTCTTGCGCGATAGCAAGCTGAGAATCGCAGGGCAGAGGTAATGCACATTTCTTCATATAAGCAAGAACGGTTTTTCGGCTATTGGATCAAAATGTCAGGAAAAGGGAAGCCTAAACAAAGATTTATTATGACCCAAACTTATTGACTCAAATCTCTAATACATGCAAGCGATAATTCTACACTTCCGCTACATATCATGATATCGACCAGGTCCTGCACAGTTAGTACCCATTTTTCTCACAATAAATAACTGTATGGAAATATTTTTCAAAACAAAACATATCCTTGCATGTTGTGATACGAGTAAGAGAACATGGATTTTGCTGGATGCCTGGATGCAAATCGATAACTCAGAATGAGCATGAGGTTTTTCTACAGGTGGCAACAAATGGCGTTTTCAGAAGATAAAATAAAAAGGTCTAGCCACAACCTGCGGTTTTCATCTAGTGACCCATGACCAACCAGGACTGCATGTTTTAACTTCAAAAACTTCAAGTATACAGATGTAAGTATGCAATCTGAAATCTAAACTGTGGACGATCGGCAACCTGCAGTTTTCTTCTGGTGACGGCGTGACCAACCAGGACTGCCTTTTAACTTCAAAACTTCAATATATCAATTATACAGATGTAAATATGCACTCCGAAATCTGAATTGTGGAGAATCGAAGTTAAAGTCTGCACATAATTAAACATAATTAAAGGTGGCTGTCACACCAGTATAATTGAAAGTAGTTGGGGTTGGAAAGAGTACCCTGAATATGGTATGCTTTGCTTAGACTATCAACTATTGTCCTTGCAGTTCAGTATTCTTCATTGAAATGCCAGCTGCCAAGTGTTGGCTATGTCCTATATCAAACAGTACAGTCCTAATGCTATGAGCAAGCATGTCCAATTTCCTACAAATGATTTAACATACATCGGAATGAACTGCCAGCTGCTGAGTGTTGTATATGTCCTATATCAAACAGTACAGTCCTAACGCCATCAGCAAGCATGTCCAATTTACTACAATGATTTAACATATTTCAAAATTTCCTAGAACTCCGTAGATGTTGAATCGGTGCACATATATAGTTCAACATACATGGGTTATTCATTGGTCAATGATCCCCTCCCGGTTGTCAAAAAAAAAAAAAAGATCCCCTCCCAAGCCCAAAAAGTAACACAGTTCAAGATACTCCCTAGACCATGATGGGGTAAGTAAGCACTAACTGTGTAAAAGTATTAACCACTTCGCAACCAGAAAATGAGAACACATTAGCTCGTGAAAACATACACGAGCAACCTTCACATATGCAATGCGAAGGATGCACGGTTGATATATAACTTAATATTATATCATGTCATGAAACAAACATCTCAGTCCCTCTTGTCACAAGCACTCTAGATAAACAATAGATAGATAACATAGGCAGGGGAAACGATGAATAACATTCCGACGAAATGCCAAAATAACAGCAACTGTCGGTGGAGAGGATGAAAGCGCGGCCGACACCTTACTCCTCTTTTACGGCAGCCTCCTCGGTGGCTGGAGCCGTCGCCGTCGCGGACTCCTCCTCGGGCTCCTCCTTGGCGCTCCCCTCGGCAGGCGCCGCCTCTGCAGTGGCAGCAGAGGCGGCGGACCGGGACTTGGCGAGCTCGAGGAGGCGGCGGCTGATCTCCTTGGAGTAGACCTGGAGCACCTCTACCCCCTCCTCGACGGAGGCGGGGGACTCGGCGGCGGCGGAGGACTTGGAGGCGGCGGCGAAGGCCTCGGCCTCGACGGCCGCGGCGGCGCGCTCGGCCTCGGGCTCCGGGACGGCACCGTAGCGCTGGGAGAGCACGCTGGGCGCCGCCAGCGTCTGCACGAGGCGGCGCATCACGGCGTCGCGCGTGCGCTGCGACGGCGGCCAGATGCTGAGCGACGGGAGCAGCGCCTCCGCGGCCTTGGCGCCCGCGGTAGCCGCCGGCGGGGCGGCGGATCCCTCCGAGGGCGGCGCGGGCTGGGTGTCCTCGGCTGCGGCGGCGTTGGGGGCGTCCTCCGCCATGGCTGCGGGTGTGGGAGCGTTCGGAGAGACGACAGAGAGGGGAGAAAAGGGGAGAGATCTGTGGCGTGGAGTCCGACTCCGGGGGGAGAGAGCCGTGTGGTCAGGTGTGTGTGTGTGGCCGTGTGGGTGGGGCTGTAGCGAGACTTGCAGGCGGGGTTTTGTTTGGTTCGGAGAGAAGAGATGCTCGGGTGGGCAACAGCACGTGGGTCCGCACGCGCGGCTGGTGGCCGGTGGGTTTCTACTGGGCTCAAAGTAGGCCGGACGCCAGTCCGATTCTAGGCCTCCATGTGTAACCGGGCTCGGTTGTGTATTGGGCTATATTTGGGCTTTTTCCGGCCCATAGTTTCCACTTTCTTTGTACGTTTGTCAGTGGCCCTTTGCTCCAGGAGATGTTCTATTTGAACCACGGAACACGCTTCCTGGCAGTTCAGAACCATGCTGTGCAAAGTGCAGACACAGGAGTTTTTCTTATACTCAAAACACAAGTGCAGCAACCGCCAACTCCATTTCAGGTTGCAGCGTAGCGCAACACTTCCATCGAAGTTCGAAGCAACACAAGTTACACAACGAGTTATCCTCAAGACCTCAGCCTAAAGGGAGCATCAGATTCAGCAAATCAATGTGACGCGACTCAACGATCCAGATTCTTGTGCCCAAAAACAAGTCACAGCTTTGTTCCACGCACGCACGCGGGTGTAAAGCTGACGAACGAGCCGCGGAGACAAAGGAGACAGCAGCCGAGGCACGCACCTGAGTGCAGACTCCTAGAGCCGGCGCACGCAGCGACGCCCTGCCGACGCTACCGGCCGCGCTTTCTTCGGTTCAGCGTTCGGCTAGACCGCTAGAGCCAAGAACAAGAAGAGATGCCGTGGAAAAGAAGCGCAGCGGCAGGCGGCATAGGCTTTGGAGCCTCGAGGTCGAGGCCTTTCTCTCGTGGAAAGTTGTGTCCCCTGTTTCCCGGGCCAATTTCACCTGCTCCCATTTTTCCTCATCTCATCTGCCGCTAACCTCCGATTCCACGCTAACTAACCTCCACACCTAAAAGCATCTCGATAAGGAGAAAAAGGAAACCTGCACGACGCCCAATCTGAAACGCTGCCGATGGCCTCAGTCTGTGCAGATTGAACGGCTCTTCAGTCTCTCAACTGAAGATTGGCATAGCATGATAGAGGGATAGCTTTACATTTGTACCTGGCGCTCTTCACGCATTTGCGTCTAACCTCCAGCTGCAGCGTTGCAAATGCTTCAGAGTTTAAGGTGATTTTGATTTTGATGCCCATAGTGGCGGTAAAAAGGCTCACTGCAAATGATTGTGTGTAGCAGCACCTACCTTGTTAGGGCCACAAAAAGACCTTTTCAACTTTGACTCCCCATGCATGTCGTCCCCGTTGTTCCGTTACATTAGGACAGCAGAAGATTCACAACACCACCAGCTCAGCTCCAGTCCTCGCACACTGTCCGCTCTACTAACCTGCTGCTCCACCTCCATGCATGGGATGGGCAGTCAAAGAAGGTTTCTCCTCCTCCTGGCTCTCCTCGTCCTGACGCTTGTCGCCGGAGAAGGCGGCGACGGCGCACTGTCCGGCGCCGGCACGGACGGCGCCAACAATGCCACCGACGCGCCGCTCGACGTGCGGGCGAGGAAGTGGTGGCGGTTCCCGGCGACGGCAGGCCTCGTCACGGGCAGCGAGCGGCGGGTGCCCAACTCGTCGGACCCCCTGCACAACCGCTGATGCCTGTGTCAACCCCCTGCCATCCGTGCTGCTTCAACCTCTGCTGTTAGTTACCGTACCTCCGATCCGATGCTTTTTGGCTGCAGAATGTGGCTTAGTGTTCAGGCTTCTGAGAATTGAATTGAATTGAATTGCGTATACGAATAAATGTAGCTGATTTTGGTTTAGCTGGTTTGCCATTTTCGAGCGCTTGTAATCACAAATTCATCGGCGGTTTCCACCGTGCCGTGTGTATATAAATTCCCTGGATTCTGTGTCTTTTGCGAGTTGACAAGAGTTCAAGATTATGTGACACGATATCTTGTTTGTGGATCTCTGTTCTTGAGTTCTTCCTGTAATCTGAACTAATCAAGTGAATCATTCTATGACTGGAGTTCACAAAACTATAAGCTCCGCACACGCGCAGTTGCAGGAATGAGTGTTTTTTTTTGCTACCAAAATTTCATATAGCTCGGCGTTGTATATAATGCACAGAAAAGGGTTGGAAAAGGCAAACGTGGCCGTGGACCCACCTGTCACCTCTGCGTCAAAACGTCGAGAAGCTAGCGAGCGCAATGTCCGCCGCCACCAGCGTCTCCCTCGCCGTCGCCGATGCCGTTTGGGCGGAGATCAAATCCGCTGGCCAGGCATCCGACGAGCACCTATCCATGTAAGCAATGGCAAACCGCTCGTCCACGCGGTGCTGCATCCGCTCTCCCTGGGCATGCTATTCTCGAGTCCTTGACATGCTCTCGCTCTCCGCAGCCTCGAGACGCTGTTCGGAAAGAACATGCTGCGGGCCTGCAAGATCGTCGACGAGCGCGGCGTCCGGCGCGTCACCGGCGCACCCAGTGGCCGCTCGCTCTTTCTGGTAGGCGCTTCCCCTCCTCGTCTTCTGATTCCCCCAATGTCTCCTGTTGCAGCCAAACTAGACCAATCTGTCTGATAGTTGCTTGCGTCTGTGCTGCAGGTGATGAGGGAGTCCAAGAGGAAGGAGGAGTACCTGTGCTTCCCGGAGCACCTCTGCACCTGCTACTCATTCTTCTACAACGTAGTCGGGCGCGGCGAGCAGCTCAGCGTAAGTACGCTTACCGCAGCCACTGCATTATGAACAAGAAAATTATGTCCGTGAAAACCTTGGGAAAGATTAGACGCATATTTATCAGATTTTAGCTCGTGGCTACTGAAATAGAGCTGAATTTTGGGCTATTATTTTTGCTCTTTGCAGTGTAAGCACCAGTTAGCTGCGCGACTTGCAGAGGCTGTGGGAGAACACCAGGAGATTGAAGTGAAAGATGAGGAGCTCGCAGATATGCTTGCAAAGCTGTGAGGCTTTGATTACTTCAGTAATGCACATAACATTCATGAATTGTATCATTCTCATGCCCAGTCACTCTGATAGTCTGATGCACTGGACTGGAGTTACGCACACACAGACTACAATAGGGGAATGATGTGCCAGAATCCAGGATAGAATCAGTTCAATATCATCATCCTTTTTGTATGCATGGTCCTTTGTCCTAGTTGATGAATTGAGATGAATGGTTTGTTGACTCATTATTGAGTTAGTTTCACATGCTTCTTTTATGTATTATCATCTTCTGACAATATACTGTTCTTTCTCTAGTATCTATGAGGCCTTGCTGTAGCAATGCTTTAGTGACAGGGTGAAGAACATATGATGTCACACAATGAAATTCCAACTTGAAGATGCTGGCACATATGCCTCATATGAATAGATATATTCCACAATAAATAATACTGAATTGAGTTATACAGGAGGGCATCAGGATGACAGCTAAAGCATTGAAATATTTAATACCTTTGGTTTAGTGTCTTGAGAATTCAAATCCTTTGTATGCCCATAACTTTACATAGATAATTTGCTAAGTATTGGATCCATATCAATATCTTTTAATTTCAATTGTTGGTATGAACTGTTTTGAGTTTTCTTTGGTAGACAAATGATGTACTGAATTCCATAACACTGTGATGTGCTAACTTTATGTGTTCATAACTAGTATTTTTCAGCAATCTCTAAAGTCATATAGCACTGGTGGATTTCTAAGGGGATAATGTCGCAGAGGACTATGTAACTTGTGTTTCCATGAAATTGGTTTCTGTTCCCACAGTCAACACCTTAGCCAAAAAGTTTCTCTACATGTAATCTTTGGAAGGGCTGCAGTGGAGATTTTACCATTATGTTGTTGTGCTCTTTTTTTGCAATTCAGTTTAATCATGATGTGATGGTCATGATATCTCAGTTATCAAGTATTCACTGTTGCCTCACCTTCTTATGCTTTCACTAAAGATTCTATTGCTGCGCACTTCCTTTTCAACTGAAAAAGAATGGGTTCTTGTTCTTTCCATGTATACTTTCATTGATATGTCAAGTTGTTACCATTCCTTTTCATATTCTTTCACATTACTTTGTGCAGATATTTATATGCTAAGAATTCATGGCTCTTGTGTCTTATCTTACGTCTGTGTGATACATGTACTTTGATACCATTTGATTACAAATTACAATTAATGTATTTGTAAGTAGTACCTGCTTTGAAGTTTCAGTGGACCACGTTGGCTATGATTTTCCAGCATGTGACTCTTTGCTATCGGTAAAGAAGCAAATGCCTTTAATATGGTTTGTCTTGTGAAACAATGTTTACCAAACAAAATGTATGAATTTAAAGTGGACTCCTAACTAGTTACCACAAGTAAGCCAAAAGACCCAAGTGGTCGGACCCTTCCCTGGACCCTGCGCAAGCGGGAGCTACGTGCACCGGGCTGCCCTTTTTAGATTAGAAGGATCAGGTTCTCTATAGAATGATCATCATTATCACGGTAAAAAACCACAAAATCTCCATAGGTATTTTCTCAGTTTGGCCTCTATGATTTTCGTGATTTACTCTCAGTAGGTCAATATGCTCCATAAAACACCCACCATAAGTCATCCCACTACATTACTGTTATTTGTTGTTGTTTCTCTAAGAAACTCTGTTCCGCGAGGCCAAGGCAGACATCAATTTGGCCGGCCAGAGGTGACCAGCAACCTGTAACTTAAAAAAAAAAAATTTGTACTCTCTTGCTCCTCTTAAAAGTCAGAGCTCCTGCCATGTTCTTTCCAAAAAAAAAGACATACATCAATTGTACATTAGTTTGCTACATAGCCACCAATTGCTCATTTGTCTAGCATGCAATCTACAAGTGCATGAGATTTGGGATTCATTGAATCAATTAGCTATTTTAAGTTTTAAACAGTTTTAGTTTGCGGTTGTAGATTGGCTGAATTTACACTAACTTGATCCAGTATAACCAAATTCATATAGCCTGCTGCAAGTAACAGCAGAGCAGATAAAGTGCAGTCGTTGCACATGTGTGGGGAAGATTCAAACTTTTCATTCTCACCATGCATTTTATACTTGTTCACTCAACAGAAATTATGAAAAAGGTTACACTTCTCAGAAAATGCTTACATGTAATGACCTATCTGCTTATTACAATTTACAAGTGCAGGGTCAAATCAAGATTCTTCTCTATTTGCTTCTTGGACTCCTCTGAACTTGCTGTGAAGCTCCGTGGCCATACTAACCCTCCAGGTTCTTCAATTGCAAAAGGCATCCAGCCACTCATTCGGCCTCCGTCGAATCTTGCTACAACAACAGCAGCGGTTTCACCATGATCCTTCAGAATCGTGGAGTGGGAGTTCACTCTCAAAGGTTGGAGAAAGGAAGCAGATGGTGGAAGGCCGATCATCATCTGAAATCTGTGTGACTTTCTTGCTGCACACCTCTCCCTCTTGTGTGCATTCTGGTGCCCACCGAGGGCCTGGGAACTGAAAAACTTTCTCATGCAGTAGTTGCAGGAGAAAGTCCTATGTGGAGTGGCAACTGGTTTCACCTCTTGAGGCTTGGCTTCTTCACTTTTTGGCGCATCAAGACCAACTTCAGCCATGGTACTGTGGTATTATCATCAGCTAGACCAGCTTCGTTAACTTGGTCTGCTGACTTCTGCTCTTCGACACCAGGTACTCTCTCCATTGCTCTCTTTATTGAAAGTAGCAGAAGACAGGGTTTCTGAAGTTTGTGTTATCGTGCCTCCCCCTGCTTCGCTGTTGCTATAAAAAGAAGCGGGGGTCTGCGGGCAGCAATAATTCAGCAGAAAAGGCAAGCCATCGGTACTTTGAAGTGGACCAGGATATGCTAGTTTGCAGTAGTGGCAAACATGTTGGTTCTTGATATTCTTCGAGATGATATACCTGTCATGCATAGTGACTGGCGTCAACCAGCTTCAGTTTCTTGTCCAGCTCATTCCCTATCAGGTTCGCACCTGCTCTAGATAGTGGCATTGTACATTTCTATCAGGTGCAGTCCTGCAACCTCAAGCAGGGCCACGATTGGCCCTACATTGTATTCCTGTCATCTGAGGAACTGCTCACATTTGGAATTGTCCTTGTCGATAGAAGTATAGGAATATATATTAAAAAAAGAAGTCTTATAAGTTCTTTCCTTTTTTTTCATTTTTCTTCTATGCCATGGCAAAGTTTTCTGTCATCGTCTTCTTTTAAAATGACTTTTATTTTGCATGTGGACTTTATTTAGAAGAAATATAAAGTTTTAGGTGGACTGAAGCAAATTCTTTCAAGGTGATTTGTTTAGCTGACCAATCGTGTAGCATGCTTTACTGAGAGGTGCTATGGCCTATCAGTGCTTTGTTAGTCATCTTTGAACTTATCGCAGCTCTCACTCATGCTCTCTCTTTTTGTCTCTTGAGGATCATGCATGGACGCCTGGCATTATTCAACACTAAAGCCTACCTCAGCCTTCTCAAGCTGCACCATTGCATGAGTCATGAGTGGATTTCAGATGACTCGAAGCAAGTGCCGTTACCACTTGTTGTTGCTAGCCAAAGCCTACATGCCATTGGCATTAGACAAACTCTGAGGTAAAGAACAGAAGCTTTCTGTTGAGAAGCAAAGCAAGTGGGTGACGCACTCAAATCACTTATGATTATGCTTTTTTCTATGCAGGATACGGCGTCTCCCTTTGCCTGTTTCGCATTGGCCTTTTAGCGGGAGAGATCAGACAGCCGGAACTATATTCTGATGAGGAACAGCCGGAACTATATTCTGATGGAGGAACCCTACGAGAAATAGACACACACACCGGCTGCTCTCTTTTGGACTTGTCAGAGAAAAAAATCATGGTGGATGGACCTGATATGATCCTAGTGGAATGGTGACTGGTACCCTGGCGGCGGCTCTGGCCGGCTCGATCCGGAGGAGGTGGCGAGGAAGCAGCACGCCTTGGTCTATCGGCGGCCTGCAGTAGGCAGGTAATGACTGCCACGTCGCTTTGCTGCTTGAGTCGCTTTGCTACTTGGTATAGTAGCTAGCATCAACACAACCGTTGTGCTCGCTCATCCTCATCCTGTTACACAGTGGCACGGTGCTGCTGAGGCGATGTCGATCGGTCGCCAGACTGCTGAGCCTGAGCATGGTTTTGTTCCATGTGCACTTTCGCGCATCATCTTCATCTTGGGTGGGTGAAATGACATCCTTGGCTGCTGCGAACTGGTTCTGCGAGCGACCCGGTGTGCTTTTCCAAGTTCCATGATTTCTGTTCGGATCTGCTGACCTGTCATAATTCCCTTTGCGTACTTTCCAGTTCCTGCCTTGTGGGCAATCCTGCGACCTATTTGCTGAAGTTCCTGTGCTTTCCTGGCTAGTAAGTGTGATGAAACTAAGGTGTAGTACAGTGTACTATAAAAAAGGGCGTACACAGTGTCGTCGGGATCTGGGGAAGGAAAAATAGCCGGTAGCCATCCCTGCACAAATGTGCAGAGGCTGGGGTTTGAACCCTGGACCTCTTGGTCACAGGCGGTAAAGCTCTATCGCTTGCATCAGGGAGTAAAATTATTGGCTGGGTCACAATTACTTCGTCTATGTTGACTGGAAGACTTTCTTGAGTCGTCTCAACATAGCCGGTCCCAAGCCCGGATAAAGAAGGAGGATTGTGTTTAGGTGTGGCGAGCCAGACGTCAAAACCAGCCTTTCTTATGGAGATGAGACCAAATAGACTCCCGTTGAGGCGTAACCCTCTTAGCGACGCGCCATGCCGGATCCCGGGTATGGTGACAAATGAGCAAGGGCTGGGTCGTCACCCCCGTGACGCGCCGTGTCGTGATCTGGGCATGGTGTCAAGAGAGCAAGGATCGGGACGTCGCATCCTTAGTGGCGCGCCACATCGGCGCCCGGGTGTGGTGAAAAATAAGCAAGGGTCTTCGCATCAGCGACGGGTGCGAAGGGTAAGGAAGCTAGTCGAACCCATTAGGATTCGTATAGGTAGCTGGAACGTAGGGTCCCTCACGGGTAAGTTAAGAGAGTTAGTTGATACAGCGGTTAGGAGGCGAGTAAATATCTTGTGTGTCCAAGAGACTAAATGGAAGGGGCAGAAGGCGAAGGAGGTGGACAACACCGGCTTCAAGCATTGGTACACAGGGACATCTTCCAATAGAAATGGAGTAGGAGTTTTGATTGATAAGAGCCTTAAGGATGGTGTGGTGGAGGTGAGAAGACAAGGGGATAGGATCATCTTAGTTAAGCTCGTCATTAGCGATATGGTCTTAAACGTTATTAGTGCGTATGCCCCCCCAAGTAGGCCAGGATGAGAGTGCTAAAAGGCTTTTCTGAGAAGATTTAGATGGCTTGGTTAGAGCTGTACCTAATAGCGAGAAGCTCTTTATAGGAGGGGATCTTAATGGTCATGTAGGTACGTCAAGGGTAGGTTATGAGGCAGTTCATGGAGGTTTCGGTTTTGGCAGTAGGAACCAGGAAGGAGAGGAAGTCTTAGACTTTGCTATAGCCTTTGATCTCATGTTAGCCAACACTTTCTTTAGGAAGAAGCAGTCTCATTTAGTGACCTTTAGTAGTGGCCATCACTCTAGCCAGATCGACTTTGTCCTTACAAGGAGGAGGGATAAACGAGCATGCTTCGATTGTAAGGTGTTACCTGGAGAGTGCGTAGTATCTCAACACAAGTTGTTGGTGGCTGATTTCCGCTTTCTAGTGCAAGCCTGTAGGGTTAAACAACCTAAGATTGCAAGAACAAAGTGGTGGAAATTAGAAGGTGAGACAGCAAAGATCTTCAAGGAAAGAGTTATTGAAGAGGGCCCTTGGTAGGATGAAGGGGATGCAAACGACATGTGGGAGAAGATGGCAACTTGTGTTAGGAAGGTTGCTTCAGAGGTGCTTGGAGTGACCAAAGGGGGTAGAGGCGATTCAAAAGACACTTGGTGGTGGAATGAAGATGTGCAAAAGACTATTAAGGAAAAGAAGGAATGCTATAAGCGCTTGTACCATGACAGGTGTGCCGACAACATAGAGAAGTACAAGGTGGCAAAGAAGGCTGCAAAACGAGCAGTGAGCGAAGCAAAGGGACAGGCATACGAGGGTCTATACCAACGTTTGAGTACGAAGGAAGGAGAGAAGGACATCTATAGGATGGCTAGGGCTCGTGATAGGAAGATAAGAGACTTCAACCAAGTCAAGTGCATTAAGGATGAGAGGGAGCAGCTCTTGGTGAAGGAGGATGAGATTAGACATAGATGGCGAGAGTATTTCGATAAGCTTTTCAATGGTGAGAGTGAGAACACCACCGTCCAGTTGGACGACTCGTTTGATGACACCAATAGGCGCTTCGTGCGGCGGATCCAAGAATCGGAGATTAGAGAAGCCCTAAAAAGGATGAAAGGGGGTAAAGCAATGGGCCCTGATGGTATTCCAATCAAGGTGTGGAGATGTCTCGGGGATATAGCTATAGTATGGCTAACCAAGGTGTTCAACAATATTTTTCGATCGAACAAGATGCCTGAGGAGTGGAGAAGAAGCATATTGGTACCAATCTACAAGAACAAGGGAGACATCCAAAGTTGTACTAATTATCGGAGAATCAAGTTGATGAGCCACACCATGAAGCTATGGGAGAGAGTCATAGAGCGTCGCTTGCGAGGAACAACGCGGATATCCATGAACCAATTTGGTTTCATGCCTGGAAGGTCAACCATAGAAGCAATCTTAATAAGACAAGTTATGGAGCGGTTTAGAGAACAGAAGAAGGACCTACACATGGTTTTTATTGATTTGGAGAAGGCTTACGACAAGATACCAAGGAATGTTATGTGGTGGGCTTTGGACAAGCATAAAGTCCCAGCAAAGTATGTTACCCTCATCAAGGACATGTATAACAATGCTGTGACTAGTGTTCGAACAAATGATGGTAACACAGACTACTTCCCGATTAAGATTGGGCTTCATCAAGGGTCTGCCTTGAGCCCATATCTCTTTGCCTTAGTAATGGATGAGGTTACAAGGGACATCCAAGGGGATATCCCTTGGTGTATGCTGTTCGCCGATGATGTAGTGTTAGTTGATGAAAGCCGAGCGGGGGTAAATAGGAAACTAGAGTTATGGCAGCAGACCCTTGAGTCTAAAGGTTTTAGAGTAAGCAGAACTAAAACCGAATACATGAGATGCGACTTTGGCACTGCTGCACAGGAGGAGGGAGACGTGAGTCTGGGAGGTCAAGTAATGCCTAGGAAAGATACCTTTCGGTATCTAGGATCAATGCTACAGAGGGATGGAAATATTGATACAGACGTCAGCCATAGAATCCAAGCTGGGTGGATAAAGTGGCGCCAAGCTTCTGGCATTCTCTGTGACAAGAGGATACCACAAAAGCTAAAAGGCAAATTTTATAGAACAGCGATTAGACCCGCTATGCTGTACGGAGCAGAATGCTGGCCCACAAAGAGAAGACATGTTCAACAACTGAGTGTTTCAGAAATGCGTATGTTGCGTTGGATTTGTGGTCACACGAGGATGGACCGAGTGCGGAATGATGATATTCGTGATTGCCTAGGGGTAGCACCTATCGAAGAGAAGCTTGTCCAGCATCGGTTGAGGTGGTTTGGCCATGTCCAAAGGAGACCTCCAGAGGCACCAGTGCATTATGGAGTTCTAAGTCAAGATAATAATGTGAGGAGAGGCAGAGGAAGGCCAAAGTTGACATGAGAGGAGGCAATAAAAAGAGATTTAAAAGAATGAGATATACCTAGAGATCTGTGTCTGAATAGGAGTGCTTGGAAATTGGCTATCGACGTGCCTGAACCGTGACCTAGGGTGGTTTGTTGGGTCTCAAATCTAGCCTATCCTAACTTGCTTGGAACTGACAGGCTTGGTTGTTGTTGTCGTCGTCGTCGTCACAGGTACCGGTCAGAAACGATGGTGCTCCTAAAGCAGCACTCCCTGGAGCCAGGAGCCTGCAGCCACGGTGAATACTGTTGCTGAGGAGTCCAGTCCATTAGCCCCGTGGGCTATTTAGGGAAGCTGTAGGCTGGGCCGCCACTCTTCAAGTCTGCAGTACCCTGTCCGGGCATTAGGCCATGACTTCTTTCGGGCGGGTTGGCCAGCTCGCACCAGGTGGGCTTTGGCTCCACTCAAAAAGAAGGTGGGCTTCGCCCATACGAAAATAGCGGCCCAGTACTGGAAACTCGCTTCGGCTTAGTCTCTCGGCCACAGCGTCACTTTTCTCTGGCGCAATCATAGCACCCTACTTTTTTTTTGACAACAGTCATAGTAGGGTATCATAGTACAATGCTTTATTTGCTCATTAGGAGTAACCTTGCAATGCAAATCAGGCCACAGAAACACCTAGGTGCAGGGTACTGTTGTGTGATAGCAGCCGGGCCGGATCAACTGCGAACGCGTCGGCGTCAAACAAGCTGTCAACCAACACCAGAGAGGCAGGGAGCATCAGAGTTGTGCGTAGTGGAGTACCCATTGTTCGCTACGATGACGATGCCACAGGAACATTCCCCGTCTGCCTCCAGTTAATTAGCTGCAGGCTACAGAGGCATGCACTACGAGGCGGTCAATATCTCGTACTCTCCTGTGTGCTCTGTATCTGCTGGCCGTGGCATGGCCACGCCCCGCAGCCCCACCCATGAATCCATCATCTTCTTCCGGTCCATTGATCGAGTGGACAGACAGGCAGGCAAACACTGAGACAGACACCGGCGATGATCTATCCGGCCGAGTCTCGGCCGCCATGATGGGTCGTCGTCCGTTAGGTAAGAACTAGCTCTCCTTTACGACGGACCGGACCGCATCGAGACCATAGGATATGGGCACGATTGGGCATGGCAGAGAGAGAGGTGGCCGCCTCTGCGTCGTCCTCGTCTCCTGCATGCATGTGCCATGTCTCTGCCTGTCTGCTGCCCAGCCTTGTCGCGCCAGCAGCCAATCCCTTTATTCCTCCGTCCGTCCGTTCGTGCGTGCGTGCACTGCAAACACACCATCGATACATGCATGCATGCACACACACTGTCGTCTACCTGCTACGGCCTGCTGCCGGCTGCCGGCGATCGAGTGCTGCCGGCTGCCTCCAGTTGCACGTCTCGGCGCTTCTTCCTTTTCATTTTTCCTCCTGCCCTTTTGGTGTTCCAACTGATTCAGATTACCACGTTCCGAGAGTATACAGACAGTGACTCGGTGAGTGCGAGTCCAACCAACAATCAAATCCCAGAAATAAAGAAAGAGAAAGAGAAAGAGAAAGATCTACGATCTGATGCCCGGCCGGTCGCCCGGCCGGCCGGGCTCACTGCCACCCGATAGATAGATAGATAGATCACCCCATCCTGGCCGGCCGGCCGGCTGGCCGGCGCCTGTGGGTCGTCGCGCGGGCGCACGGTGGTGGCCTGGCTGGTGGAGAAAAGGCCACGTCGGGAGCGAGTGTCGACCAACTCACTACCGCCGATCAGAAGCTTCCAGGGAGCCCAGTTTTTGCCGCGTGCGTTTTACTGCGTGTTTGGTGTGCGGCGGCCATGCATGCATGAACCGAAACCGATGGATGGATCGGAGTGTCCGTCCGCGCGGCGCACTTGTACGTGCGGCACAGCAGGCCAGCAGGGTGACTGGCGATCGACGTGTCAATATTCTTTTGGTCTGGTCTCTCGTTCTGTCGGTTCCGGTCGACTAGTGTTTTTGCCGTTTTGCGTTTGGTGCGCGCGCGTGCCCTACACGGCTACAGGATAACACGAACAATAACGGAGTTGATCGGCGAGATGGGAGGGTGCCAAGGCTCGCTATCGGCACTTCACACTTGCCCTTCTCTCTCTCTCTCTCTCTCTCTCTCTCTCTCTTTCTCTTTTTGCGAATAATTGCACTTTTCTCATTATATTGCGGCAATTACGTTGTTGTCCCATAATACTGTATTATACGTGGTCGGTGAGTTAGTTAATTAGTGATCATATATACATAGTAGTATAGTTGGTATATACTAGTAAATTAAAACGATACAAGTCAGAGACTAAGAGGTGTGGGTACGCACTTAATTAGCACGAGAGTAATTTCAGACTGCTGTAATAATACGCACGTAATATAAACCCAAACATATTTTCTTGAAGCGACTGAAACGACGGAATAGTTGTCTTCCGCTACCAAAAAGACGTGGATCGTTCGTGTGGTGTCGTTGTTTCTTCCACCTGCTTTCACGCAATGCAAGCAGCTATCAGTCGTTCCTATAATATTAGCTGCCTGCATGGCACGCCAGTGATACGTGCCTTTCATGCACACCAAAAGCAACAATCGGATGCCGGGCCCCAAATCAGGTGTGGGGACTTTGTCGTCCCCCCGTTATTACAGTTAAAAAAAACGGTATCACGCGTATGGTTCAAGTTCAATTCGTCTCGATCGGTTATTGCGTAGTACTCTGTACGCAGTAACCATGTAACTTCTTTTCCAGAGAATAATCCCGCGCGTACACGTGGTCGCGTATACGTAATTTATGTAGCTAGCACGGCGTACGTACTGCGTGACGTGTGTGTATATAGTTGGTATACGCTAGACGACGTATTGTGAACCCTAGTCAATGCACAAGTGGTCGTCGATGTAACTTGGGTGTCGTGTCCTTGTTACATGTCCCTACGTGATCGGAGGAATCATCTTCGTCTATACTATACACAAATGATGCTACCTGCCCAAATGCAACACGCTAGCTAGCGACTTGCTGGTGGTCAGTCAATAAATGGCCGTGGTCGTCGTTTATTTACTTTGGAGAATAATGCCACCACAACATTCTTAACTCTGATAATAAACTTAAGCGAAAGAGAAGAGAGTACTGAAACTGCTACTTTTGGATACATGAAAACGAGTTCTGTTGGGTACATACGTACTGTTTGTACTGTTGGGTACATATACGTACATACGTACATTTCTATGCAGCAGCACTCTTGGACATTCATATACTGTTGATGTAAAATTATATCTGCAAACACACCGGGCTAATACCCGAAATCGATATCCGAAGCGTGTCAGTCGATTTGACCTGTTAATCGACAAGGATGATAAATTTGAATAAAATCTGAACGAGACGACAGCGATACGCCCGGATGTCAAAGCTCAGAAGGTATTCGATAACTGTTGAACAGATCAGACGAGACGACAGCGATGCGCCCGGACGTCAAAGCCTGAATCGTGCTCGGTAGACGCGGAACCTACAAGGTCGCCGGAGATCAAGTTGATGCAGCCCGTCGATTCTTGAAAGAACTCGTTGAAAAAAGAAAAGGTACTTGGCGAAGTCGCCGAAAAGTAAAGTACTGATAAAGGTAAAATAAGAAGTAAATTGTTTTATTGATGCTTGGATATCCATTACAATGCCCTTCGGCATATATTTATACTCTGCTAAAAAGAGTCCTAATTTAATACGTAAAGCTCAACTATAAAAGAAATAAACTAATTCCTTATACGAACTCTATTTCTTGAAAAAGAAATAAAACTTGTATAGGAGTTGGATTTAAACTATAATACGAAAAGTCATAAGCTTTGTGTTGCCGATCCACTGTCCGCTCCCGTCACGATGAAGTCATCTCCTTATCGGCACATCCTTGGCATCGGCAACAACCTTCTAGCCTTCCTGCCTATCTTATCGGCAATGGCTTTTTTCGTTTCATCAGCAACGATCCTCTATCAGCTTTTCAGCACCATCGGCAATAATCCAGATCAACATGTCCTTCATCGGCAACCACCCATCGGCAACTCAGAAGCAATGCTGAAGAACAATCACCCTCTTGCCGATTTAGTTTAGTCTCCCGATCCTTATTGACACGTGCCGAAAAACGGTGTCAACACATGGCCCCCAATTTCGGAGTATAAAATACTTATGCACCGAAATTTCCTCCAGGTCACGATTACTCCTGTTCCTTCAAGCGTCTATCCAAATACTGGGATAATATTTCTTCAGATATTTACCGTTCAATGCTCTTGGGAATACTTCTCCTTCGAGAGTTTCTAGGATATAAGCGTTACCAGGAACAGATCGACTGACGCGATAAGGACCCTCCCAATTAGGAGACCATTTACCAAACTTTGCACTCTTAGTCCCCATCGGTAAGATCAATTTCCAGACTAGATCTCCATCGGCAAATTTCTTCATCTTTACTTTTTTGTCGTACCACCTAGCAACTCTCTTCTTGTTCTCTTCGATGCTAACTAAAGCCTTCAGCCGATGACTCGCCAAATCTTCCAACTCATCTTTCATAAGTGTACTGTAATCATCGGCCAGCAATTGATCTTGATGAAATATCCGCCTCGAACCAGTCTTGATCTCCCAAGGCAAAACTGCATCATGTCCATATACCAACTGATAAGGCGATACTTTAGTAGCACCATGGCATGCTATCCGATACGACCATAAAGCTTCGTTCAGAACCATGTGCCACTTTCTGGGATTTTCCTTAATCCTGCGCTTAATGAGTTTAATAATCCCTTTGTTGGAGGCTTCGGCCTGACCATTGGCTTGAGCATAATAAGGCGAGGAATTTAAAACCTTGATCCCCATCTCATCGGCAAATCTATCAAACTCCCCTGATGTGAACATGGTTCCCTAATCGGTCGTAATAGTTTGAGGAATACCGAACCGATACACAATATGCTCTTTTACGAAATCAACCATGTTTGCCGATGTCACCTTCTTCAGAGGAATTGCTTCGACCCACTTTGTAAAGTAATCGATAGCGACAAGTATGAATTTATGCCCCTTGCTTGATGGCGGATATATCTGACCGATGAGATCAATAGCCCATCCTCGAAATGGCCATGGTTTAATGATAGGATTCATTGCCGATGCAGGCGCTCTCTGAACGTTGCCGAATTTCTGACACTCCTGACATCCCCTAAAATACTTGAAACAATCTTCGAGTATCATCGGCCAGTAATATCCATTTCGCCTGATCATCCACTTCATCTTGAAAGACGATTGATGTGCCCCACATACTCCTTCATGGATTTCGCCCATTAAAATCTTTGATTCTTCTTCGCCAAGACACTTGAGCAAAACTCCATCCATTGTCCGATAATATAATTCATCATCAAGGAGCACATACTTAGTAGCTTGAAATCTTACACGTCTCTCGACCTTCCTAGATGGATCTTTCAAATAATCGGCAATCTCCTTCCTCCAGTCATCGACATCAATTAATAAATCGGCAACGGGCATCAGGTAACCATCCATCGGTGTAGCTTTGTTAAGATTCCTAAAATCAATACAGACACGAAGTTTCCCATTCTTCTTGTAGACAGGAACCACATTAGAAATCCATTCAGCATATCGGCATTGTCGGATGAATTTGGCTTCAATCAACCTTGTTATTTCGGCCTTAATATCTGGCAGCACCTTAGGATTGCATCGGCGTGCTGGCTGCTGATGTGGCCAAAATCCTTGTTTGATAGGTAACCGATGTTCAACAATTGATCGATCTAACCCGGGCATCTCTGTGTAATCCCAAGCAAAGCAATCCTTGTATTCTTTCAATAAAGCAATCAATAGTTCTCTGTTCTGGAGACCTAACTTAGCACTAACAAAAGTCGGCCTTGATCTATCGCCGTTTCCGATATCCACTTCAACTGAGTCATCAGCTAATGTAAACCCATGGCCCAGTTTTCCGTCATCGGCAAACCTATCCATTTACAACTCATCTTCAGAACCGAATGCTTGGATCGGTGGCAACTCATAGTCGGCAATCCTGAGGAACTCCAAATCCCATGCTTCTCCCGATATGCACTTGGTCCGCTCGTAGGTCTCTGATTCCGCTGATGCAATTATATAAGATGAGTCACCAGGAACCACCTCAACTTTATCTTCAACCCATTGCACGAGACATTGGTGCATCATAGAAGGAATGCAACAATTAGCATGAATCCAATCTCTTCCTAACAGCAGATTATAAGCACCTTTGCCGCTGATGACAAAGAAAGTAGTCGGCACTGTTTTGCTGCCGATGGTTAGCTCAGTGCACAGCGCTCCTTTGACTGGTGATATGTTCCCTTCAAAGTCCTTGAGCTTCATGTCCGTCTTAGCCAGATCTTGATCTCCTTTTCCAAGCCTCCGAAACACAGCGTATGGCATGATGTTAATCGCAGCCCCTCCATCTATGAGTATCTTTGACATTGGTTGCCCATCAACTCTGCCCTTGACAAATAAAGCCTTAAGATGCTGTCTTTCATCATCGGTAGGCTTCTCGAAGACGGCCATCATCGGATCCAAAGTTAGCTGAGCCACTTGTTCTAAAAGAACCGATTCTTCCTCCTCATCGGCAAGTGCCCAAAATTCCATCGGCAACATGAAAACCATATTGATCTTTGCCGATGGACTCCCGCCTTCACGCTTTGGCTGCCACACTTGAGACTTTGCCCCACGGGGGTTTTCTTCTTTGCGTTCCCGTTGCAACTTCCTCTTTTGAGTCTTCGTTAGACCTTTAGGACACCATTGAGGAAGCTTCGTCTTCCAGACGGGCTGATACAGTTTTGTACTTGGACCTGGGCAGTTTATATTGGAGTCTTCGCAAAGAATCGCCTCATCAGGAACTCTCGCATTGGCCATCTCCTCGAGCTCCTCTCGGTTCATCGGTAAACGGTCATCATGCCTACCCAGCCTTTCATGTACACTGGTCCTGCCCCCCAGCCGATCATGTACCGATGCCCTCTTTCTGATCGGCTTACAGATGTATCTGCTCTGATCACCATAGTGTGGTTTTCTTTCTGTCCGATCGGCTCGATCATGTAACAGAACCGACCAATTTATTAGAGCACAAGCACATAATCCGCC
>CM041631.1:7745708-7798920 GCA_023333625.1 Bothriochloa decipiens
CGGTTGAGTATCTTTCCATCTCATCAGCTCAACCATCTCACCTCTTGTTCAAGTTCTTACTACGATGCCGCTGCTCAAGTCAAGTGTTCACTGTCCAGGAACGATGGCGATTATAATCGATTACTAACCAGCTGGCGGGTACTCCTCACACAAACCACACTCACCAGCCACGGTGAGCTACAGGTCACCGACATCCAATTCAGGAAAAACGCGAGATCAACAGGTACCATCACATCCGGGCACCGTCCGGCTGCCAGCAGGGCGCACCATGCTATGTTCAGGCCTTACAACCGCGTAACCCGTGGTCCCCCATCTTCACCAATGCGATGCGTACAGCAGGTCGACTCCCGGCCCAAATCAAAATTAGGCTTCGCGGTCGGAACGACTTATCCTTCCAGCTAAATGTGAGGCATAAATTCAATATGACTTGAGGACGTACAACGGACGGGGTCCTAGTTCGACACAGACGGGATAAACCACATTGAACCTCCAGTTCATTCTCAACTCCAATCCCGCCCGGTCTCAATTTATTATCTCCACATGGTTATCCAAGATAACAATGTATTCAACCATCCGAGTTACCACCTATAACTCGCGGATGACAGGAAATCACCCGACTTCTACCGATCTAGTTAAGCAGGGCTAAGCATATAATCGTACCTGAACCTAACAAGGTTGAAGTATAAACAGTGGCAAGGAATATAAGTAATGCAGCAACGGTATAAAACAACGCCTATAACTTAATGCAGCAAACAAGTAAAGGACTCAAGTTAGATATTTTGCAAACCACAGGGAGAATGCTCCGGGGCTTGCCTTTCAGAAAAGCACTTGGCTGGTGGTCGGGACACTCCGGAAGATCAGCTTCGGGATCCTCTTTGGCTGCTGCTTCCCGCACCAAAGCTTCCTGTTGGCCTTCCTCTCCTGGTGCTCCGGGAACTACCGTCGCGAGCTCTGACGATCCTGTATGATGCATAGTGCGTATGAATACCGTGCATAAATATAAATACAATGCTGATGACGATGGTGATGGTAAATGAATGCTCAGCTTAAGATGAATGATATGATATTTGAAAACATGTATGATAAGCACATGTCATCTGCATTCTCTTCTACCGATAAATCTCCAAATAAGCCTCGCATTAAAACTTTACTCGCACACTATAAAGAATTATAAACACCCATTGTTTTGCACACTACACTCTACTGAACCACAACCAATAGAAGATCATACATATCATGAATAGCATAATAAGCATTTTTACACACATGAAATGATAACTCTAAAGCATTATTTATAATTGAAAGAAATCAGGGTATAACTACAACATGACTTTAGACTACTCAGAAAATTTTGTAAAAATTACAGAAGCTTAATCATACCAAACAAAGACTACCATAAAAATTTCAAGTCAAAACAGTAAGTACTTTATCCTGCACAAAAATGACAAGGCAGCACAATTCCAGGGGCATAAAATACTTTGTACATAAAAGTATATCAAACAACAGATCTCAGAACATAATTAGCTCTAGATTGACATAAAAACACTCTCCAAAAAGTTTCATGCACAAATTCCTTATACATTATTTATTATGAATTATTTATCCTCACATGAAAATAGGCACCATAACTAGACATAGAAAAATTTACATATGACATAGCCTAATAACATTTTTCACAGATAGAGCATGATATAAAAAGACTAACAAACTTGGTCTCACATTTTTCTGAGCAACAGAGAATTAGTTATGCATTTCCTAAGATAAATACAATTAATAGAGATAAATAAAGCTATACAAAAAAGTTTCACAAATTCCACATTTCATATTTTTCATGCATAGATCATCTCATAAGAAAAATACTTCAAGTTGAACCAACTCATTTGGATGAAAAATGAGCAAGTTATGAATTTTCAAAGTTTAAACTGAAATCTGAAATCAATTCTGAAAAAGAAAAAGGAAAACCACTTTACACCGGGGACCCTGACATTTCCAGAAACTAACCAAGCCCTATTAAGAAATACACTGAGTCTGGCGACTTTGCGCTAAAGTCCGGGAAAGAACAGGAATCCTGTCCGAGGTCCTCACGGCGGTGGATGGTCGTCGGCGTCGGGATTCCTCGCCGACGGCGAGGTCTCCGGCCGAGCCACGGTGGCCAAAAGACTCAACTCATCAAAGCGGGCGCATTGGTGCAAAAGATGTGAACTGGGAACGAGGTTTGGACCGGCGGCGACGAACAGCGGCGGACGGCGGCGAGGGTTCGCGGTACGCCGGCCATCTCGGGCCACGGCGGGGCAAACGGACCAGCCTAACAGCTCTAGCAGACCAAGATGGTTCGAACGGACTAGCTCAAGCGAGGAATGGATGGCCGGAGCCATGTCGGCAATGTACGCCGGCGAGCGGCGGCGCGAATCCGCGACGGCGGATGTCCAAATTCGTCGGGCTCAGACGCTAATCGACCTCATGAACTACTCCAATCGGTTCTACTCGATCAGACGGACACGATTCACTAGCTAATTGAGAGAGAGAGAGGTCGCTGGGCACGGCGGACCGCGCGGCGGTCGGGCGGCCATGACCGGCGAAGGAGAAGAAGGTCGATTCGACCTCTACCTTGGGTGTCGGTGGCAGGAGAGGTGCGCAGGGTGTGGCCAGAGTCGAGGCGGAGCGATTGGCGAGTCCTTGGCAAAAAGTGTTCAGGCTACGGGGTGCGGTGACGTGCGAGCTCTCGGCGGCGGCAATGGCGAGCCGACGTCCGAGTGCTCGGGCTCTGGTGGAAGATGAAGGGCAAGGATTCGTCTGGTGGCGGAGAAATGAGGGAGGGAGAGACTGACGCGGTCGGGGCGACTTGAAACGGCCGCTCGAGCTCGGACCGAGGCAGCGCGGCGTCGGAGCTCGTCGAGCGCGTGGCACTCATGCGCGCGGAGCGGGGCCGAGCGAGGGCGCGTGGGCGAGCTGTGGGACCGGGCGAGCGGTGTGCAGGGGATCCGCGTGCGGCGCTCGGGTGCGGGGCCGGAACAGCGGGCAGCGGCAGCGGCCCGGCGTACGGACGCCACGCGGCCGGCGTCGGGTCGGACAGCGTCGCGAGGAAGAAGAAGAGAGGAGGAAGAAGAGACTGTGCAGTGGGTCCCACTGCGCCAAGATTCGTGCAGACTTGATGAACCCCATATTTTCCAAAATAAACCGAATTTGAAGAAACTCATAAAAGATGAAATGTTCCTTTTGATGAGTAGAACATTTCACTTTTAAACATCAAAACCTAATTCTGCCTAGAATTTGAATTTCAAAAATGGGGATTTAAAATTAAAAGAAAATCATTTTTACAAACTGTTTTTGACATTTTTGACCCACTTCCAAGCCTTTTCATGAAATGACCCCAAAATAAGTTTTGCTCCAAATAATTTTCTCTACAAACTTTATTTAACACTCAACCTCAAACAAGCAACCCTTCATATAGTTCTAGTTCAAGTCAAAATGTGCACATATATAAACCTTATCATTTCATGTAACAAAAATGATGCAATTGAGATGGTTATGCTCTTAAAGTGCAATATGATGCATGCTTAACACCAGAGTGTTACAGATCATAACCATTGCACTCGGGGCAACTATCAATAGTAGACAATTTAATGCCTTCTTCCCAACAGTAGATGAAGAAGGGGCATCTCCAATGGTCTTCGTGCCGATGCCACGCTTCCCGACGCAACTCCTCTTGCCGATGCCGATAGCGGTCACCTGGAATTCTGTACGGAGCTGGTCTAGGAGGCCTTCTTGAACTACTGCTTTCTTCAACTATCTCTTTCCCTTTCAAGTCATCGGCAATTACTTGATTTCTAGGATCCACCGATGCTCTCCTTTTAGCGCTTGCCGATGTCAACACTTTGGTCTTGTTTGCGGCCTCCACTATGTTTGCTGGGAAAGGATGTTGATCAATCTTCATCGGCCTCTGCGCTTTGGAGTTGTCAAACTTGATCCTCCTAGATTCAATTGCCGATTACAACTGCTGTCTGAAAACCTTGCAGTCATTGATACTGTGTGAGGTTGCATTATGAAATTTACAGTACCTCATCCTCTTCAGCTCATCTGCTGATGGAATCACATGATTGGGTGACAGCTTGATTTGGCCCTCTTGAAGTAGCAGATCAAATATTTTATCAGCCTTTGTGACGTCGAACGTGAATTTCTCTGGCTCTTTCTGACCAAAGGGACAAGACATAGGCTTCTTACCCTTTACCCACTCGGCCAGGCCGATAGTTGGTTCTTCATCTGAATCTGATTCCTCTGCCTCTTCTACAAAGGACACCTTCTTGTTCCAACTCTTCTTATGTTCTGGAGCTTGAGCACCTTGATCAGAGATCATTTGCACAATATGGCTTAAGCTTTCAAACTCCTGAGAGTCGTATTTGTCCCTGAGATGCGGCAACAAACCCTGGAAAGCCAAGCCAGCTAATTGGCGATCATCAAGCACTAAGCTGTAGCACCTGTTCTTCATGTCTCGTACCCTTTGCACAAAACCTTCTACCGATTCGTCGCTTCGCTGTCTCAATTTCATCAAATCGGTAAGCTTCTTTTTATGGACACCAGCAAAGAAGTATTTATGGAATTGTCTTTCCAGGTTAGCCCAAGTAAGAATAGAGTTCGGCGGCAATGATATAAACCACGCGAATGCCGATCCAGACAAAGAGGACGAGAATAAACGGATCCTCAGCTCATCCCTGTTCGCTGCCTCCCCACACTGGATGATGAATCGGTTGACGTGCTCCATTGTCGATGTATCATCCTGCCCAAGAAATCTGGTATCTTGTATCGATTCGAGAAAGGAATTAAGTCATAAGCTGAAGGGTAGGGAGTCTGATAAGAGTAAGTATTAATCTTGGGCTGAATCCCAAATTGCTCTTTCATCACTTCTGCAATCTTATCGGTTAAGAGTGCATCTTGATCTTGCCGATGCACTGGCTGAATCTCCACTGGATGCGTTGGCTGATATGCTTCTACATACCCCTGTGGTATTTGGTTTGGAGGGATCGGTATATTCACGGCACCAATCTGTGGAGTAAAGTTCATCGGCTGTTTTGCCGATGCTTGTTCCTGGAAAGTTGCCTGTGGACTATACTGCTGAGTCCCCATTGCTTGGTAGCTTGGCTGAATAGCAGAGTGCTGAACTGGCGCTTGTCCTGACCAATTGAGATTATAACTCATCGGCACCTGATTTGCCGATGGCTGACAGTTTGCAGACAATTGATGCTCTTGTATAGATGGATGATAGCCAGCATAATTTCCCTAAACTGTAGATAACCCAGATTGAGATGTGAATGGTACTAAGGGTTGTTCTGCAGTGAAAGCCCTCTGTTGAACTGGTGGAGAATTAGTCAATGGATTCGCATAAGATATCTGTTGCGGAGGCACGTAGAATCCCATTGACAATGTCTGTATAGCAGGAGGTGTAGTAGAATAATGTGATACTTGAGCCATCGGCCGAATTGGAGTAGCCCATGTCACTGGACCCTTCCCTGCTACATCATGCACTTGAGGCAGTCCAGAGTTGACAGTAGATGGACCTGGAGGCATACCGTATCCCCACCAATTAGCAGCAGTTTGACTGTATTGACCTGAAGGACCTGATATTGCTGATGCCGATAGATCTGTTCTCAACTGAGTACTAGGCTTCTCTTGAGACGTTAGATCTAATCCTATCGGCGTGGCTTCAATGATAGGTGGCCCTGATATAACTGGAGGAGTAGGCGCTTCCGTACTCTCAACGGCTGGAGTTGCCGATGGAGTACTGATAAATGCCGATCCCGGTTGATGATATGCCGGCCCGACGTAACCTGGTGCTTGTCCTTCTCTTAATATTTGCATAACAGCATTGTAAACAGTGTTGGACAGCACGGTGGAGTGGTTGATCAAAGCTTGATTTAATGCGGAATTAACCATCTCCTATAATTTACCAGGGTTGGAGTCAAAGGTTACCTGCCGAGGCAACGACAGATCTTGCTTCTGGATGACTTCTCCGCCCCTATTCATGCTGAAAGACTTCAAGCAGAGCTGCCTGTAATCCTCCATAGCTTTTTTCATGGCTTGCTTCTGATCCTCCTTGAGATCTGACTCTGATATCTCGATGATATTTTCTGGAGTGATATCAGCAGGATTCTTCATGATAGATCTGTTAACTTGGTCCCACCGAGCGCGCCAAAAGATGTGTTGATGCAAAATTATATCTGCAAACACACCGGGCTAATACCCGAAATCGATATCCGAAGCGTGCCAGTCGATTTGACCTGTTAATCGACAAGGATGATAAATTTGAATAAAATCTGAACGAGACGACAGCGATACGCCCGGACGTCAAAGCTCAGAAGGTATTCGATAACTGTTGAACAGATCAGACGAGACGACAGCGATGCGCCCGGACGTCAAAGCCTGAATCGTGCTCGGTAGACGCGGAACCTGCAAGGTCACCGGAGATCAAGTTGATGCAGCCCGTCGATTCTTGAAAGAACTCGTTAAAAAAAAAGGTACTTGGCGAAGTCGCCGAAAAGTAAAGTACTGATAAAGGTAAATAAGAAGTAAATTGTTTTATTGATGCTTGGATATCCATTACAATGCCCTTCGGCATATATTTATACTCTGCTAAAAAGAGTCCTAATTTAATACGTAAAGCTCAACTATAGAAGAAATAAACTAATTCCTTATACGAACTCTGTTTCTTAAAAAAGAAATAAAACTTGTATAGGAGTTGGATTTAAACTATAATACGAAAAGTCATAAGCTTTGTGTTGCCGATCCACTGTCCGCTCCCGTCACGATGAAGTCATCTCCTTATCGGCACATCCTTGGCATCGGCAACAACCTTCTAGCCTTCCTGCCTATCTTATCGGCAATGGCTTTTTCCGTTTCATAGGCAACGATCCTCTATCAGCTTTTCAGCATCATCGGCAATAATCCAGATCAACATGTCCTTCATCGGCAACCACCCATCGGCAACTCAGAAGCAATGCTGAAGAACAATCACCCTCTTACCGATTTAGTTTAGTCTTCCGATCCTTATTGACACGTGCCGAAAAACGATGTCAACATATACGTACATACGTACTGTTCGGAAAAAAAAAAGTTGGTCGTACCGACCGTGTAGTGTATAGACACGCGTCAAGAGCATGTACGTTCTCGATCTTTAGAAAAGACCTACCGAATAAACAACTCATAGATAAACTTGCGTGTACCTTTATACTGATCTCGATCATCACTTAGCTGATTCCATTCGAGCTCTATCGAATAAAATCAGTGTGGATTCTGGTGACTATCCAAAGACAATTAAGGAAGGTGCGTGCATAGAACTTCTTCATTATTCACCATCCGTCATTGTACATCAGGATGTTTTAAGATGCTACTAATTAACAGTGTGACAAGCGTGCGCGAAGAATTGTGGTAAAGTAACTCGTTTTGCGTACGTAGGATAGGAGCACGTCACTAGCTCATGCCAACAAAATAGCTTTCGATTTTTTTTTAAAAAAAAGAATCAAGCATGCAAGACAAGAGTACTATATATAGTGACATACACCAGATATATTCTTTGGAATTTCGGAAAGTAAAAGGAGGGTCCATATTCCTTATATCTGTCTGTATGTATGACTTTATTTATTTAGTTCTCTGATTTTGCTCCAAGTGTTATATATATAAAAACACAAGCCCAACCGATCGAATCGCATCCGCCACAACCGTGGCTTTCGTTGCAGATGCGTGGAGTACATTTTCTATGTTATATAGAAGATCCATGATCCTACCTCTAAGGCTGTAAGTTTTGTAAACCAAAAAGAACAACAGCTTCTTCAGTCACAGAAGTCCAAGTAGCAGAGGAGTAGGCTAGCCACCACGCCATGCGAGACACGGCTGACGACTCACGACTCGAGACCTTTACAGTTCACACGCTTACAGTAATCGACGACGGCGACCAGGGAATAATCGAAATGACTGTCATGATCACGTACGGGTGGCCGCCCCTAGAAATTCTCGACACGGGCGCGTCCCGCGGCGTGCGTGTGTGCGCGGATCAGACAAAAGGGGGCTAACAAGTATCTTGTTCCCTTCTGGTTCACGTGACAGAAACGCCCAGCTAGACACCTTTTTTTCCTGCCCATCGTCCCCCTTGTCGCGCAAAAGCGAAGCTTCACGGTACTCGCCGGGCACGTACATTCACGGCCTAGAATCGAACGCGCCGGCGCTTCTTTTCCTCGTCAAAAAACAGGTGCGGATTTTCACGGCCCGCGCCAGCTGCTTGGTAGCCTAGGGGACGGACCGGTGAACAATGGACACTAACTGGCAACTTGGCAAGCAGGCCAGCAGCAAGCAGCACGAAACGTACGCGGCCGCGCAGCCAGCCAACGCACGCGTCACGCGTTCGCCTCGTCGCGCGGCACCGCCCCAAAGGCTGCCATGGCAACGGCATGGACGCCAGTCTCGCACACTCTTGACCGCCCCGGCCATTGGGGGGGGCGGGGGGTGGTGGGGTGTTGGGTTGGGGGGCGGGGGGTGGCGGCGGCGGCAGCCGCATCGCACACGTCCGAACCATCACTGGGCGCCGATCTGGGCGGCCCGCGTCGCGCTGGGAACGCGCGCGACGAGAGCACGAGCACGAGCGCTGAGCGCCGGGGCCGCCTCCCCCGCGTGCTGGAATAAATTTCTGCGGCCATGGCCGGTGATTCGAAGTTTCGTCTGACGCGAACCGTATCCCGGCCGGATCTCTGCACACTTCTCGCCGCCTCGAATTCGCGCTCTGCTTTTTTTATATATTTTCCCAGCGCCACGACGGCGCCCGCGCTGGGAGTTCGTGAGCCGAGTGATTGACAGAACACAAAGAATATTTATCTCCGCCATGCCGTCCATGATCAATCTATCCCGGCCGTGGACCGGATCAACCCGGCCCTGGCGATGCCGATGAGCATGTTCCAACTTGCTGCCGGCCCTTCACGTGGCCGCCAGCCAGAAACCGAGTCGAATCGACCGCCGGAAGCCCCACTGCATGCTGCCCGTTGGTTCCACTCGACCGCTAACCTCCCCAGCCGCGCCTGGCGATTCAATTCATTGCACCTCGCCATGGCCTCGGCAGGGTTGGCGGCGCCGGCGCGCAACGTAACCGCCGGCGCTGCCGAAGCCGGCCATGCGTTACGACGTGACGCCGGGCGTCGCGATCGGTGCGTCCCCGGGAGGGGAAATCGGGCGTGGCGTTTCCCGAACCAGCCAAGCCGATGGCCCCGGGGCCCGACGTGCCGATGTCTGCCGATCGACAAAGGCTGGCGCCAGTAAAAGTCGTGGATAAGGCACGGTCCGCTCGACGTCGACACCACGCATGTTCTAGCAGGCCGATGCCAGACATCATCGGCAGGCGGCCGGGCTGCCCACGCAGCAGATTTTTGCGTTCAATTCGGCGATGGACTTCGTTCGCTGGCTGAGCTGCAAGAGAAAGACGTTGCGTTCAATTCGGCCACTCCCTGGGCTCAAAACTCTCGCCAAATTCGGCGCTCGCTTGCGTCTCGTAACGGATTTGCGCTCGATTGCTTCCGATGGATCGATTCCTCGCTTGCGCTGACAACAACTCGTAACGGATTGGATCATGAGGATTTATATGCAGGGACAAATCAATCAGCAAGCGTATCACGGCTTTGCATGCGCCAAAATCCAAGACCAACCAAGTAGTAGCGAAATTTGCATCGGTCGGGAGACTACCACGCGTGCTCCACAACCTCAAGGAAGCGGGCAGGGCCCATCGGCCACGTTTCCATGGCCTCATCGGCGGCCGCTCCGACGTGGCAGTCCGGGCCGCCCCCACCTTGCCGGGCGGTTGTCCACCACCGGACGGGACATCGGGTCCCACCGCTGCCGGGGCCGTGGAGCGACAGCCTCGACGTCACCCCGTGTCCTTCTCCCCCGTCCCACACTCCCACTGCGCCATCGCCACGCCGTCTCGTCCCTGGCTCGCCGAGCTTGCGCGACCTGCGAGCTCGCCGCCCACACTATAAATACCCCGCCATGCCCACCCCATTCCGACCCAAGCGACATAGCAAACAGCAGAAAACATCTCCTGGCCTTCCAGCCATCCCTCCTCCCTTCAGAGTTCCAAATCACCCACAAGTTCTACACAGCTGCTAGTTAGCTAGCATTCGCAATCAGCAGTAGTAGTGTTCCAGCGAGGAGAAGGCAATGGCGGTGATGGCCGAAGTAGTGTCCACCACCGGCGCGGCGCTCCGGAGCCCGGCGCCGGCGCCGGCCGCGGTGAAGGACGCCGACGCTGAGAAGCTCCAGTTCATCGAGGAGATGACCTCCGACGTGGACCCCGTGCAGGAACGCGTGCTGGGGGAGATCCTCGCCCGCAATGCTGACACCGAGTACCTCGCCAAGTACGGCATCACCGGCGCCTCGGACCGCGCCACCTTCCGCGCCAAGGTGCCGATGGCCACGTACGAGGACCTGCAGCCGTACATCCGGCGCATTGCCGACGGCGACCGCTCGCCCATCCTGTCGGGTCACCCGGTCTCCGAGTTCCTCACCAGCTCCGGCACGTCCGCCGGCGAGCGCAAGCTCATGCCCACCATTGAGGACGAGCTCAACCGCCGCCAGCTGCTCTACAGCCTCCAGATGCCTGTCATGAACCTGTAAGATTAATTTCTACTGGCACTACTCCAGCATCAATGAGTAATTATTGACAGCAGTACAGTACAGCACACACGTGCGCAAGTACAGTTATTGATCAATGGCCTGGCTGTGTGCAGGTACGTGCCTGGGATGGACAAGGGTAAGGCTCTCCATTTCCTCTTCGTCAAGTCGGAGACGAAGACGCCGGGCGGGCTCGCGGCGAGGCCCGTCCTGACGAGCTACTACAAGAGCAACCACTTCAAGAACCGGCCGTTCGACGCGTACAACAACTACACGAGCCCCACGGCGGCCATCCTCTGTGCGGACGCGTTCCAGAGCATGTACGCGCAGATGGTGTGCGGGCTGTGCCAGCGCCAGGACGTGCTGCGCGTCGGCGCCGTGTTCGCGTCGGGCCTCCTCCGCGCCATCCGCTTCCTCCAGCTCAACTGGGAGCAGCTCGCGGCTGACATCGAGGCCGGCTCCCTCACCCCGCGCGTCACCGACCCGTCGGTGCGCGAGGCGGTCGCCGGCATCCTCCGCCCTGACCCCGAGCTCGCCGCGCTGGTCCGCGCCGAGTGCTCCAAGGGTGACTGGGCGGGCATCATCACCCGCATTTGGCCCAACACCAAGTACCTGGACGTCATCGTCACCGGCGCCATGGCGCAGTACATCCCGACCCTCAAGTACTACAGCGGCGGGCTCCCGATGGCGTGCACCATGTACGCGTCGTCCGAGTGCTACTTCGGGCTCAACCTTCGCCCCATGTGCGACCCCTCGGAGGTGTCCTACACCCTGATGCCCAACATGTGCTACTTCGAGTTCCTGCCCATGGACGCCGCGGCGGGCGGCGACGCGAGCCAGCTTGTGGACCTCGCCCGCGTGGAGGTCGGGCGCGAGTACGAGCTGGTGATCACCACGTACGCCGGGCTGAACCGGTACCGCGTCGGCGACGTTCTCCAGGTCACGGGCTTCCACAACACCGCGCCGCAGTTCCGGTTCGTGCGCCGCAAGAACGTGCTGCTGTCCATCGAGTCCGACAAGACGGACGAGGCGGAGCTGCAGCGCGCCGTGGAGCGCGCGTCCGCGCTGCTCCGCCCGCACGGCGCCGCCGTGGTGGAGTACACCAGCCAGGCCTACACCAAGAGCATCCCCGGCCACTACGTCATCTACTGGGAGCTGCTGACCAAGGGCCCGGCGGCCGCGGCGGTGGACCGGGAGACGCTGGACAGGTGCTGCCTGGAGATGGAGGAGGCGCTGAACTCGGTGTACAGGCAGAGCCGCGTGGCGGACGGCTCCATCGGGCCGCTGGAGATCCGGGTGGTCCGGCCGGGCACCTTCGAGGAGCTCATGGACTACGCCATCTCCCGCGGCGCGTCCATCAACCAGTACAAGGTGCCCCGCTGCGTGACGTTCCCGCCCATCATCGAGCTCCTCGACTCCCGCGTCGTGTCCACCCACTTCAGCCCCGCGCTGCCGCACTGGACCCCCGGCGCCCAGCAGCAGCGCTCCGACTCCGACTAGAGCAGGTCGGCCGGCGAGACGTGTCCGGGTCCGGGTCCGGCTCCGGCTCCGGCGCGCTTAATTAATTATTAGAGTGAGAATCATCTGCTTCGTATCGCAGACGTAGAATGCCAGTGAACTTAAATATTTGTTAATTTTTGAATTTTGAGTACTGTTTGTTATCAGCGGCGTGAGGGTAACTTGATGTGATGAGCTGAGCTGATCAGCTGAAGCAACAGTAGACGATGGAGTATGTAAGACTAGAGGTGTTTATGGTAGTAGTACTGGGTCACTGGCAATGTCATCCGTATCACTTAGTAGTACGGAACACCCGGCTAATTTAACATTCTTCCAAATCTGTACGAGCTGTGCGCCTTTCTGTTCCTGCAAAAGATCTTGCTGCAATATCCGATTACTAAAACTGGCTACGAGCTTGTGAAAGCGTCGCCACTTTGCAGTTTCACAGACGAGTAACCTCCCAGTTCCCACGGCCCTTTTGCTTTCAGACATTTCCATTTCAGGCGACAGAGTTCAGATAACGGCTTTGGGGAGTAACAGGCTCTTTGGTTTCTAGCCACATTTTGGCACACTTTGCTAGTATGTTTTAAGAAAATCTTGTTATGTGTTTATAATCTATGACAATTGACAAGTGAACATAAAATCTTACCTAAGTTTAGTTATATCAACTAAATAATTTTTTCAACTTATTCAAACTTTTTTTTTCAGAAATGCTATGTGGCACACGCGTGTTTTTGTTCTCTCCAGCACACGGATGAATGCTCCGTCCGATCTCCATTCCACGTCTGTCTCCGTGAAGCGCCGATTTGTTTTCGTTGTTCCACTGACGTGTGGGTCCCACCTCTGGCATGCGCTGTTTGTAATTTTGAGACTCGCGCCGGTTTGTCTTCAAGCGACGCGTTCATTTCCCCCTCCCCAGCCCTCCCCATTTCTCTCTCTCACTCTTTCGCGTCTTCTCGAGTTCTCCCCCTCTTCCTCAGGGACGACGGCGGCGATTTTGTGTCCCCGCCGGCGGTCTGCTGCCTTCATCGGTCGGAGGTGACGGTGGTGATGTGGATCTGGCCGTAGGTTGTGTCGCAACGTGTCTTCGATGGCGGTTTCCCTGTCCAGGATCTGGCCATAGGTTGTGTCATGGCGCGTCTTCGACGGCGCGTCTTCGTCTTCGACTTGCGGCTTGACGAGGAGGAGGGGATTGACGGACAACGACTTCCTCTTCGTCTCGGATTTAGGTAAGTTTGTGTTCATCTAGGTTTCGCTACTCCGTCTGCGTCTGCGTCCGCGTGCTGTGTAGGATTTGTGTTGTGGTATAGGGTTCGTCGGAGTAGGATCAGATTTTGGGGGGTTTGTGGTTTCAGCAGGGGCGGATTAGGGTTCGGGGTTCATGATGTTGGTGTCAGTGGGCTGGTTCTGTGTAGCAGCAGGGGGCAATTGTTTGTGTGTTTTGATTTGGGGGTTTTTTGGATTGTTGCTGTGTAGCAAAAGCGGTAGGTTCTAGGGTTTTTTGTCCATTTTTGGGTATTTGTTTCAGTTCATGTAAGTTATAGTGGGTTTGCTGGTCAGAAACCCTAGAAATGTCAGTCGATTTGTCTTGTTGATTGGTGTTTTGACTCTGGGCATTTTCGTTCACAAACCCTAGAAATGTCAGGCGTGGGTTGCAATGGCTGGATAGATGGTGCTCAGATAGAGGAGTTTTTTAGTTGATCTATTAGTTGGTTTGCAAGTTGGGCGATCTGTTATATTAGGAGCATTAGTGATTCAGATCCAATGGGGTTTTCTGAAATGTGTTACGTGATTTTGTGCAAGCGCAATGAGATTATTCAGTATTCTATGATATACATTGATTTGCTGAACTTCTATGCTATCATTGTGTCATTATGAACTGATTTGATTTAGGTTGTTAAATCAAATCAGTCGGTAATATGATTTGGTTTATTGTGCATTACAGAATTAGAGAGCAACAAAATTATTTGTTGAACCTCTATGCTAACACACTTATTTTTTTTTCTCTATGAGGGATGGTCACTGGTTGGGTGGTTGGGGACCGATCTGTGTTCATCCAATCTCCGCTGGTCGATTGATGCCACATTGTGGTTGCATGCTGAGTGGGAGGTAACCACTTTTGGACTCTCTTTTGTGGTTGTTGTTTTGGTGGGTGGGGGTTTTGTGCTGCCATGATTGTGATTTTGGTCATGTTTTGTTTTGTCTTAGCAGGTGGGTTCCATTGCATCCTAACTCAAGTGTGCCTGTGGCTAGGTGTTTGTTAGAGGTAGGCACTTTTGGACCGTCTCTTGTACACTGACACTTTTTGGACTGTCTTTTGGACGTGTGATAATGAACTAGATGTTTGGTTCAGGTTCGGCAAAAACACTTAGGCTAATCACTAATCTAGACTTGTTTCTGATCTAAAGGCTTAACACTTGTGATGAAATGCTATCTCTGATATTTAGTGACCAAGATGAAACACATGTTAAATCATGGGCACATTATTTTTTAGCACAAACCAGAACTAGCAGGCTCTGCTTGTGTTTTGGTAGTTTCTGCTGTTAATTGGGGATGCTGGATTTCTGTTCCCTGAAAATTTGATTCAGTCTCGCTCCCTCTGCTTGCTCTTGCAACTGATCCTCTGCTGTCGTGTTTGTCACCGAGTAAGCCGATGTCCACCGGCGGTGTGCTTCTGTTCCTCTCAATATTGGGTGTCTGTCATATTGTCCATTGTCCAGCTATGAGATGACTGCTTTCAGGCCTATATTCAAAGCATTTATGAGTGCATATACTCTGGTCATTGTAAATGACTGGCCAATATACAGTTCTATAAATTCATTCATGCATTTTGTAGACTCTGCTTGACCGAATTTGATAGCCTCTTTGTTGTCCTATTCACTCTACTTACTTTTGTTTGTGCACGTGCCTACTCTACCACTTTTGTCCCTACTCTCCTCGTGTTTGGAGGAAAGCAGTAGACCCTCACGTCAAGATCCACATCAAGTCGCGTGCAAGTATGCCCTTGACCTCTTGTCTTCCTTTTGTTCTGGTTTTACCTCCATTTCATCGTCGATTGTTCTTGTATATAGCTATGGATTCTGATGATGAACAATATGTTTCTGATGGTGCTTCTGCTGATTCTGAGAGTGTTGATGAGTTTGAAAGAGAGGATAACAACTTTGATTCTGTGCATGAAATGGAGGTAATCAGTCTATATTTGGCTTGTGTTTTTTCTTGGAAAATTTGTGTAATGTCTATTAGTATGATGTATAATATTGTTGCCTTTGTTAGCAGAAAAACTCTGGAGATGATAATAATGTTGATGTTGATCAAATTGCAAAGGCATTGAAGCATCTACAACAAGCTTTTACTGGAGTAAGTTGTACAACCTTTCTGAATATCTTGTGGTGTTGCGAAATTAACACTTTTACTAAATTGAGCATCATTTGTAGTTGTACTGAGTTTTCACATGTTTTAGTAGTTGTTTTGTCGAATGTTACCCTTTTTATTAAATCTTTTTGCATGTGACACATCCTAAATTTGGCAGTAATTGTGAATTTAAATAATCTATTTTTTTTAGTTCTCTAAGGTTGTTGCTAAGGAGGGGAAATCAACCCGTTCTGGTGGGCAGAGTCTTCATGCAAAGGTAAATTGTGCACCTTGTGTTTGTTTTCCCCCTAGCTTTTTAAGTGAATGCAGTGACCTAACTAGATTTTATTGCATTTTGTTAGCAGACTTTGAGATCTAGGGGCAAAGCAAAGTTAAAAAGTGGTGCAGGTACATCAGATAGACCTGGAATTAGGTTCAATAGCTCGTACTTTGGACTAAGTATTATATCAAAATTGGATGATCTTAAGAATAAGGCTTTGGAATGCTGCTTGATTATGATGGTTGTCATGCTCCCAAAGGATTTGTTTAGTGGATAGCTGATCACGTAGATGTGAAATGCAGTGAGATTTTAGTTGGAGAGAAAATAATTCCATTGGATCCATTGTCAGTACATCTGTTCTTGGGTATTCCTACAGGTAGTGTAGATGACAAGGAGATCTTTATTGATACTACGAAGTCCAGATTCCTGAAAGCAATTGGCCAAACTGCTCTGCCAACTATCAAGTGGTTTGGGGAAAAGTTGCTTGGAGAGACGTTGTGTGATGATGATGTGTTCTATTACTTTATGGTTGTGGCTCTGTGTACTTTTCTTTGTGCCAATTCTAATACTTATCCTAGCACACAGTATCTAAAGCCCTTGATTAATATATCTAATGTGCAAGTGAAATCTTAGGATTGGTCGAAGTATGTCTTTAATTGGATGATGTCTTCTATAAAAAACTACAAAGAAAAGGTTAGAGTACTATTGGTGGATGCAGATATTTCCTAGCTGTAAGTTGTATTCTATTTCTCCTCTTTCTTTTTCTTTATTTTGTCTTGGTTATTATGCAACATGTTCTTATTGACACCTTTTTCAATTGGTATGTAGGGTTATTATCTTGACTGGTTGGACTTTGGAGTATTTAAAAAGCTGCCCCCAGATATGCCAAGGACCAAATGTTGGACGGGTTTGAGGATTAAGGAATTTGCTTCATATGATCGTGTCTGGCAACGTTTATGGAAAATGGCCGGTGAGTCTAGATGTTGCAAATTGTGTTTGGATATGATAGATGAGACTAGTGATGCATAAATTTGTTGTTATTTTGGGTGTTGATGTACCTAGATATGACTTTTGATTATACTTTTGATTTGTTCTACACATCTAGAGCTTGTTAGTTGATTGTTGAGTTGATATTGTGTAGGTAAAATCTGTTGATGATACTTGCTACGCTGAAGAGCTTCTCCCAGAAGAGGTTTGTGATATTTTTAGGTCAACCATGGAAAGACGTTGTGATTTCTTAAGTGTTGAGGTAGGCGCCTTATGCAATGTTTTTTTAAATATTATTATTCTTGTATATTGAAATTTATATCATGTATTCATATTGTACCATTGTCTTGGCATTTCAGGACCAGGATAGGATGAGTGAGATTTTTTTAGGCACCACACAAGACTAGGATTTAGGTGTCCCGGATCACTTGTTGCAAAGATGTTCAATTATATGCATGAGACACATGTAGTTCGTGGTGGTGGCGGTGATTCAGTTGCTAGGTGTTCTGCTGGCAGAGTACCTTCTGCTAAACCGGGCCATGGTTCTGATGGAGGTGTTGGTGCTGCTGGAGTTGAATATGATGCCCCAGTGCATGCTTCTGCTGGTGAAGATGTCTTGGATTCCACCATGGCTCCTGGTGCAAGTGAAACAGTTGTGAAACAAGTTGTTTTGGATGCTGATCATGCTGGTGCTGGAAATGGTAGAGGAGTGGAAGACATTGCTGCTGGCACTTGTCCAACTATAACAGCTGCTAAAGATGTCAATGTCAAAGTTGTTAAACCCAAGAAACCCTCAGCACCTAATACTCATGAAGAAGAAGACTCTGTGACTGAGATAATTGAATCAGATGGTGGTTTGTATGATGTTCCTGCTACTGATTTTTGTCGTGCTTCTCAGACAACTGAAATCCTTCCTAGTGGTAACTCTTCTGTGCAAGGTATATGGATAGTTTTGTATGTTTTGTTTCATCACTGAGTTAACAATTTGTATCCCTGATACAAAATTTTTGAATGCCTATTTGTCATGTGCAAAATCAGGTGCAAGGAATGGGAAGACAAAAGAAATTGCATCATCCCAGGCAGCTAAAATTTCTTCTTCCACAAAAGGCTTTTCATTCTGTTGACCACTTCTTTTAAATTTAATTTTCATGTGCAGGTTCAGGTACAAAGTGTAAGAAGAGGAAAAGGGAGAATTCTGAATCTGTCCCTGATACTGATCGGAAGATGAGATTAAGGACATCAACAAGGTTGCTGGATGACATCCGATTTCTAGAGCTGGAGCTACAACTGACAATGCTATAGTTGTTGAAGAAGCTGTTGTACACACTAGTAAGCGTGGAAGGAAAGTGAAGCGCAAAGGCAGTGCATCTTCACCATCAGTTGAAGAAGTTGCTCAGATGCCTCACTAGGTTATTTTTTGAATTTCTTTGCTGCCAGTTGTTCTTATTTAGTATGATTGTGTTTTCCTTTTTGATTTTAGTTTGGTCAGCCTTTAATTATTTTTTTATTTTCCAGTTGTTGAAACAACTATTGGTGGGAAGAGGAAACAAAATACTCCTCAATCTTCAATGCCTGCCATTGCAAAACACAAGTCTCCACGTGGATTGTCTACAAATCTTGGTAAATCTCCTCTTAGCCGTGTTGATGATGGTGCTGATGCTAGCGGCAATGCTCAAAGTGTTTCTACTGATGTTCCTACAACTTCACATGAGAATGTCCATCAGAAAGTGAGTGACTTTTATTCTTTTCTTTATTTCCTTCTGTATCTAATAATTGTGGTCAGTACCAACTGGACTTGTTTCATTTGCTCTTAATTTTTTTTAGGAAGTTGATGCAAATATTGCATTTGTTGGTGCGCCCTTGGTTTCTACAGCTGAGTTTGGCAAGGCAACAAGTGGTGCTGCTTGTGCCCCCCATGTCGGTACAAGTGAAAAGCCTGCAGGTTTGTATTGAAGAAAACAAAATCGTTATGAAATATATGCTATACAATTTTGAGTACTAGCTGCTTCACCTTGTAGATTGCATATTTTTTAGTACTAATTTTCACCTTTGTTATCCTGCAATTTTGGTATTGGGATTGTGGAATACCTGAAGTTTTTGTGTCTTTTATTTTGCCAATTGTCATATTTGATATATTTTTGTAGGAAATCCAGCTGTGAAGGAAACTTGTTTAAACAAGAATCCTGTATTCAATGAAAGCCCTAGTTATCCTTCTTTCAGACTTGGTCCTGAATTTGATGAGAATGGAGACTATATTGCAAATCCAAAAATGAGGCGCCCTATTTGTCCACCTTCTGGAACATCTACTCCTATTGATAAATTCATGACTAAGTCTGGGCAGCTGAATAAAAAATCTACTTCAGATCTGAATGTTCGCGCTAAACTACCCCATGGAGGTGTTCCTTGAATTGTAAGTTTCTTTTGTTTTCCTAGTTGGTTTTGTTTTGTTAATATATGTTTGTAACCTCTTGGTAGCTGATTTAGATTAATGTTTTTATAGATCAATTTGCATAGCAAAGGCAACTTCAAATCTTGGTCTGATGGACATGTGAGAAATGTGTTTCCTGATCAGAAGACATGTAATGCACCTTCTCATGGTGCTCATGTGAACAATGAGGAGAGCACCAGTATTGGAAATGCAGGAAATGATAATGTTGAAAAGGTAATCCATATTGGATTAATACAAAACATTTAGATCTTTCTTCTTATTTTGTGTAACTAATATTGTTGTTTTTTAGGACTGCATTTGAATGGAGTCTTTACCATTTACTGATTATTCTAAGAATGCTGAAGATCCAAATACACCGGCTCCTGCTCCTCTGGCTGCAATCTTTCCTCATGATCCTTCGACTATTGTATATTTATTATAGGATTTTCTAGTTTTATTATTGTTTGTTATTATTTGCTAGAAAGACAATCTTACTTGGATGCTTCTTATCTTTTGCTTTGTTTGGTTGAACCTTGTAATATAAGGGGTACAATCTTGCTTGGAAAGACATGAAGGATTGTCTATCTGGACTTATGTTGTAATATATGCTATCTTTTTTTCTTTTGTGTGACTACTTGAAGTACATAATGGATTTTTTCAATGGCCATGTAAGAGGTTTTATTTGTTCATATATATTTTTTTAACATATCTTTGATGTCTTGGATGCAGGCACCTTCTAGAACATGTATTCATAGTAGTTTTAACAAGTCAGTGGTTGATGGGTCGTCTAATGCAGCTGATTGGCAGTCTGGCAGTGAATCTGTTTGGGAGCCTTCGAGTCATAAGATTGCCATACATCACCCTAGACGAATTATGAAGCCCAGCCAGTACCAGCAAAGCCCTTTTGTGGACCCTAAATCCAAGATTAGAGTGTCCCCTGAAGAAGCTCTTCTTTATGAAGCTTTGCTATCATTGGGAGAAAGTGGTAAATACAATAGGTTAGTTTTAAAGTTTCTTCAATCTGCCTTAATTTATTTTTTCCTACACCTGCAGTTTAGTTCTGTATATGAAGTATGCAACAATATTTCTTTGTTTATTGCAGTCTTCCAGTTGTGGATTATTGCTCTGCTAAAGTGTATTTAAGTGCACTTTACTTTTCTCTCATGCCTCAAGGGACGGTGAATTATTTTGTAATTAACGTGTTCTGCAGACTAATATTCCATACAAAACATCCTCTACAATCTAGAAAGCATTTCTTCTTCTCCAGAGTTGGGGTTAGTACTTTTTTCATACTATATTTCTGAACATTATGCAATACACAAATCTGAGCAAGTTGTTGTTTCTAGGATTATCTCATTGGAAATCATGGAAGTAATGGTGAGAAGCGTCAGGAACTATATAACACTACTGTGACTTGCTTCAAGGGCGCTTGTCGTGCAAAGCCTATATCATGTAGCCAAACTGTAAGTAACTTTGTTGCTCTCTCAAGAGTCACTTTTGTGAATTGGTAGTTTGAAGTAGATATTATGTTCAACTTTGTTAATTCCAAGTTTCTTCTTTTATATGTCAGCTCTATTTCCCAATCTGTTCAAAGAGCGCTGGTATGTTGTTGTGATGTACCTTAATAGGCATCAATGTGTAATATTGGATTCATGCATGTTTGAGTTTGGAGTAGATTCAGATTTTCATAAGGCTGTGAAAAAAGTATTTGTAAGTAGCAGATTCCTGTTGCATCATTTTTTATATTAGTTCCTTGATGTGAAAAAAACAATTTGTTCAATGTTATAATTAAGTTTATTTTGGCTATTTTATAGCTGCGGAACTTGTTACCTGTGTGGAATAAAGTTGTTAAACTTGACTATGGCATTCTTAAGTTTAAGGTTATGTTTGAAAATGTTCCTCAACAATATGAGAAGTAGGTGAAATGCTTCAAATTTTTTAATTTAAAGCATTTGTGTTATGATAATATGATTTCATTTCCTCATTTCTTTTAGCAATGTATGTGACAGTGGTGTGTTTGCTATGAAGTTCTTAGAACTTTATGATTTTGGTATTAACATGATGAATAAATTTAATGAATTTGATATTTAAAACCTATGCATCAAACTGGTCAGTCAGATGGTACTGTTTGACAAGAATATTGCTCGCGAGGGTAAATCTAAACTCCCGGAGGTACTATTTTTTGTAATTCTTTTCTCATTTCTTGTTTTGTTATATGCATTTTTTTGCTTTTTTTATAGTACTTGCTTTCTTATTTTCATTCTTCAGGTCTGTGGTAATCTTTCTGGGTCAGTATGATGTCGTTGTTCCTATAAAAGGAGGATATTGCTGCAGGCCATATTTGGCTAATTACCATTGTTGTTATATCTTTTGATGATGGAACTCTGTTAATATTTATATTGTCGATGGTTCTTATTAAGCCTTGTATTGTTGCGCATATGATGTTGATTGAGTACTCTACTATAGTATGTTATATTCATTCATGTATAATCAGTCGCATTGATTGTTTGCTTTCTAACCACCTTTTTAACTCCGCCTATGTTAGGGTTACCATTGGTTCCCCCATCATAGCAGGTCCCAAGCCCTGGAAAAGGAGGAGGGTTAAAAGTGGGTGGTTTTCCCTTGTCTTATGCAGGTCTAAGGTTCACATGATTTGCGACAAGGTAAAGTAATTGTCTTTTGTGCTAACACATTTCAGTTATACCTGTAATATTTAGGAATTTTGTCTATTGTCTTTGCATAGAAAATAATTATCAATTTGTAATTGTGCTAGTCTCATTTATAAATTTTATCTATTATCTTTCTAAAGAAATGAATTATCATTTTGTAATTATGTTAGTCTCATTTCTAAATTTTGTCTATTGTCTTGTAATTGTGCTAGTCTTATTTCAAACTGTTGTCAATTGTCTTTCTATAGAAAAATAATTGTTCATTGTAATTGTAATTTTGTTAGTCTCATTTCAAAATATTATAAATTTTCTTTCTATAGAAAAATAATTTTCCATTGTAATTGTAATTATGCTAGTCTTATTTTAAACTGTTGTCAATTGTCTTGCTATAGATAAATAATTGTCTATTGTAATTGTGATTGTGCTAGTCTTATTTCAAACTGTTGTCAATTGTCCTCTTATAGAAAAATAACTGTCTATTGTAATTATCATTGTGGTAGTCTTATTTCAAACTGTTGTCAATTGTCTATAACAGGCTCCTTATTATACTGTAGCAGGCTCCTTATTCATGAGCTTGAGTTTGTATTTATAGAAAAGTTTGTTTTGTTATATCTAATGATTATTACACATATTTTATGCTAAAATGGCAGGTTTCATTATATGCAATTTCTATTTGAGTAATGTGTAATTTTTGGTGGCTGAGAATAAAAAAAACATTTATCTTTTGGAGAGAAATGTGAAGGAACAGCTCTGACTTGTTTTTGTTTATGCATGTTGGAGAGAAATGTGGAAGAAACTAGACTTGGTTTGTAGACAAACCTGAGAACCCTGGACTATACTTTTCCATGAATCAGGCTATGAGAAGATCAGGTTATGTCTTTGATATTTTCCTCTTAGCTATCTATGGCTCTCATATATTTTTCTGGTAATGTGACTTTATTATGCTATAATGTAATATTTACATTGTTCATATTTAGTTTTGAAATGGCCAATGATGCAAATTATATATAACGAGGTGCCTTGACAGTTGGATACGCGTGTGTTTTTGTCTCTGGCAGCACACAGATTTTTGGTTTGTTTGATCTCCATCCGTCATCTGTCTTTGTCCCGTGCCGCTTCGTTTTCTTTGTTCCACTGACCTATGGGTCCCACCTCTGGCTTGCACAATTCATATTTTTGGGACTCGTGCTGGTTTGTCTTTGAGCAGACGATCTCATTTCCCCTGCCCATTTCATTTTCGTTCTCTCTCGCATCTTCTGAAGTCCTCTCTCCTCTTCCTCGGTGAAGGGTAAAGTTATGAGGACTTGTTTTAAGATGGATTAGTTGGCAGGCACCAATGATTTTATATTTTTAAACTAATCCATCACATTGTTTTAACCTGAGGCCAAGTTTGTAAGTTATTTGGTTTTTTATTTTCAAGTGTTTTTTTGCCTAAATTGCTTCATATTTCATCCTATTATGTTTTCTGAGTGCCTTATATGAATATATTTATGATGTAAGTTTCATTTTTTGTAGAAGAGGCACACCGGAGTTTAAAGAATATCTTGTAGGCCTTGGATCTAGCTCTGTTCATTTCTTTGCTTGAACTCCATTGAAGTTTGTTTTAGTTTTTGATCTTTGGTTACTTATTGACTGTATCTATGCTTGTTAATTGTGTATAGAAATGTCAATCTTCTTTTAGTGACACATTTTTTAAATTTACTAGTACATGATAGTTTAGTCCTTTCCTGAATAGTTGTCTTGCATGATAATTGTCTTAAATCCATTATTGGATCAGTTTCAGGTGATGTGAGAGATGAATGATTGGAGGTTGCATGGAAAATTTTCAGGTTCTGTTGCTCTATTGTCTTTTTTTCACCTATTTGTTTCATAGTTCTTTGAATTGCAGAGGATTGCACATTAGAATGTTTCTGAATTTGTTTATTTTTTTATGCTTTGGAGAACAAAAACATGGAATGACCTCTTTCATGCTTTTTGTGGGGAAAGCTTTGTCAACACTTTGACATGCTTTGAGTCAATCAGGTATGTTATATGTTCAGACACGTCCACAAAAAAATTGCATTCAACATCATTAATTGCAAATCCTGATAATATTAATTGCCCAAACTTCATACTGTAATTGTTGTTCTCATCAAGTGCAATCATAGGTCTGTATAGGAATTTAAAATAGGTCTGCAATGGAATTCTCATTACATAAATGTCATACATATTTTCATTCTACTGCAACTTTTTGCTCCAGCCTCTTTGCCTTCATGCAGAAGTCCCTGCAGTTCCTTGGGTCTGTTTTGTAGCCTTTGTAGTTTCCTTCCTTTTCTTCCTTTGAGGTTTGACAGGGGAGCCTCCTGTACATATAATAATTAGGTGTTATAATATAAGGGTTTGTAGTCAATTTATATGCATATTTTACTAATTTTTAGAAATCAGTGGTTCTACATGTACTCTTACCTGTACTGTCATTGTCATTAGGTTTCTTAATTTTCTTCCTTTATGCTACTGCTTTCTTCCTCTCTTGAGTAGCTTTCTTCCTCTCTTCAGTAGCTTTCTTCTTTTCTCCTGCTGTTATTCTCTTCTTCTCTTTCTCTTCCTCTTTTTTCCTCATGTCCTCCACGTATGTTAGCCATCTCTTCGCTTTAGCTGGCCTTCCGTGTTTCTTGACCACTTGTGGTGCCTCAATTTCTTATCTGTATCTTGATATGTCTGTCCTGCTTTCTCTACTGCTGTTGGTGCAGAGCTCTGTCTATCCTCAGTAGCTTGATGTATTGCTGGTGGTGCAGAGCTCTGTCCATCGTCAGTAGCTTCATCCTAATTTTGTAACACCTCTGTGTTATATTAACTAAAACTTACCATGTCATTATATGCACTACAAAGCATTCATGATTAGGTCAACCTTGATGTGCATTAACTAAAACAAGTTTATATTTCATAGGTTGATTGTGTTTCTCGAATGTGTTGTCACATAAAATAATAAAACCCTACTTTCGAATGTCATCCCAAATGCTTGATTTATATTCTATGTACTTGAGGTGTAAACCGTGTTTACACTAGTGTCAAGCATAGTGTATGAATTTAAGTCCAACCCTAAAAATGATTTCCATATTTGAAGTTGAATTTGGATTTCAAAGCTTATTCGTAAGTCTTGCAATTCAAATTTTAAATTCAAATTGGAAAGCTTAAAATGTTTTTCAAAAGTCAACTTTGTCAACCAAGGGTGTCATTGTGTCATTGACCTAAAAATGTCCTTGGATGATGTATGTGATCACTAATAACCAACCAATTAAATTAGAAACCAAATCGAGTTTGAATTCGGTTTTAAAAACCCTTTATTTCAAAACCTAGTTTTATCCCCTTTTTTGTAATTCAAAATCTATAAGGAATTTGGGGATACTATAAAAATATAGTTTATATATCTTGATAAGAGCTACAAAGTTGGTATATAAAGTTTTTCAAGTTTACACAAAGAATTTCAAATAAATTTGAAAATATAGTTTTTCAGCATTTGTCCCCTTTTGATTTTAAAACCATAATTCAAAAATTATGCATAATTTGGGAAAACTTTGTATATTAAAAAGGTTTGGTTTGAAAATTTAAACATTTCATAGTTTTGAAGATTTTCAAATTTTATTGAAAAATCAAAAGTAATTTCAATTGTTTGTTTCTAGGGTTTTATTCCCCTTTTGAATTTGAATTTATATTTCAAAATTCAAATAGAATTTGAGGATGATAGTTAAATGAAAAGTGTAGCTTTTGAAAAGTTATGCAAATTCTATTTTTGGAGATTTTTAAGTTCTTATATAAAATTTGGAGTAATTTATAATTTCAAACAAGTGACATTTCTGTAATATTCAAGAACAGCACCGAGACCTATCGACGGCCGCCATCGCCAGCTTCTCAAGCCGCGCCGCCGTCCACCGTGCACATGCCACAGCCACCAATGTGCTCCTGGATGCACGAAGCTTCATCGTCGTCGTGTCGCCCGTCCATATCTCGCCCCTGCCCTATAAATAGGTCGGCCGCCGCCTCTTTTCTTCTTCTTTTTCTCCCTGCCGCTGCCGCCAACGACCTTGCTCCGCCGCTTCAATTCACCGCCGTCGCTCCACCGTTGCTCAATTGCTCTTGCCATAAGCTCCGCCTTCACCTTGCACCTCCTCTGAGCTAGTTCGTGCCCGCTCTCGCCGTCTGAGCCGCCCGCACGACGTCGTCTTCCTCGCGACCGGTCGCCGAGCCGCCGCGAGCTTCCTCGCCGTCCATCGCCGCCAAGGTGAAAAACATATTTCCTTTAACCCTCTCATCATGCTCTCCGTGCTATCCTGCTCCTCATGCGCACCATGGTTCGCTCTCTGGTACACAGGACACGCCGTGACGCCGACCTTGCCGCCGGAGCACCGTCGCCGCCATCAGCGCCGCCGACTACAGCTCGCCTCAGCCACTCCAAGCTTTCATTAGCATGTGCACTAGACCCGTGGTGAGCTCCTGCGTCCCTCTATGCCCTCAGTTTCACCTCTCTTGCGCCGTAGGGTCCGGCCGCCGGCATGGCTTTGCCAACGCCGCCGCGCGCGTAGCCGTTTGAGCTAGGGGCCATGAATAACTTCATCTTCTGGCCCAACGCATTCGAGTTGATGTCCTGCCCGTGCACTTGCCATCACCGAAAATCGCTCCGGTGAGCTTTGCCGCCGCGTCGGAGCTCCGTCGTGCCGCCATGGCCGCCGGCGTGGGTGTCGCCGTCGCTCCGCCGCCACGTTAGCTAGCTCAGTTTGCTCGCCGTGTCGAGGTGATCGTGTAGGTGCCAACCCCGTGGCCGGAGACCTCGCCGTCGGCGAGAAATCGCCGGTCAACGGTGTCGGCCGGCTTGGTCAGCACGGGAGCACTGTTTCCTCTTTTCTTTTTCTATTTTTAGAAAATATTTAAAAATGTTTTTTCTTTGGAAATTCATAATAATTCATGTATAGCTCTAAAAATTCTGAAAATTTTTGTGTATGTTCTTTATGATGTCATCTACCTAAGAAAAATATGAAATGCTAAATTTGAGTACTTTTTGCATATGTTAAAATTAGCTTTTTTAATTGAAAAATGGACCTTCAATGATTTTTAATAAATAAAATAATTGGCTTTTAATTCTAAAATTTGTTTTGCCATCTAATTAGACCAAGAGCTTTTCAAAATAAAATTTTGAACTTAATTAGACAACTTTAATTTTTATGCCTTTATTTTTATGCTTTTAAATAATTAATTAATCTCGTTTAATTAAGTTAATCATTATAGAAATTGTTTGACTTTGGGATTGATTGATGACCTTGGGTCATTAACCCTAATGACCTTTGGCACTTTAATTAATTGTTTGTGCTTAACTTAATCATGTCATTAGGGCTTAATTAACGTTATTTCATGTGTTTAATAACTTTTGTAAATAATGTAGTTAACCCTAATGAACTTAGTAAGTATGTTTTGGGTGGCTTGCAACTTTACCGTGAAGGAAAGTTGTACTCAAGCCATTAATCTGATCATATATCCATCGAGCATCATGTTTACTATTCCATCATGTTGAAGCATATCATTGTATCGTATAGTTTTCGTTAACGGAGAGTTTAACGTTGTCACACCAGATCCCAAAGAAGAGCAGACTCAGGAGTTGGGAGTTGATCTGAAACTCGAGACTGTCTACCCCGACCATCAAGGCAAGCCCCGGATGCATTCAAACCCTATTCTATTTTATAAAAGTTTTATCGCTTCAGTTATGATATGTTGCATTAAGTAATAGGAGTTGAGTGAAAACCCACCAACTGCATTACCTGTCTTACTTCCATAATTCCTTGTTACCTGTTCTAAAAGATGCGTAGTAATGCTTAGCCCTGCTTAATTAATTAAGTGTTCAGAGGTAAAAGAATGAAAAAGATGAGTTTGGCTTTATCTGTTGAAATCATGATGATAGTTAATAAATCGAGTCCGGACGGCTAACTTGCATTGGGAACGGAGTCCCTCTGTAGTGTTTCCGTCTGCTGATGCCCTAGGTCCCGTGTCGATGGTGAACTGGTGATATCGAGAAACTAGAAATCCACATATATGAAGTGTCATACAGTGGGCCAGAGTCCCCACGTATGTCATAGAGTGACTTATAGTGGGCCAGAGTCCCCACATATGTCATAGTGTGTTATACTGTGGGTTTAAATTCTCATGTATATCGGTATACTGGGTCGAAGTGCTCACGTGTATCATGTGGTGATATATGGCTGCGGTTGTTATCCTGGTATATCAGTTCATCTGATATGCTTAGGAGTTAGAGTCTCCTGTATATCAGTGACCTAGGTCCCAGCTGGGTATATGAAAATGGATTCGAATCGCCGTTGCTTCTCGGAGAAGAAGACTCGATCGGTGTTCATCATCGCAGTAACAACTTGAATAATGAGTAAGGTTTAAGAAGAAAGTTGGTTGGTAATTTTGATCTTGAGCAAGACCGCTTTTCTTTCTTTCAAGCTTTTCTGCAAAATTTCTTATCTCCTACAAGCCTTACCTTGTCCCCCTAGCCTGCATTTCCTGAGTCTTCACCCCTCTTTTTCGTCGGGTCAGTCTTGTTGAGTACTTTTGTACTCAGAGTTTGTTGAACCCTTGTTGCAGGTGAGCCTCATGGGCAGGAATGCTTCGCATCCTGCTGCATGACAGTCGTCGAGGAAAGTGACGACGAATAGGATATCTTGCTCTTAGGCAGAGCATATAATCAAGGTTGATGTAATAAGTTATATTGTCATTCCACTGCTACTATAGTTTGTAATAATTCAACTTATGATCTGTAAGTTGAAACTAAACGGTTTGTAAATTTATGTTATTGTAATCCTTCCGCTCTTTTACTCCTGTATAAAACTGTTGTAATATTACAATGTCTCTTTGTAATGATTGATCCTGCTCGAAGAATTATGGATGATTCAGGATTTACCCGACATATCTTTTAAGTTTTATGAAACACATTCATGGTTATTTGGAGTCTGTTTAGACAATAATCATGCGTGTGGGCCATATGCTTTAGAAGGTTCTGCCATAATTTCCCTCTCAAGCTGCTTGCTCATTGGCTACAATTATATCAAGATTCTTGTCCACCTTGTCAAAATGGGCCAGTACATACTCCATAGCATTTTGACTTCTAGATCCTTTATCATTGATGACTATTGATTTCCTAGACAGTAGATTGTACCTGAGCAACGAGCTAGTTGCAAGGCTTTCTTGTTGATCACTTCTTACAATTCTATTTGTACTCTTCTTTCTCCATCTCTGTATAATGTACTTGTCTAGAATTCTGCTAATGTCCTTCTCAATGATTATCTTCAGGATTTGGGAGCAAAGGATGCCATCCTTGCTGAACTTTGCACAAATGCAGATAAACTCTTCATTACCTTCTGTGAGGTCTGTCTTTACTGTGTACCTTCTGACTCTATGCACTTTCTGAATCTGAATGCTCTTTTGCCACACCTCAAATTTGGTTCCTTGTTCTATCTCCTGGTAGCTGAGCCTAGCTGTTGCCTTGAGCTGAATATGGAACTTCTTGAAAATTTCTCTATTGTATAGCTCTGCTGCCTGCATCTCTATTGTGTATCCAAAAATGAATTCCTTTGGTGTTTTGTCATTGTTGTAGCAGTCTTCTTGCTGCTCATTTCTGTTGATTGTCTCTATCAATCGATCATACTCTGTTATAAACTTGTTAATTGTGCATGTAGGACCAGTGTTTTCTTTGATCCTAGAGTTGAGGGACTCACTTCTGGAAGTAGTTTGGATGAATGGGAAGAAGTCGTTCTTGTAGTACACAGGTATGAACCTATGCCTCATCTCCCACATCTTGGAGATGTAATTGTTTCTCTCAAGCTTCTTGTCTCCGATTAGATGAACCCAGTCTCTTTCAAAGTCCTCAATTATCAGGCTCTTGTTGATGATGTCCTCAAAATCCTCAAATAGTCCCTTGTTTGCCTTGTCTGCAAACACTTTGATGTTCTTGCTGTAGCACTTGTTTTTCATATGAAAGAGGTAGTTTCTATGCCTTGTGCCCGGAAAAACAAGCTCAATAGCAGTGCTCATAGCTTTGTCCTAATCCATTATTATTGTCTATGGGTGCTTTCCACCCAGTTCCTCTGGGAAAGTCTCAAATACCCACTGAAATGTCTCTGTTGTTTGGTCATGCAGGAATGCGCAGCCAAACATACAACTCTGCGCGTGGCCTGTGATTCCAACAAAAGGAGCAAATGGCAAGTTGTACCGGTTTGTCATGAAGGTGGTGTTGAAGCTCACACAATCACCGAACTCCTGATAGTACTTGATGGAGCAAGCATCTATCTAGAATAGGTTGGTAATCCTTTTGTCATCATCGAACTAGAACTTGTAGAAGAAAGTCGCATCCTCTTTCTGTCTCCTTCTGAAATAGTCCATAACCTGGGCCATATCTGATTTCTTCAACTCTAAGTTAATCTTAGTCCTATAATTCCCAATGTCCTTCTTCTTCATTGGCAGTGCTGCAACACTTCCTCTTAGGTATGAGAGGATACTGACCATCTGTCTGGTGGGGATGTTGTTTGCATTGAGTGTCCTTATCAGTTTCTTCTACATATCTGTCATGTACTTATGACCTGAGAAGAGCATATCTTTGTCACCTGGCCTCAATTTGTGGTTGTGGTCAAGATCAAGATTTATAACCACCCACTTTCCTCCTTGATATTCTTCTTTAACCAACATGATACAAGGACAGTCTGTTTTCTTTTGCACACTGGTATTTCTTTTTTCTACAGGCTTCTTTCTAATTTCCTTCTCTACATCAGCCTCTTCTTGCTCAATGGATTTAGGACCCTTTGGTTTTCCTGCTCTTGTGCACTTCATTTCGCACTTGATATACTCATTGTTTCTCTTCTTGCTGCTTGTCCTTAGGCTGTGTTTGATTGCAACCTTGAAACCAGTAAGGTATGCATACAAGCAGAAGAAATACTGAGCATCATCCTTGCTTTGAAACTTTTGATTCATCTGTGGTGTGTAAATGCTGTCAACGGGGGCATTGTTTCTTTCTAATGCAGCCACCTGCTCTATCATAATGAATTCATCTATTTCTTTCTCTGTTAGCATTTCATTCCCATCACCATTTCCAGTCTCATTGGCATCACCATCGCCATTTGCAGTTTGATCTGTAACACCCGAAGCAACCTCTCCGCTTGTTGATGCTTTTCCATTCAATGTGCTTAAGCCATGTTCTGATGTAGTCGTATGTTCCTGTAAATAGATTACTAGTTTGTGTGAGCAATGGTTTTTTCTATTAAATTATGACATGATTACATATCGGCGAATGGTTATTTTACATTGCTATATTACCTGATCATTAATGATGTTGCTGAACAAATTTTATTGCCATTGCGTGTATTCTTCATCGGATATCTCATCCTCATTCATGCTTGGCAGTTGTCTATTGTTGTCTCCACCATAATCCTGTCATGTGTAAAGGTAAGTTTATTATTTTCTTTCAAGACAGTAACACAATACTTTTTTCAAATATGTCACAAATTAAACTGAAAGGTTGAGGCTGTTTCTGTACCTGGTATGCTGGTGCTAAGTCTATGAAATCATTCTGTGCTTCAAATGCTTCATCAAGAGCGTTTATGTCATTTGAAAGTAACATCTGTGTCAGGGGTCCTGTTATGTCTTGCTCTACCTGTACTGTCTGTAATTATATTTTTGAATTAGACTTGTACTAAGCTCTAATCACAGTTATTTTGCTTTTGTGGTTTGCAAGAGTTGAGGATGCAAATGGGTATCTGTCCTAGAATTCTCTGTGTCGCATCATTATCTTCTTGTGAGCTGATGATTTGTTCATAAATCAGGTTAGTGTATCCTCCCTGCAATGAAATTTAAAATAGCGTAGACCTCTATCATTTTATTCAATGCATATAGGCTTCACAAGGATAAAGATTGAAACGAGAATTCATGTTTTGATTTGCTTACCATCTTGAATGGCATTTGTGGCTGGATGAATGGCATCATATGGTTACCAATTGATGTAGGATAACTACTGTTGCTACTGCCTACATTTGCTTGACTTTTATCCATTTGTGCCTGATTGAATGCCATCATAGGGTTACCAATTGATGTAGGATAATTGTTGTTGCTACTGCCTGCATTTGCTTGACTTGAAGCCATCTGTGCCTGATTGAATGGCATCATAGGGTTACCAAACATGTTTAGCATGTCTTGTTGCCACTTTTGCATCCCTTCTACTGTGCTGAAATCATAATGTGGTCCTGAGTGCCCATCCATATTGAGAATTGCTTCCTGAAAATATAAGAAATGCATTAGACATGAATGGTTTTGTCTTAATTGTTTTAGCAATCTGTCATTTCTCAATCTTTTTTTTGTCAAATCGTGCCACTTTTGGTTACACAATACTATTTCCCTAGAGGTTAAGCAGCTACTTTTTGGTAATTGTACATACATATTCATTCTCCAGCAGTTAGCAACCACATTTAGCTATAGCAGATTGTGTTGAAAACAAAACTTTCTATGTGAAACCTAGACACTTAGTGCAACAAACAAGAATTAGCAGGCAATGTATTAACCCAGCAACATGCTATACATGATTCAACTATCAGATACACAATTGCAAATTATTATACTATGAATTTCATTTACTTGAAACTACAAATCTAGTTCTCATGATATGAAATTTTATTTGTGGTTAATATGAACTTGTGGTTCTGGTTAGACAGCACTATTCTGCTCAGGTCAGTTGTTGCTCCCAGGTTAGACTAGCACAATTCTATTGGGTTACCATATAATTTGCATCAAATTAGCAATATAATTATAGATCTTAGGATTTGCAAATTATACTTGGCATTGCAATAAGCATATGTTGGTCTAATCACTTGCAATAACTCTATACAGCTTGTTTCAAATCAAGAATTGAAGAGATGATGGATATAGAATCAGATTGGTTTTTGCTGGCCATAAACAGAAGGGAACAAAGAGAAGGATTTGATAGAAATGATGTTTGCTGACCTGTGATTATCCTGAGGTTAGTTGCTCCTGCTTGTTTTTGGTGATTCCTTCGTTTCTCCTCTTTGTGATGCAGGGTTTTGTCCCCTTTTCCCCTCTCTGCGTGAGGAGAGCAAAGCTCTTCCTCATAACAGATCTAGCCGATCTGTTTAGGCTTTCTTCTTTGCTAAGGTGGTGATATATAAGGCCACTAGTATAGGCGCTGGGCTATTTAGGGTTTTGTAGTTGTTGACAAGGTCCTTTTATTCTTGTCAGGTTCCTAGGCTGCAACAATGGTATAAGAATAAATTAGGACAGATGGACCTTTGTACACAGATTCTGGGCCTTGTTTGCAAAAGAAGGAATTAGGATAGACGGGCCTGGCCCTTATTTCAAAACTTGGTTGTAACAGACTATAATAGAATACAACTTGTATAAGTACAAATACAACTAGGACAAATATAAATTCGTATATAAGTATAAATTCGTGTGCTACTTTTTTAGGAAACACACGAATTTCTACTTTGTTGGTTTTTGTGTGCTATTTATAGGAATAGCACACGAATTTTTCTTGCTACCAGATATGCAAAATTCGTGTGCTATATTAGTAAAAATACATAGATCTGTGTTTTCCTTAAATCTGTGTGTTTTCATACCACAAATCACACGCGTGATACATCGACAAAAAATACACACGCACAGACTAGGCAGGCCTTTTTTTTGCGAGGATGATGACCATACTGCAATCAAACTTAATCAAACTTTTGACAAAGTGTACCCTGAAACTCGCCACATCATTGGCTTCAGCATACCATCGCCCCAACTGCCTATGATCTTGTGCAGTACACTGTCCCGCTCACAATCGGCGCGATTTGCAGTCTTTTAGGTAGCCGATGGTGTCACGCGAGTGTCTGGCAGTATTATGCGACGTTGATGGACCATTAATAAACTAATCAGTGGCAACCTTTTCAAGCACAGTACGTGTAGCGTGCTGCTGGATCATGGGCGGACCGGCGCCCGATCCTCCACGCTGCTCGGTCTTCTGTCTGGTCATCGTCGTCGTTGGCCTGGATGCACACTGTACTTGCCTCTGAATTCCATGCCCACTCTCCATCCACCCACAAAAGTCAAAAGGGAGGTATTTAACGGCCGGCTTGCGAGTTTTGCATCGCGAAAAGTCTCGCCGCAGACGTCGCCAAAGCAAACCGTACTATTGGCTCACAGTAACACGACTGACGTGAATGCGATCACCGGGCCGACGTGTCCGATCCTGTTCTTTGCTATCGCGTTCTGCAGTGAGCCCCGTGTCGGGACGTGCTCGTCAATTTCACTGCGTTGACGAAGGATGTCTGTCGTGTCGTGCCCAGTGCCGGACACGTGTTTGAGACTCGTGCGTAGGCTGCCTGTCAACCTGTCCGCGATCCACATCGTCGCCACTGTTGCCGGATCCCCCGAGACTTTGACCGCGCGCGCACTAGCCGACGTGTCGGGCGATGCGGTGCCGCCGTGCCCCCGCTCCTCGCATTGTGCGCTTAGACCATCCGGGATAGCGGACAAATTACAGGAAAAACTCCGGAGTTCCGGAAACCCTTCTGTAAGCTACCGAACGTCCTTCGGACTGGTGTTTTTCGGGGTGTACGGCACGTCCTGGATGACCCACGTGAGACCCATGTGGAGAAAGGAGAGAGGGAGGGAGCAGTAAGGGAGGACGTCCCCGCTCGCCACCGGAGGTTCATGGCTGCGCCAGCATCGGCACCGCGACGACCCCGGCGAGCCACGCGCCCGGCGCCCGCGCCCCACGGTGAGCCGCGCTCATCGGCGAGCCGCGCGCCCCGGCGGCCGAGCACCCCGGCGAGCCGCGCCTCGCAGTCCACCGGAGAAGGAGCAGGGGAGGCGCCTCGCCGTCCGCCGGAGAGGGAGCACATGAGCAGGGGAGCAGGGCCACCACCGCCACGCCGGCGCCCCGGCGGCGCTTCCTCCCGCGGCCAAGCTCCATGGCCGAGGCGCCGGAGAGGGCCATCGCCGCCAGAGCTTCCACCCGCGGCCAGAGCTTCCACCCGCTGCCGCGCTCCATGGCCGCGAAGCCGCTCCCACGCCGGCGCCAGAGCTTCCACCCGCGGCCGCGGAGCCGCTCCCACGCCGGCGCCAGAGCTTCCACCCGCGGCCGCGGAGCCGCTCCCACGCCGGCGCCAGAGCTTCCACCTGCGGCCGTGGAGCCGCTCCCACCCCGGCGCCCTGGCGGCACTTCCTCCCGCGGCCGAGCTCCATGGCCGAGGCCGCGCCGAGCTGCTGCTTGGGGAGGAGGCCACCGGTGCGGAGGAGCAGGGGAGGGGGCGACGCGGTCGGCCGTGGGGAGGGCCGCCGCCGGTGCACAGGTCAGGCGCGGCTCGCCGGCCGGGGAGGGAGACGATGCGGCGGCGGCGGCGGAGGGAGTAGTTTCCCGTGCGGTGGTGCCTGTGGGGAGCGAGAGAGAGGAAGAAGGGGAGAGAAAAATAAAATATTCCTGATAGGTGGGTCCCACAGCTGATAAAGGATGCTAATAAGGATGCATGAGTGCGGAAGAATTTGGTATAGAGGAGAGAATCTTGATGACCAGGATGGAATATTTTTTTTAGAGGAGAGATTTAAAGAATTATGGCTGCGGATAGTCTTACGACGGCTACCCTTCGTACTCCGCAGCACAGTAAAAAGGACATTGCCTGCCTGCCTGCCTGCAATGCAATGCACAGGCTGCATTCATCCCCCACACAACACAAGTTGCCGAAATTTGCACAAGCCAAAGGTTGTGGGGTCAGGTCAACCCCGCGACCGCGAAATGCATTGCGGATCACGCGCGAATCGCGGGTCTTGGCCGCGTCAGACTGCGAGTGGCCAGCCTCCGCGATAGCGGCCGCCCGGGCAGGTCAACGTATGGCAAGCGCTCGAGCCTCGTCCGGCGAGGCGGAGGCTGGCGAGGCGGCTAGCTGGGAACTCGGTGGCGTGGGAATCGCTGCCCGCCCGCCCGCGCGGCCGAGACACAGATGCGGGTCTCCCTGCCGGAGGCCCGGGCGCTGCTTTCCTGCGCTCGCCCGCACCCAGCGCGCCGTGGCCTAGGCCTCGTTTACATGTTTGAATTAGGGTTCTAATTTCATTATTTAACACTATGCAAAAAGAAGATTCTCCGTCATATCAAAATATCGGCACATGCATTGAGTACTAAATGTAGATAAAATCAAAATCTAATTGCATAATTTGGTTGTACTTTGCGAGACGAACATTTTGAGCCTAATTAGTTAAAGTTTAGACAATTTTTATCAAATACAAATGAAATGCTACGAGAATTCTGCTATAGAAATTCTGGTCCGAGTTCGCGGCTAAGTTCTGGCACTGTGCTGGAGTACTGTTCAGGAGATCTTGAGACCCGTGACCGATATTGTATGACTGCGACGGCCGTGCCGTGCCGTGTGCCCGCCGCGACGCTGCCGCCTTTTGACCGTGTGCCAGTAGGAGTACAGTACTAGGCTCTTTGTCGGACCCGTGCCGTGCTTGTCTCTTGCCAAGCGATATCCGAGCGACCGAGCTGCGTGTGTGGCGCGCGGGCTACTCCGTACGGCTGCAGCCATGAAACGTGCAGAAATGTCGGGGTCGGAGAAACAGAGAGGCATTCGCTCGGATCATCCGGGCAATTCTTGGCTCCATCCAACATCCATGGCCTAGGAAAATGAACAGTCAAACGTGGGGGACGTGAATGTTCGCCGTTGTCAGGTTGCCATCCGGATATCGGCCGGATAAGCCTGTGAACGCAACTGTGTCAGGTCCTGTTGTTGACTTCGTTTGCATGTGCACGTAGTACCAAGTGACGTGCGAGCGATTACTGTAGCGTTGGTTGTCTCCTGCAAACGGGTCAAAATTTAAGACCGTGCTTTGCTAACCAACGACCAATCAACAAAAGCTATTCGTATAGAGCTCTAGTAGCTATAGAGCAGCCGGGCGGTACTCGGTTGGACCGTTGGAGTCGACGAGCCGGTGTGTCCTAGCTCGATAGGACGCAGGAGCGCGTGTACGCAGGCGCCGCTGGCCCCGAAGCACAAAAAATTGCCCAGGTGCCGCGGTACCCGTGCTCGTCGGCAGAGCAAGAAAATTTCTTTTGCTTAATTCCGTGGTTCCGATCCATTCATGAAATGCGCATCTCGTAAACAGGCTTCGCCATAATGCTTAATGTAAAGTGACCTAATAGCTCTGCAAGCAGGGCCATCAATCTATTAGAGACGCAGGCCATAGAGCACGTCAATTTCAATTGATTAGAGACGCACGCAATGGAACGATCTTGAACAAAAGACTCATAGCTAATATACTCATTGACGTGTCTTACCACATGACATCCGTTACGTGTTATGCACATGAGAGAGGTCAGCCATGTAGAAAGTTCCCGGTCAGGTCTACAATATGTCACTCGTCTCTAAGGTGTTCCCTCCCAACGACAAGTGTATATAAGAGCCACATTTCTGTAATGCCAAATATGGGCACAAGCCACTCATACAAGAACATTAGAGACACATCTCTTGTATCATTGATACTACATGGCTTTGGATCTACTTTTCAAATACCCATACTGTACAGACAGTTAGACACATATCTAATTTGTACACTCGTGTAAGTTTTCTCTTTTCTGCCACTAGTTTGTGTATCTTCTTTTTGCACATTTCGTCATAACGTACCTACTTGTATGTCTAAAGAGAGCTGTCAAAATGATTTGGAGAAGGAGGGCGGATATATTATAGCGACTTGACATTGTGTAATACAGTAGCAATATGATGAAACCAATTGTGACTTTGTCGAATGGTATCCTATATCCTATATAGCTACATGATTTAGAACATTTTGGTAGTTTAGTCACAAAAAAACATTATGGTAATTTTTTTCAGATATTTTTTGCATATTTTTCTAGAGCCAAATCAGTTTTTAAAAGATTATGGATATATTTTCACAAGATATAGTTATATTATTTGGGTTTTTAGTTCACAAGATATATTTTCACAAGATATAGTTATATTATTTTCACAAGATATAGTTATATTTTCTACTGGGTAGAACTCAGGCCGGGCAATTTTTGTTTCTCCCACTTCCTTCACTTAAGTCAGTATTCAGGACCTGTAGATTTTATAGCCAGTAGTATGCTCTTAAAATCTTCTTTTATCTATGGTCTGTAAGCTCTAAACTCTAATGCTTGATTTATTTTTGTTATAAAATTAATGGAAATGGAGAATGCTCTCGCTTCAAAAAAAATATTATTTGGTTTTTTGTGTCCTCATCCATTTTTAGTATTTTCTCAGAATTTTTAGAAGCTAAGATGTTTTCAAAAACCTCACTAGATATTTGTTGGATTCATCTTCAAACCAACCACCTTAAAAATTACTTATAATAACTATGTTAAAAATAAATTTGTTTAAATGTTGAGGAGGTGATTTAACTGGCTTTTTGAGGTTCAGCAAGGAAAACTGCCTTTTGAGGTTCAGCAAGGAAAACTGGCTCCAAGGATAGTCCATGGACATAGAATGGATTTTTTTTTTCTTTCGTTTCCTTTCCTTTCATCCGGCTGAACGACATAAGTAGAGAGGAACGGCCCAGCCCAACACACGAGGGTCGTGAAACTGGGTCAACAGCCAGCCCAGAACTCCAGCCCAACCCGATTGCCAGTCGCCGACCAAGCAAGCCATCTCCACGATCCCGCCCCCATCGACCAACGCCATCCCTTCTCGTCGAGTCTCGACTCTCGACCTCTCCCTACCGGCTAACCCTAGCAGCGGCGCGCGGGCGACGGCGACCGGTTGTGCGCCACCGGCGAAGGGATTCAACGCCCCCTCCCCTCCTCCGTCCCAAGCGCTGCCGCGCCCTGTCTGCAGGTACCTCCACCTCTTTCTCCCCGTCAGTCTCTGTCTCGCGCGAGGCAGCATGCCCGCAGCTGCTCTGTCTCCCGTCCTCTCGCGCTCGCGCAGTAGCAGATTCTTCTTCCCCTCTTCTCTGACACCACTGGCATGCCCTTGCCACCCCCACCCCCGGGCGCGCGCGCCCGCCTTGTGTTCTGTTTTTTGCCTCCTACTGTATTTTACAATTTAGAACCGATCCCTGATGAATTCCATTAACTGTGCTGTCTCGAGTTGTCCTTTTTTTTTGCGTAGTATACGTATTTGGTTTCAAATCTCAAATTTTCTTGCTTACCGTATCGACGCACACGTCTCTTTCCTATTCTCGTGGAAGAAGAGCAATTTTGAACTGATCTACTCATTATAATACGGGGTAATGTTGACTGCTGCTAATGAGGTGATTTGTGAATCGTCAGGGATACCTTTGCAGCCCACAGACATAAAATGGTATGTTTCGAGATATGTACTGTAGAAATTAGAAATCCAGTGACTAGGTTGATTGTGAGGCTGATTTCGTGTGATATACCTGCAAGGTGGGTTGACTGAACAGATGTTACTTACGTGTTAGTATACTTTCACAATAAAATCTGATCACAAAGTGATCTGTTTCTGATTTGCTTTGCTATTGAATAATAATAATATCAGTTAACTCAACCAAACCCAAAATCTATCCTGGATCAGTCAAATCTGGCTGTTTTGAACAGTCGCTTGGCAGTGCTCAAAGAACTTAGGCACATTGAATTGCAAGTTTACTACAGCATGAAGGAGAAAACCATAGGTTCTACTAGCAAATAATACCATTTTTTGTTCTTAAATTAGCAGTGGATGTCAAATTAACTGCCCAGCAAAACACATTTTTTGGGCCCTATTTGTTTCTGCTTATAATCGATTCGCTTATAATAGCCATGTCATGTTTTTTTCCCTGATTCTCAATCATACCTGTTCAAAGTTCTGAAGTGGAGATCAGAAGAATAAAAAATAATTGAAGCTTTTGGTGGGATACTTTTTTTTTTCAGTGGGAATCTGATTATAAGTGGAAAAAAAACAGGGCCTTGGTGTGAAGGGATATTTTATATGTTAGACATGCTAGTCATGCTAGTCTGTAAGGTTGGCCTTTTCCTCGTTCATGTCAAACTACGAAATTCAGAAAACACACCAGTGTAATTATGTGCATTCTATCGTTTCTGACTTGCTGTTTGCATTTACCCCCACTTAGGGAGTTATCATGCTTTTTATCCAGTGAATTAACAAAGAACTATCCCCCTCCCCGACAAGAAGGCAAACAGGGTCCATTGTTCTGCTCTGGTTAGCTTTATAGGTTTTATACATCGTTTTTCTTTATTTGATTTTTTGCGTACTGTGTCTGGAAACAACATGTACCTGTACTTGTTCTCTTTCAATTCCTGTTCTTCAACTGACAGTACAATACTCTGTCTCCTTCCAGATTATTATTGGTTTTGTTGCAAAATGGCCACGGAAGCGACTTTGAACAATTCTGGTGGTTCTGAATCCTCATTGCCATTACTGGAACAGCTTGCTGAAGTTTTTGGAAAGTTGAAATCCCACACTGAAGCATCTTTACAATTGCAAAATGGCATGCAATGGGAAGATATCAAAGGGCATTTCCTTAGCCTTGATAAGTCGTACAGAAGCAAGTTTGATGAACTGGTAGAGAAGCAAAAGGCATTAGAAGAGAAGAAAGCTGAAGGTCTTAGGTTGATTGCAGAGAAAGAGGCTGATGTTTCTACAAAAGAGCGTGCCTCCCTCAATCAGCTTCAGGAGCTAAGGGACGCTGCTGTCTCTTCTCTAGCAGAGGTTCGGCAAAAATTTAAGGTGGAGCTTTCTGAGATACTTGATGCAAGTGGAAGCAAAGACAAAAAGGTAAGTACCTCGATCAATGACAACAATGCATCTCGTGCTTCAGAGGAGAATACCCCTGCTAGTGGGTCAGGCGAGGCATCTGAAGCTTCACCTGTTGAGACTAAGCCACGTGCTGTATTGAAGCAACTATGTGAGCAGATGGACACCAAAGGCCTTCTGAAATTTCTTTCAGAAAATTCTAGAAAACTTGCTAGCCTTCGTGGTGAACTTTCTGTTGCACTAAAATGTGCAACCGACCCTGCCCGCTTTGTACTTAATTCCCTGGAGGGTTTCTTCCCACCAGAAGACCAAACTAGTTCACCTGGGAGTAAACATAACGCTCTTGAGGTCCAGCGCAAGAGCTGCATTTTTTTAATGGAAGCTATAGCACCTGCACGAGGGATGAAGGAGCCTGGTGGCAACGACCCTTGGAGCTCTGAAATTAAGGAGCAAGCCAAGGCAATTGCCGAAGAGTGGAAGAGTAAGTTAGCTGAGGTTGACCTGGATGCTTCTAATGGCTATTCATTGGAGGCACAGGCTTTCCTGCAGCTTCTTACAACTTTTAATGTTGATTCTGTGCTTGACGAAGATGAACTATGCAAGATCGTAGTTGCTGTCTCTCGTCGCAAGCAGACTGCTGTGTCCTGTCGCTCTCTTGGTCTTAATGAGAAAATACCAGGTTGGTATCCACCCAGAATGCCACAAGGCATTCTAATCCCTTCATTTGTCAGGCTGCTGCTGTTCATTGTAACTAAGCCCCCAAACCATCTAGGGAACTAGAACTTCCTTACTGTTCTATTCAAGAGCAAAGCATTGACTGTCTGCATGAAATTAGTGTTTTAAGTTTTTCTGTTGACATTTTATGTTTCTAGGTATCATTGAGGAGTTGGTTAAGCGGCACAGGCAAATTGATGCGGTTCATTTTGTAAAAGCTTTCGGGCTTTCGGATACATTCCCCCCTGCACCTCTGCTGAAGACATATGTTGAGGAACTAAAGGATACAATTGAAAATAATGGGGATGCAGCTGCAACCTCGTCAAAGGTTTGTTGATTTTATCCTTTTTTGCGATCTTGATGAGGCTGTCTAGTGGCATGCATAATTCATCAGTTGATATTCCTTCATTGACAGAACTGTTTTATTGTCCTGTAAAATAAAAGCTTCATTTTTTTATGAAGCTATTTTGTATTTCATTTTTTGGTCTTCTTAAAGAGGTCTGAAAATTCCGAGTTAGATCTAATTTAAATTTTAACCCTTTTATATGGATAATGTGTTTTTTTCAATATATAATTTGGAGGACTAAGTTTTTTATTTTATACTAAATAAAGAATTGAAAAAAGATCCTGTCTAGGGTATGGGTATTAATTGGATATGAGTTCCTCATCCTGTCAACTGGTTCAAGAGAGCAAAATCTGGATAATACCAATTCCTATCACTTCAAACTAGGAAGTAACTATCAAGAAGTTTGATAAGATTTACCATTAAGAACCCATCTTTAATTTCTTGAAATTTATTTTACCTTTACCTCCAGAATTTTCTAGGGAAATAATATGTTCCTCTCAGTATTATATATGCTGTCTGAATGATACTGCATATGTGTTATTAATGCTGATGTGATCATGTGAAATAGCTCCTTTGCTATATTAAATCATGTTCTAGGATGATTTCACATTCGATGTTCAATCATTTTTGTTTCACTTCTATGGTTTGTTATAATTATCATACATTCACATGTTGTGTCTTTAAACTTGATGAATCCATTTTTCAGGATGACCCTAAATCTAGGGAGCTACTTGCTTTGAGGGCTGTGATAAAGTGTATCGAAGAGTATAAGCTTCAGAAGGAGTATTCACTTGGACCTCTCCAAAAGCGTGTTTCTGAGCTAAAGCCCAAGGGTGAGAAAAGGCTATCAACTGATGGTGGGCGTAGTTATGCAAAGAAACCTAGAGGCCCTGGCACTTCATTTCCTAGGAGACCTGCCGGTTCTGTTGGTTCAGCTGCTCGCAGGCCTCCATTTCCAGGCTTTAACTGGCAGCGTGCTCCTGCTCCAATGCCCTCCCGCGGCCCTGTTCCAATGCCCTCCCGTGCTCCTCTTCCTGATAGATATGGAGCTGCCGACCGGTACCACTACACACCACCAGCCCCAGCATATGAAGCTGGTGCATTTCCTCCTTATGGTGAATCGTTCAGCGCCCCAAAACCATTCCAGTACACCCCAGGGTCAGTGGCAGCATCATACAATTCAAGCCCCTATAAAGTCCCGTATGGTGGCCCTGGAGCACCAGCCACAAGCGCCTATGCAGGTTACGCCGGCGCATCAGGGCCGGCTGCTTCCAGCAGCTATCCAAACTATCTGGGATCTGTCTATCGCCCTCCGCAACCATAGGTTCAACTCATCTCCCTCAAAATGCTGTGCTGGTGATGCACGTCGAAACCAGTCCCTCCCAACTCCCATGAGACGGAGATGTAACTTTAGTCATTTTCTTGTTTCCTCGTCCACAGCAGTGGGTTTTGGAGGTGTAACTGATCTAGTCGAGTTCTGTTTCTAGGCTGTGAGACGCCGGTTAAATTATAATTGCTCCCATGTCCTGCTACATGTAACTTGCACTCATTTGCTTTTATAGCTATGCTTATTCCTGACTTTGTGAATGTTTTATATCCTCTGCCATCCAGTCTGTCTCATGTAGGAATATTAATTCTTTACTTGCTATTGTTGCTAAGTTGGGAAAGCCAAAAGGTGCCTTGAGTGCAAAACTTTGAAGCTTGCACATCTGAGAATCCTAGGCAAATAATATTCTCTACTTGCAGTGGCTTGTGTGCACGGAAAATGCAATTTTGTTTCCCTAATTATAAAGTTGTCCGAAAGTGAGAGCTTTCTGATCCAAATAAAACTTGTTGAAACTATGCTGGAGCCTGTGGCCTGAACTGAAAAGCCACCCATGTTTGGCCTTCAAAGCGGACCCACAGGCTATATCTCCCTCACCTTTCCCGGTTGTCGAAGTCAGTTCGTAAGATCGTGCTCATCTCGTCAACGCCCGTCCTTCCACTCCTCCGCAGCGACTGAAGAAAAGAAGACGACGACGAGACCCACCCAGCTTACCCGCCCTATCCAGTGACAGTCCCACGCTTGAGCCTCCGACTGGTAGGCCCCGGTGCGTAGACCCCACTAAAGATCTACGAGGCGATCTGCAACTGCAACGGTAAGCAAAAACACTCCAAATATCCGACGTGCCGGTCGGGGCGGGGCCCCGCGATGGCGCCGTGAATTGCCGAATTTACCCCTCCACCCGCCTCCCTCTTCTAACAAGTCGTCGCCTCGGCCCGGCTCCGCTTCGCCCCTCTCGGCGCGACGACCTCCCTCCACACCCCCCCTCCCCCCGTCATTCCCCGCGCGACGAGGCCGCTTCATGGCGAGTCGCGGCCGGCCTCGGCCGGGCTCGCTCCAGGCCCTCGCCGTCGCCATCCTCCTCCTGGCCGCCGAGTCCGGGGAGGCCGCCGCGGGATCCCCCGATCGGCCCGCGCCGGGGCCGCCGCTGTTCCTCCCGCTCACGCGCTCGTACCCCAACGCCAGCCGGCTCGCCGCCGCCGAGTCGCGGCGCGTCCTCGGCGACGGGGCGCACCCCAACGCGCGCATGCGCCTCCACGACGATCTCCTCACCAACGGGTCGGTACAATTCGTTTCTTTACGCTGGCTCTTGTTTTCTTTCCCCCAATTCTTTTTTTGTTTGCTTGCTCTGTTGGATCTGAGGCGGGAGGCTGGTGCGTGTCGTGGTGGTGGTTCAGGTACTACACGGCGAGACTGTACATCGGGACGCCCCCGCAGGAGTTCGCGCTGATCGTTGACTCCGGGAGCACCGTCACCTACGTCCCCTGCGCCTCCTGCGAGCAGTGCGGCAACCACCAGGTGGGGCTGTATTCTTTGCTTCTCTGCTCAGCTGTCAGCTAGGAACTTGTGAGATGATTTCATTATGCGTGGATATGTGAACCCAAGTTGCCAAGCTGGGCTAGTGAACTTAGCTAATTAATGGCATAGGAATTATATGGGTTTCTGAGAGTCTGAGACTTGAACTTGATGCACATGGGCATATATGAACTCTAATTTTCAGAACATTAAAATTTTCATTGATAAATTGTCCTAGTATTGACCGAGGATGTGGGGACGTGGTTTTAACCTGCTGGCCACACTTTATTTGCTTTTCTAAATGGTCGATTCCAGAAATGCAGTCTACTGTCCACACTTCCCAACATGTACCCTGCCAATCTTGGCCACAACCTGTAACATTGGATTGCCAACCATTGACCTTGTTTTTGTCATCATCAATTGTTAGACAACTGTTTAACTTTCTCTCAATATTTAAGCGGGTCCCATCTATATTGCCAACAAATGATAGGTGTTTGGTTTGGTCATACCTGTGTAACCTTTTTTCCTGGAACACTCTTTTTCTACTCAAAGGTATAGTATTGCTCCACTATATCGAAATTTGATACTCCCTCCGGTCATAAAAACATGCTTTTTAGGACAAGATTTGGTCAAACCTTAAAACACCAATGCTATTAATGTATTTAGTATGGAAACCTGCGAGTTAGATGTGTAGATTTGTATTCTTGTAAAATCTCTTCAATCTAAAGGGTTTTAAGAATGTATACTAGAAGAAAGTAGTGGTCAAAGATATGCATTGAAGACTGTACAAAGTCAAATACGTAAACAAATTTTTTATCAGAGGAAGTAGATGCTATAATTAATTCATTATCCATTTCGAAAATACATCTCTGCACAGTGGAAAAATATACTATGGCTCTAGTACATGTTCAGACTTCTTTTGCAATCTCTTTGGAATGGTTATCTATGAGATAGTTTTGTATTAAGTACTTTGCTAACATCCCATTAGTGTGTGATATCATATTATCATGTCAATTATCATATATTGTTGAAAGTGAATTAATTACAAATAAAAACTAAAGACAAAACATACATTGGTTAGGGCTTTACAATGGTATGTCATGGCATCACCACACATCATCATTTTTGAAATGTACATAAAATCAGGGGCGGACCCACAGGGTATGTAGGGTGGTCCACCGCATACCCTGTGGGCCAGCCTTGTACTACCTTGACACTGGATTACTCTTCTTTAGATAAGAAAATTTGCATACAAATCGATTTCATATGTATTTTCTTAGCCTGGTGGTAAGTCTGATTCCTTTCATGCATGAGGTCACAGGTTCGATCCTTTGTGTCAGCACCTTTTGTTTTAATTTTCTATTTTTATATTCCCTCTAAAAATACTTTTTATTTGTTTTATCTCCCCTCTTGTGTGTTGCATGAGACCTCAGATGAGTCTATGTTTTTATTTATAACTTTAGTATTATAAGATAACATACCGATTTTTTTTTTCATTCTTGTTCAATCTTACCAAATTAATATGGTTTTACCAAATTAGAATATGTCTTACCAAATTGAAAATAATTTTACCAAACTATATAAGAAAAAAAATTATCGCATACCCTGTGCTAGAATCCTAGGTCCACCACTGCATAAAATCAGGCGACAATGTATACTGTCCGTCGATATTGTTAGCACACAATATAGTTTTGACGGAACTGAAGGCCCTTCTCAGATGCTAGATTGTTCTTTTACAGCTTTCTCAAATGTTCTTGATGCAACTTTGCAAATGCACCGATGGTTTGGGATCCATCATCATTGTTTTACCTCCACCTTTACTAGTGGATCTTGTGTTCATTGAATGAATCACTTTATCACTCACATCAATACATCATTGCCAAGGCATGTAAAGTATTGTATCTGAAATGATCTTATGTTTTACATTGTAATGTCCAAAAGTTTGAATATCATACGAGCATGTATTTATCTACCTTGATGTATATAATATATAATAATTCGAAAGTCGAAACACATGAACATCTGTGTGTTACCATATATGCCATACCTTGAGTATGAATCAATGTTTCTTTTTTTTCTTGGAGAGCACTGTTATTATCTAGTCTCTACTAGTGCTATGATTTTTTTAATTGCCTAGAAATTAATTCATCTACAGTGAGATAATCTGAAGTTTGGTTGATGCAGGATCCACGATTTCAACCTGATCTCTCCAGTTCATATTCACCAGTAAAATGCAATGTCGATTGTACTTGTGACAGTGACAAAAAACAGTGCACTTATGAGAGGCAGTATGCTGAAATGAGCTCCAGCAGTGGGGTGCTTGGTGAGGACATTGTGTCTTTTGGCAGAGAGAGTGAACTTAAGCCACAGCGTGCTGTTTTTGGCTGTGAAAATTCTGAAACTGGAGATTTGTTCAGTCAGCATGCTGATGGCATAATGGGCCTCGGTCGTGGTCAACTTAGCATAATGGATCAGCTTGTTGAAAAAGGTGTCATAAGTGATTCATTCTCATTGTGCTATGGTGGTATGGATATTGGTGGCGGTGCTATGGTCCTTGGTGGAGTACCTGCTCCTTCTGACATGGTTTTCTCACATTCAGACCCTCTCCGCAGGTAATGTATAGTTTCTTATATGATAATGAATCCTTATTCTTTTTGTGGTGCATATTTTTATTAGCTAATCTTAAATTGGGAACAGTCCATATTACAACATTGAGTTAAAGGAAATACATGTTGCTGGAAAGGCACTGCGGGTAGATTCAAGGATCTTCGACAACAAGCATGGGACTGTTTTGGATAGTGGGACCACATATGCTTATTTGCCAGAGCAAGCTTTCGTGGCTTTTAGAGATGCTGTAAGCTATTTACACATCCATACCTTTTCTGTCGGATCAATTTGCTTGGAATTCTGTTTTTGCGATGTACCATGTAAAAAACGTATCTAGCTTCAGAAGCTATCAATTGTATTTGTGGCTAAAACTGGACCAGTGCCATCTTTTTAACTATTCTGCCTTGCATAAAAGAAGCTAAACATCTTAATGACACCTAGATAATTTTACGCTTCCCTAGATAGAATCAAACTTATACTTTAGCACAATCTGCTTTTTCTCCTTGACGCCTTTTCATGTCCATTAGCTAATAACTGTACCCCTGCTTTTCCTCTTATTCTATTGGCTGTTGCTTACAAACGAACTTCTGGATTACAAGGATACTGTTGACTGGTGCACTTACAATTCCTTTTTGTTTTGTTTGGTTTTGCATGTCATATCCCCTGTTAATATATCTAATATTGATGCCGTATACTATATATATTTTCTTCTTTTTTCTCTTTCTTTTCCTTTTTCACTGGTGGCTCATGGTGGGTTTCAACTCTTGTACCCCAAGTCCTAATTTCCAAGGGATTAAAAGGCTTTGTTGTTGTTATTTTGCATGTCAGTGTCACCAGAACTGAGTATCTTTGTCTTGGTCCTACTTTAACTAATTTTGAAAAGACTAAGGTGTTGTTTGGTTCCACACTGGATGCGGGAACGACAACATAATCAGCTGCTGCTGGTAACTCAGGGAACTTCAAAAAGGTCTTTTGTTTGGTTGGCTTTGGAAGCGCTTTTTCATTTCCGTGACGCTGTATCGGCCTTGCGGGATCGGATAACACCAGTTGGGGAGTGGTAACGAGGTTGTATGGCTCAGTATCCAATTACACTGTGATCTGCTGCGGGCCGACCGAAACAAACAGAAAACAACGGAAACTGATGTCGTTGTAAACCGATCACAGGCCAAAAAGGCCGAACCAAATGCCTTCTAAGTACGGGCACTCAAACTTGCCCTGTGTTGTCTTAGTCGTTTAAGTCTTAAAATTAAGATATGAGGAATTAAACTTGTTAATTATGCCATTTGAGATCCATATATCTCTTAATTGTCCCCTGAAGGCCCAAATCTCCATAACCAACGTACTTTCTTATGTCACCTGCAAGTTGGTTCTGGGCTGTGTGTTCATGCTAATTAAAGGGATTGGATCTTGAGTGTTATCAACATGTTCAAGGGTTCGAATCTGCATTTTAAGAGTTTAGGGACCTAGATGACACCTTGGACCATCGGTGTATCTTGTTCTTAAAAATGAATGAGTGGTGGTTATGTTCCTGAAGAAATATGTTTACTGATTCTATGTTTCAATTGATAGGTGACAAGTAAAGTGCATTCTCTCAAGAAAATTCGTGGCCCTGATCCAAATTATAAGGATATCTGCTTTGCAGGTGCTGGAAGGTGACTTTCGCACCATGATTAAAATTTGTTTCTCATTCTCAGTGTTCTTATAATACGCTCCATGATGCTTGTGTAGAACTTAAATATTTATGGTATCGCTTCCAGGAATGTCTCAAAGCTACATGAGGTATTTCCAGATGTTGACATGGTATTTGGAAATGGACAGAAGCTCTCACTTACACCTGAAAATTATTTATTCCGGGTAGGAGAAATTGTGAGCTCATATCTATTTAAATCAATTGAGATAACACTTGTTTAATGTGTCTGTCGGTGTTGTCTACTCATGTTATGTACGTGTCTTCCCTTCAATTCTTGAAATGAAGCACTCCAAAGTTGATGGGGCTTATTGCTTGGGTGTATTCCAAAATGGTAAAGATCCAACAACGCTATTAGGAGGTTAGACACTCAACTTTCAGAGGACGTGAAGCAAGTGTTATGATCTTTGGACTTCTTACTGCTGCCATTTGCTTTACATCTTGTACAATTTTCTGGGCTATTGGTCATCTCGAGTGTATATCTATTCTACCACTCTGAACTGTCATTCACATGCTGGACGCTCTTTTTATGTCTATTGGTTTATAAAGTGCACAAGCTTACAGGCTTATTCTGTAGAATTACAACCAATATTAGATTGCATCCTTCTACGCAGCACTTTCGGATCTTATATTGCATATCAAATGTTATTAGCATAAGCTGAGTGAATAGTATGATATGCAGTGTTACTCTGACCTGCTATGGATTTTTTGTAAATTTAGTTGACTGGCTTGGAAGAAATATTTAGCATGTTCTCTCCTTTTATATGATCTTAATACATGTAGTTTTTGTTAGCTTGATTTTTTTTTCAAATTTTATGACATGAATAGCTAATTAAAATTATTAAATCTGAGCACTGCACTTCATTGTCAATATTTGCTTATTTCTTCAGAGTAGCATCTCTTGCCCTTATTCATTCAATCCAATAGTGAAACAGCACGTTTCTGAAAACATGATTGCAGCTTAAAATCTGACTAGCATAGATGCGCAAGCTTAGGCTTTGTTATGAAAGGCATAAATACCATTTTTTGCTAAAGGAATCAAGAAAACTAGTATTCTTTATTTGTTATTTCTATATTTCAGATAACCTGGCATCTTTAGCTTTTTTTAATTATGTTTATGTAGTTGTGATCAGAACTTGAGCCTACAGATGTAGCTTCCTCTATAATGGTAGCTGCGGTTGAAAACTAAAATGATTTAGGATATAGAAATCTCTCTCTCCCTCTCTCTCTCTCCCCCCCACATAATGGTGAAGAAATACACGAGTCTGTTGTTAGTTGTTACTATGTGCTATGTGGTGTACAGATTCTTTTTGTTGCTATGAGGTCTGTTTATTTAAATGTCTCCTTGGCTATCACAATTGTATGAATGTCGGTTCTTTATTTTCTTGATTCGTTTAAAGGCTGTAGTAAAAATAGTCCGTTTCTATTACAAGATCATGACAACAGTTTATTGTCCGTGCATTTAGAAACTTAGCCATTTTGAGTAGCTGAAGTAATGAACTTAATGGCAGGCATCATTGTTCGTAATACACTTGTGACCTATGACCGTCACAATGAAAAGATTGGCTTTTGGAAAACTAACTGTTCAGAATTGTGGGAGAGGTTACATATCAGTGACGCTCCTTCACCGGCCCCTTCAAGTGACACAAATTCAGAAACTGACATGTCACCTGCTCCTGCCCCTAGTAGCTTGCCAGGTTTGTGCCTAATTATTTTATTTTCTATTTATTTCACATGTATTATATGATGAATGACAAAACATGGATAAAAAAGGACGTACCCAGTGCCGTAGGCTCCCGCACTGCGGGGTCTGGGGAAGGGAAAATAGCCAGCAGCCATCCCTGCACAAATGTGCAGAGGCTGGGGCTTGAACCCTGGACCTCTTGGTCACAGGCGGTAAAGCTCTACCGCTTGCACCAGGGCCGCCCTTCAATGACAAAACATGGATATTTGTTATATTTCACTTGTAACTATCAGTTAGGCATTGTTTGTTTTGATCTGCTTTGTTGGTGACTGTTTGGTACTTATGAATATGAAGTTTGATAGGGCTGAAGTTTTTATAGGAAATGAGGCAAACAATTGATCTGCCTCTCTTGAAGGTCCTTTAAGCCACAATTTGATGCATGCTTTACTTAATTTTTGTTTATCTACTTAGTTCTTTTGAGTTTGATGATACATTCACAGATTCACCAGCCTTTATGGCTTGCACAATAATCTGGTCCACATTTCATATGCCTATAGTAATTTTGTCAACAACCAGACAGTTTACTGTAAGCTAAAGCAATAAGTAAATATTTTCTTAATTGGTGTTTGATATTTTTTTGGCAACAATAGCACACTTTATGTTTATGTAGTTTAAATAAATATTATTGTTCTTGATAGGAGCAATGGACTGTTCCAATGCCCACGACTTTTCCTTAGTGCCCTATATTTCTATCTTGGTTTACAGTACTGATAGACATGATTATCATATTTGTTGATCTTCGGCTTGCAGAGTTTGATGTTGGTCTCATCACTGTTGATATGTCCATAAATGTTACCTACCCAAATCTGAAACCTCATCTCCATGAACTGGCTGAGCTGATAGCTAAAGAGCTGGAGATTGACTCTCACCAGGTATTTGCAACAACTTGGTTTTGCTAGTTATGCGAGTGGTTCTTTATAGGCGGGATTGAAGAACATATTATACGTTACTTTACTTCAGTCTGCACTATTGACTTCATGGTGATTTGGCTGAAGCTGCTATTTAATTTGACAGGTTCGAGTTATGAATATTACGAGCCAAGGGAATTCTACTCTGATTAGATGGGGTATTTTCCCAGCAGGATCTGATAACGCTATGTCCAACGCAACAGCAATGGTAGCATATACTCTTGGACCTATTATAACTATTTCGGATCAGTTTTTTTCCACATTAATTTATTCTATTGGTTTATCCCAGGGTATCATCTATCGGTTAACTCAGCACCATGTTCAGTTGCCTGAGAATCTTGGTAGTTATCAATTGCTTGAGTGGAATGTGCAGCCTTTACCGAGAAGGTGAGAAATGTTTATTACTTATTATAAGCTGCATTATTCATATATTGTTTGACAATATCTGCATATTCCTTTTGGGACTTCTCTTACCTCCATTCACCCATGTCCAAAAAGGCTAGGACAGTATCGCAGTCTGTTTTATTGTCTCATGTTCTGTTATATTTACATCCCTCTCCCCAGTACCAAAAGAAAAGTTCCATGAGATAAATTTATGAATTATTATAGTGTGTAATAACTTCGGCAGTAGCCATCCATCTTATTCACTTGAATTGTATTCCAGTGCTTCTAGAGAACTTAGCTTCCTTTTTTCTTTGGGTGCAGGTCATGGTTTCAAGAACATGTAGCCTCTATACTGCTTGGGATTTTACTAGCTGTTTTGGTCACTTTGTCAGCCTTGTTAGTAGTACTTGTTTGGAGAAAGAAATTTAGTGGTCAAACTGCCTACAGACCTGTTGATTCAGTGGCTCCCGAGCAAGAACTCCAGCCACTATAATTCAAAGCTGTTTGGCGGAGCAACATATAGATGATTCTTTGGTAGAGATACCTTGTATGGGGTTACATATCACAGTGGCTCGCGTCTACTGCTGGAGTAAGCCCTTCTTGTATGTAACACAAGCCACAAGCTTACAGAAGAAGCACAATATGATTACATGACTTCTCCATTCAAAACTTAGAAGGTGTTCATAAACTGTCTAGTTATTCAGATCAAGAGCTCCCCTCTTGTGCTTACAGTAGAAGGTTTTGTTCATGTAATGTAGATTAAGTAGGGGTAGAGGAGACAGAACACCCGCAGAACGAAATGATGTAATATCTATTTGATAAAGTGCTGAGGGTATTTGGCTTCTTCAAAGGTTTAGGGTATGCTTCTTTTGCCTACGTGTTTGCGCTATTGAGGAAGAAAATCCATGCAAGCAACGAACCAAATTGTGGCAAAAAGTGAAATGTACCGTTCAAAAGTGCTAAAGGATGTCAGTCGAAATTTAGGCTAATTGGCTTCCGTTTCTTCTGCTGCCAGATTTGGGTTGGCAACCCTCCCATTTGGCCATTCTATACATTTTGGTGGTGTCAGAGTAAGGCGAAAACCATGGTCACAAATTTGGTGACCTAAATTTGGCTATTGTATATGGTGCAGCTGCATGAAAATCAAATATGCCCGATACGTGTTGATGTAGTTTCATTTCTGTAGTTCTGGTTGAGAATATCGTTCGGTCATCTTTCAAGGCTGGCCACCACTTCCGTTCTGCCCGTTCGAGTCGAGAACTGATCAAAATATGTTTCCTTTACCGATGGAAGTCATTTGCATCTCTCTAACATTGATGTTAGTGTTTAGATCCACTGGTAGCTATATATTAGCTGGTTAATGTTTCTATGTCTATTAATTTAT
>CM041631.1:7799320-7812941 GCA_023333625.1 Bothriochloa decipiens
TATAAATCACCTCTCTGCCTTATAGTTGTTGTAAGTAGATCGCGTAACCGAGTTAGGCGTCTCCCGTCCGAAAGGGATACGTGGTCGTTGGTATGCGGATCAGTGCATATCTGCGACGGTATCTCTTTCGAATTGTCCACGTTTTTTGGACAGCCCAAGGATGCGTATACAGATGGGTTAGCATCGATGTTCCACGCGATCCAACTCCTCGTTACAACATCGACGAGAATACATCGAACCTCAGCCTTTTCAGAGGTGATCTCGGAAGAGGAGGCATAGGGCCCAACAAGAACTTGCAGCATGATGAGTGGCACGCTATCATGATCTGCTTGTTGTTGAACCTTGAGGAATGCATTCCTTATCATAAGTAAGTTCTCGATGAGCTTGTTACATACGCCACTATCCTCCACCTATCGATCTGACCCCCCTGTCTTTTGTTTCTCCAGGGAATATATTAATGAACACTGGAGAGGCAGTACGGATCCTACCGAGCAAGAAGAAGACCATCTTCTCAAACATGGTGTGCCCAGTTTCGTCAATTGGTTCTGTACAAAGGTACCATCCAATTAACCTCGTTCCGATTTTGAGATTCCACTTTGCTCCTAGGAGCGAGTAATGTAACGACGTCCCTGTCCTAACCTTGCAGGCCCTTTATGATGCGAAAATGAGTGATAAATTGAGAAACGTAGGCAAAGGCTTCAACCGAAGGGTCAGGTCATTCAACGTTTATGATGTGAATGGCTATCGCTTTCGCACGAGAACTTACGAAGAGAAACGGGGCAACCTAAAAACCACGTGCAGCGGAGTTCGTACGCCCGGCTCGGATGGGAAGGACTATTACGGCATAGTCGAAGAGATATTAGAGCTTGACTTTGGACCAGACCTAGGTTGTAAGCCAGTGGTATTCAAATGCCATTGGTTCGATCCTAATGTCACGAAAAAGGACCTTATGATTGGGCAAGTTGAAATTCGACAGGATTCCAAATATGAAGAAGACGATGTCTATATTATGGCTAACCGAGACGCCACACAAGTTTATTACCGCCCATGGGTGTGCCAAAAAGACAAGAATCTTGCGGGTTGGAGCCTTGTGCAGTTAGTATCGCGGCACGGTAAAGCGGCTGTCCCAAACGAGGATGATTACAACTTTGACCCAACGACAGATGAGTTCTATCAACCTGAGGGGCTAGAAGGTAGTTTGGAGATAGACATTCTTTCACTGATGGGTATGGAAGTAAACAACGACATCAATGAGGACGAGGGTGATGAGGTGCACGATGCCGAGGACTTACGAATCCTTGATGAGTGGCAAATGAAGCGCCTGATGAGAGAGCATGATGACGATGGAGATGACGATGACGATGGAGATGAAGCCCGACACTTAAGAGAGCTCGACAATATTGATAGTGATGACGACAGTAGTGATGACGAGTACACGCCAGCCATATTGCCGTTTGCGGAGATAATTTCTAATTCATGTAATACTATAGTGTTAATATTATTACCTTGCAATTATGTTTCTTTACAAGTACTTGTCATTTATTTATGCTAACTACTTCAATCTTTGTCATTGCAGGCACTCGATATGATGCCGAGCGGAAGGCGACCGCAGCGAACAGGGATCCACTCACGGTACATGGTCACCAACGCGGAGCCTGTGGCCGCCGTCGCCGAGGATGAGGCGGTCGTCGGTAAGGAGTTTGACATGGAGAGGAGCACCCGTCGTCGCACGTCATCGAGGAGGCTATTCCAGGACGCCCAGCAGGGGACGACGACGACGACCGGTGACGGTGATGGTGACGATGACGGTGACGGTGACGACGATGACCTCTGCGAAGACGATAGGGACGACGAGCATACACCAGATGCCTCGACTTCCTCAGCTTCGAGCAAGCCCTACGTGCGGGGGGCCTCGTCGCTCCCTGACCCACCGCTCCTCAGCCGTCGCGCGGTGATTCGACCCGTGGGCAAGATGTAAGTAACCATTGTTGATTTCACTTGTTGTTCATATGACATGTTGAAATTCGAACTGCAGACTAACAATTGTTGTTAATTACTCGTGCAGGGGCTGGGAAAACGTGACTGACAGGAAGAGTTCACGCCATGTCAATGGCATCCAGGGCCTCCTGAATAGAAAGCACTACCCTGGCTTGGTCACCATCGAGGGTAAGCGGATCGTGCCCGACAAATGGGACCACTTCTACAAGGTCAAGGACAAGCATGGCGAAGTCCTTGCTCACAAGATCAAGAGGGAGTTCTGGGTGAGTCTTTGCATCACACTGTATATCTCAATACTACGCATTCGTTGGACTTTCTTCAAACAATGAAATGATGTTTGATGTCTGTGTGTAGTTGTACTTCAAGTTGGAGGAGGGGCAGGACGAGCAGCGGGCGACGCGGTAGTAGGAGGCGGTCTGCCACAACCGTCTCAAGGACATGTACCACGAGGCACATCTCCAGGCCGTCATCAGCTACTACGCCAACGTGGAGCTCAAGGTGGTAAAGAAGGAGCGAGTCAGGGAGATGATACTGGACAAGGAGACCTACCTCACCGAGGAGCAGTACATGCAGGTAATTAAGTAGGAAACATCCGTTATGATTCCTTATGTGACACATTCAATTCATCTTATGGAATATCAAATACTTGAATGTCATGCAGTGGTGCCCAAGCTGGTGCGATAAGTACGAGGACTGCTGGCGTCAAATTGTGCGTGGGTGGCGTACGGACACGGCGTACGAGAAGCGCAAAGAGCATCGACAACTTCGCCTGCAAAATCCTCTGGTATCACACCACCAAGGGAACCAGTGCCTCCACGGGTACATGGACACATGGGTATGCTTCTGTTGATCCATTTATTATAGCCCTCAATTGTCACTACTTGTAACCATGTTTGTGTTTTCCTCGCAGAGGGAGACGCATGATGGGTAGGAAATCAATGAGTTCATGGGGTACGCCCTTGCTCACAAGGGCAAAGCGTCAGCGGCGTCCACCGTCTACAGCTCGGACGACGGGCCCGAGGCCTACACCAACCCGAACGTCTACAACAAGCTCGCCAAGTACACCGCCGTAGGTCTCGAGCGCCATGGGCCGACGTTCGACCCCACCAGAGTCGACCTGGATACTGACCTCGTGATGAGGACGGGAGGAGGGAAGCAGCACGGCAGGTACGCTATTGTCGACAGTGCCATCGATGTCCTCTGTTCAGACACTGAGCCAGATCCGAAGAGACGACGCGGAAAGGGGCGGATCGCAAATCCCCATAGCGCCTCGGGAGCCGAGCAATGCGCAGATGATGACGGCACTTCAGGTAAGTGCAGTTTCATTCGTCGTTCACTCGTTTCACACATGATGTACCTTGCCTTCACATACCATCAACCTTGCGGGTGTAATATTACAGGCCACGGTCGAAAGGCTGCAGGCCAACCAGGTCACCCAAGAGATGTTGCGTCAGCAGCAGGAGGAGGCCCATCAGCAGCAGTTGGCGGCACTTTTGCAGCACTACCAGCGTGCTCTATCGGACCTAACCTACTACTTTCGGTCCTAGATCCTAGGAATGCAGGAGCCTCCTCCCTCGATCTTCGCTCCACCACCACTTCCAGTTCCAGTTCCAGTGCCTGCTCCTGTACATGTTCCGGTGAGTATATTGCTTGTTGCTTTAACTTGTGCAGGCGTCCTGCAGGTACTAATTACATCACTTGGCCTTTGTGCAGGCACCGTCGGCGGGTTGGAACCCGACTCCAGGTGGCAGCCCTCCACTGGGTCCTTCTCCACAGCAGGGCTACCCGACCTACTACCCCACGCAGCAGTACCTGTGGCCTCCTCCAGCGTCAAGGTAGGGATACTCCTCGTGGCCACAGGCGCCGACGCAGCAGGGGCACTCCAGGCAGGTAAGCGTTTTCAGACCTACGCAGCAGCAGGGGCAGTCGGGTTGGCCTCCGTACGAGCAAGCTGGGGGCTCTGGGACCCCTGGGGACGACGCACAGAGCTAGATGCCTTTACTTCTCGCTTTTGGACCTTAATCGATGAGGTTGTTGCACGTTGGACATGTTTAGCGTATGTTGGACTTGTATGAATTCTTATGGCCATGTTATGTGTATTGTGGAGTTGTATCGATGGATTTGAGGACCTTCATGTATAGATTCATGTTGAAACTGAATTTGATGCTCAAATGTGGTTTATATGTGATGAAATGAGGTAAAAATTTCCCAGCTTTGCCGACGGCTGGGCCTGGCCGTCGGCAAAAGGACCATAAATTTGCCGACGGTCGGCCGTCGGCAAAGTGACCAAACATTTACCGACGGTCGGCCGTCGGTAAAGACTTTTTTAAACATTTTTTATAAAAAATAAAAATACGCCACGTCACCTACTTTGCCAACGGTCGGACACGTCAGCCGTCGCCAGAGGCCGCCGTCATCGTGCCGTCGCAACGGCTGACGTGGCTCCTTTGCCGACGGCTGTCACGGCCGTCGGCAAAGGTTGGCCGACGGCCTGGCACTGGGCCGTCGGCAAAGGGACCTTTGCCGACCCTTTCTTTGCCGACGGCTCTTCGCCGACGGCCGACGTGGCAGCCCGTCGGCAAAGTCTTTGCCGACGATAAAAGGAGCTTTGCCGACGGCGTATGACCATCGGCAAAGAAGACGACTCTGGCAGTGAGTATTTATATTTCAAAGTTAAGAAGCTTGATTCTTTCTGGAAAGCGACGACGACACCTTTCCTAATGGATAATTAATTTACGCCCGATAGGATCGGATACAGATGTCTCGTTTCTTCCGGTGTACAGTATTCTTTCTTTGTATTTTGCACATTTTTAAATCCTTTTTACAATAGACACCCTGAAGAAATAATTTTGCACGGTGGCACCAACAGAACATGTATAGAAATTTTAATTCCAATTTAGACGTCTCGCACATAACTAAGAAGTCGCTAGACATACATAGTATACAATATTATGTATTATTATAAGACAAGGATAGGGAAGGACCCGGTCATTGTATAGGTGAGAATCATTATATCATTGTCGGACTGGAGCGCTAGCAACTGTACTTGCACCAGCATAGTGGCCGCCGCCGTTGAAGGCGTCTTCAGATTTGCATACAGTATTGCAGTAGTTGTTGTTTATCAATGCGAAGCATGGCCCTGGAAAACTGCCGCTGAGGCGAACGTCGCAAGAATCTTTCCCAAAGGACACCGGCTCTACATGGTTTAGATCCAGGCATCGTTAATTTATGAAACAAACGTCAGAGGCACGTCAAACAGGTTTAAGCGAAAGATTAATCAAATGATCACTGCTTGCACATGTAGTTTATGCATGTGCACACGTACATACCACGAGCTGCCATGACAGCGGCTAGGAACGCGATGACTAGAATTATGGTAGAGAGATTCATCGGTGAACGCGCCATTACTTCTTTTGTGATGCAAGTTAGTACGTTGAAGATACTGAGCGAAAAAAGAATCACTTCATTAAAAGATAGCAAACATATACTCTTAACAAAAAAAACACTGCGCAGTGTATAGATATATCGGATTTGTCGATAAGAATGCTAAGAAAAAGCGACTCTAGAAATTATGGGCAGCAGGTGTCAGCCAAGTCATGTAGTAAATGGCAATACCAGCCCTGGATGTTGCACGCAAGGCGAGTTACCCTGACTCGGAACAAAGGACCGTACTCATACATTTATTGCTTGTTTAGACGGGTACAACCAAGATGAAGGACGGAGCAATCGAGAGGATTGATCACGGATGATGCAGCAAATAGCGGTGAATAACAGTTCTGCGGCGGCAAACGCTATGAGTATAATAATTCATGCTTTTGACCAATTTTACAAATAGAATATCATTGGTCAAAAGAACAATTAATCAAAAGGACATCGTGTCATGCGCTGTGTTATTATGTATGTTAGTGACGGCGCAAGTGGGTATACCCGATCAGAGGACATCGCGTCATGCGACCCTGTTTGACCGGCAAGTGTGCACTGTAATATAGATATTACATTACATATATGTATTTATATAAATATATTTATTTTATTAGAATTACATAGTTCGTTGATGCACACAACACATAGGCACAGTCACCCCTGTAAATACATGTAGGTAAATCTTACCTCTTTATTTTGAGCTTTTTCGAAGAACTTAACCAATAAATCTTCAAATATACATAGATGTTTTGTCGTTGACGGAACATCATATACCACTAAAAATGTACTGTCGTTAAATTCTAAAATAAATATAAGAAAATACGAGCACATATGTCAAATCAAATCAAGTACTTAACCCTAGGTCGGTAGGTTTTACCACAGAGAACCCATTTGATCTATGATTATTTTAAAAATATGATATTTACTTTTTTAGCAAAAAAAATATTTATCTGATCATAGAGAGCTGCGAGGGATCCCGTCATCGTGGGAGGAGCTCCCGCCGGATCTCCTGGGCCAGGTGCTCCACCGCCTGCCGTCCCTCGCCGACCGCGTCCACTTCCGCGCCGTCTGCTGGCCCTGGCATACTGGTGCCAGGGCCGAGAGGATGCCCGCTCCGCTCCCATGGCTCGCGTTCCGCGACGGCACCCTTGTCGACCTCGCCGACGCCCCCATCCACTGGGCCCCCATCCTCCGTGGAGAAGGCGTCGACTTCCGCTACCTTGCCGTCGACAACGTTGTGGCTCTCCTCGTGCATCACGACGGCGGGTGCTCTCTGAGGAACCCACTCTCTGGTGTCAGGCTCCCTCTCCCCGAGTTGGGCGTATGTTAAGGCGGTACTGTCGTGGCCCTTCGATTCTGCACCAGATCCCCTCATATATCGCTGTACTGATCTTGGAGGGAAACAACATTGTTGTCTCTACTTGCAAGCAGGACAGTGCTATCAGCATCAGCATTTGTACAGACCGTCCAAGGATCTATGACTAGCTTAGCCTTCTTTGTTTTTAGTAAACTTAGCCTTCTTTCAAGGGAAGCTATACGCTCTCGCTGGCAAGGAAGGGCTCCATGCCATTGAGCTTAATGCTGACCACCTGAGCAAATTAAAATCATCATCAGGCTTTCATCAGTACATAGCCGATGACCCCAAGCAGCAGGAAATATACTCCCCGTCGTTATCCTAGATACTTGGTCATGTGATACCTAACAGCATGCAATGGTAGGCTGTTGATGCTGAGGAGGTGGATGCGCATTCCATCAAATGCTTGTCTCGGACGCCATGACAAGACTGCGAAACTGAGAATTGAGATCTTTGAGGCGTTCCTTGCCACTCTTCCTACCCACTGGACCAAGGTGGAGAGCCTGGGTGGACATGCAATCTTTCTTGATTCAGAGTGCTCCATGTCAGTTCTTGCTAGCCAATTTGCAGGTGGAGTTCAAGAGGATTGTGTCTACTTTATGCATCAAGAAGCTTTTGACAATCCATCTAAGGAGTATTTTGGTCCATGTGTGGATCCTCTCGCTGACTCTGGCGTGTACAACATGAGAAATGAAGATATCACACCATGGCGGCCAGAGGCTGTGATGGCAGAGCTATAGCGCAAACGCCAGTTTCTCTGTCTTGGTTCTTCCCTTCTAATGAGTAAATGCAAGTTATGGGTTGTTCATATGATCAATATGTACTACTTTATTTTAGAGTTAATCAATCGAAACGATTTTTAGAACCAAGCTATCTCAAATTTGTAGTGCCTTTGATGGTTAAACCTTTTTATTGGTATACTTTGGAAAATATATAGGTTGCCTTTCATATCAACATTTGGTGATGGAGTATTGTCTATGATCTGACAAGTGGCAATTGCTGTTTGATTTTGTTTCCTTGTGTAATTGTGAAATTTGTGGGCCTGGCCTTTGTCTGGGATATTTTCTTAGGCTGCTGTTACTCTTCAGTACCCTCCTGGACAGCTGCTTTGCAAAAAACTGTAGAAATATGTATTCTGCTTCCTTTTATTGTTATTAGTCAATCGAAATGATGCATGGAACCACGGTATGCTGAATTTTTAATAGCTTTGATGGTTAAAACTTCTCATGCTTTGGGAATTGGTTGCCTTTGAGGTCGACATCTGATGATGAAGTATCTATTGTCTATTTTCGCGAACACGTCCGTCGCAGAACGCGTATTTCATTAAGTAGGTGAAGAATCCAAACCCAAAGGTAACTTGATACAAAAGGGTTCGCGGGTCATCCATAGATTACCAACGAAGCCCTCAAAATGACACAAAAAGCAAGAAAACGAAGGGGTGGGGGACCCTCCACCTAACAACCCCAACTACTGTACCTAATACAAACTAAAACTCAACACCTGGGCAGCCAGCAGCGATCGAAGCCAAAGACGATGACAGCGGCAAAGCATCCACTAGAACTCCTCAGTGGCAAAGCATCCACCGGAACCACCTCGGCGGCAAAGCATCCACCGGAAAGCAACCTTGGCAGCAAAGCATCTGAACCGGAAGGACAGTCGTGTCGCGACCTAGGCGGCAACATGCCCACCGAAAACGCAATCCCCGACATATTAAAGCACGACTACGGCTACAACAACCACTAGCTAAACAAAACCAGGAGAAGAGAAAACCTTAAGCACAAATAGGTGCAGCAAGACGACCATAGTGACCGTGGTGAAGGAGCGGCGGGCCGTGGAGATTCTTCAGCAACACCTTCATGAAGGGGGTGACGCCGCAGGCGCCATCGTCGCTAGCCTTAGAGAGCTAAGGCGGGGCTTTCGCTTAGAATCCAGCGACGGCGACAGGAGCATGAACTCGAAGACTACGCCTCAAAGAAGGGAGCGGCGCCAAATGACGTCATCATCGTCCACCCTACCGCGTCAGGCTGGGCTTTCACCCGAAGCTCCATGCATACCGATGCGATGCCATCCACACCACCACGGCATCGAAGACATACCGCCAGAGCAGCCGCCCACACCACCATGGCGCGAGACGGCATGCACACTGGCCACGCCAAAGTCGCCACCCGCTCTGCTTGCCAGGCGTCGGAGCCAAGGGCCACGGGGGGCCACGGTGAGGCACCCTGGCCCGCAACGCCCAAAAGGGCCCCACCGGCACCGTGGTCCCAGCCTGAGGGCGCGAGGCCCGGCCGCCGCCGCGGCACCCCACCGAGGAGGCCCCCTCGGCCTAGAGGATGCAGAACCGGCCGCCTGCCTACCGGATCCATCCCCGAAAGGCGAAATCCGGCCGGCCTTTGCCGGAGACGGAGGAGGGGCGCCAAGCCCGACAACCGCCATGCCCCGCCGAGGAGAGCCCCTCTCCCTCCCCCCCATCCTAGAGGAGGCAGATCCAGCCTCCTACCTCCGGATCCAGCCCCGAGGGGGATCCGGTCGGCAGCCGCCGGAGACGGAGGATGTGCCGCCGGAGGGAGGAGCCGCCGCCAAAGCCGGGAGGGGGCCGGGTGCCGCCAGCACCCGCCGGATCAGGGGTGGGGGTGCTGGATCCAGGCCTAGGGGGCCCGGATTTAGCTCACGCCCGCCGCCGGCCACCACCGGCCGACCATGGCCGGAGGAAGAGGAGGAGGGGAGGAAGGGGAGGGGGAGGGGGAGAGAGAGAGGAGGGGGAGGGGAGAGGGGGCTGCAGGGGTGGCCGCCACCGCTGCAAGGAGGAGCGGCGGCGGTGCCGGGGGGGAGCGAGTCGCCCCCCTTGTCGCGTACGGAGAGCGACGCGGGGGTACCGAGAAGCGTTTCAAACTTATTGCACCTTTCACCTTTGTGAACAGCTTCCACTTGGTTGGTTATCTATTGTCTATGATGTGACAAATTACGGTTGTAGTTTGATTTTGTTTGCTTATGAAGCTGTGGGCACAAAAAAAAAAGAGAGAACTGCTTTGTGCAAAACAGTCTGGTAGTAGTATGTTGTTGGTTTTTGAACTGGTAACTATGGTGTGGTAGTTGAACACAGCTTTTGACTTGGATTTTACCTAGTTACCTCATGTGTATCGTATGAATTTGCAGATGTTTTCGTTAACCGGTGAAGGCATAGTATTAGAGGGTTGCTTTATGATTTTTGAACCTGAGGTTGTGACTCTAAATTTTGCGGATGTGCTACTTTTCATGAATATTTTTATTAATTGTTTATAGGCCTTCAGTATGTAGGGGAGACAGTCAGACAGCTAACAACAAAACTAGACCAGGTTTGTCTCAAAAAAAAAATAGACCAGGCCCTCATGAGTCATCAAGCTTTGATCAGGGAGAAGCATGTGAAAATCTAGCTCACAAGACACAGGTCGCTCTTGCAAAGCTCTCTCGGGAGTGCATAGTCATGCAACGACTGAAACGACACTCACCTATCTAATGTCTCCACTTTGGAGCATTTCTTTTGTGGCCACTCCATCGGTTGAAGTGTTTCGGTTTTGATGTACGTTGGCAGGGCTTGAAATATATAGGTTGAGGATGTGTTAGAATACAAGTCATGTTGCTTTTGTTTTAGACTAAAAATGTTGCTTTCAACCACTTCATATTAATATGAGCGAATGGGAGCACAGGTTGTACAGCTCTGTCGGGGTGTATGTAGAGTCACAAAACGACGCCTCATCGGTCTAAGCTCCGTCCGTCTTTGGAGCATCTTCTGTGGCCTTAGAATCCATCGGTTGAATTTTCTGTTCTCGTGCTCTGTCAATTGAAAAGTTTTGTTTTTCGCCTGGTCAGTAGAGTCGGTTGAAGTGTTTCTGCTCCTTCATATCGATTGGTTGAAATGCTGCAAAACAATGCATGGCTACATTTGGTAGTTTGGACTTTGGAGTAGAATGGTAGGTCGGCGGAGCTCTACTAAGCTCTTGTAGCTTGAGCTACGAATAAGATTAATGATGTTTCGAAGAAGTCATCTTGGTTCTATTTTAGTCGAAAAATGGTGTGTTCAACGTTAACGACTCCATTCATTCTGCAGGAACCAATGAGTATGAGCTGGAGCTCCCAAAAATCCAAATCAAAATAGGCTGCTATGCTGAACAGAACCATGCATGTGTGTGCGACACCAACAGCTACACGAAAACCGAAAGCGATGTGACCAACTACTGTGAACCTGCCATGAACACTTTAATAATCAATCAACTAAGTATATAATAAACGTGGCGATACAGTTAGCCAAACATGGAAATCAATGGCGTCATGAAGGAGTCAAACGTGCCATCATCAAGATTCTTATAGCATGCGTTCAGATCCTTAAAAGGGGCGCCACTCAAAGCTTGTTCACAAAAACGCAGCAGCATTGACAGCTCAATACCCAGCTTTGACCAGAGAAGCTCACGAGTTGCATCACTATCTGTCAGGAACTCCGAACACAGGATGCTGAGAGCAACGCACCTCGCTTTCAGGATTCTCCTTTTAGCCGCTGCTGTTGTGTTCAGAGAAATCAGTTGTCGTGGTTTAGTTCTGCTTTGTTTCTTTCTTGCACGAATTATAAGCATTGCCGCTGATGGTTAATCGTGTCTTCTTAACGCAGGAGGGACAAGGGTACGGCTGCAGGAGCCATCTTGCGTGGCCTCGTCGGTGGCTTCTCGACGGCGTCAGACTCTCATAGGCTCGCCGGCAAGGTCGCCGTCATCACCGGCGCGGCCAGCGGCATCGGCAAGGCGACGGCCGCCGAGTTCGTCCGCAACGGCGCCAAGGTGATCCTCGCCGACGTGCAGGACGACGCCGGCCGCGCCGTGGCCGCCGAGCTCGGCCCGGCGGCGTCCTACACCCGGTGCGACGTGACGGACGAGGCCCAGATCGCGGCGGCGGTGGACCTCGCCGTGGCGCGTCATGGCCACCTGGACGTGCTGTACAGCAACGCCGGCTTGGCGGGCACGTCGGCGCCCGCGCCGCTGGCGTCGCTGGACCTCGCGGACTTCGACCGCGTCATGGCGGTCAACGCGCGGTCCGCGGTGGCGTCGCTCAAGCACGCGGCGCGCGTCATGGTGCCCCGGGGCGCCGGCTGCGTCCTGTGCACGGGGTCCACCACGGGCATGCTCGGCGGCCTCGCCGCGCTGCCCTACAGCCTGTCCAAGGCCACCGTCATCTCCGTGGTGCGCGCCGCCGCGGACGAGCTGGCGCGGTCGGGCGTCCGCGTCAACGCCATCTCGCCGCACGCCATCGCCACGCCGCTGCTGGTCCGCTCCCTCGTCAGGTTGCACCAAGGCGTGTCCGACGAGCAGCTGAGGCGGCTGGTGGAGACTGGCATGAGTGAGCTCCGTGGCGCGGTGAGGACGTGGCGAGGGCGGCTGTCTACCTTGCCTCCGACGAGGCCAAGTTCGTCACCGGGCATAACCTCGTGGTTGACGGTGGGTTCACGGCCAGCAAGCGGATCGGCACGCCGGCGGCAAGCTGAACGGGGAATAGTAAGGAATCTATGGACTTCCTTGTCCATGATCGTGAGTCGTGACCAAACGTTATATCTGTCCAAACGGACCCAATATATCCGAGATTAGACAATGCTTGATCTATCCAATTGCTAGCTACGGAGTAGCTGCTAATACTTACAGGCCAATTCCATATCTGCCCCTGTTTTCAGCTCATTACGATATAGGTCTATCAGCAATTAGAGTTGAAAACAAGGGCAATAGCTCAATTGTCCCTATAAACAATTGAAGAATATTCATGAAAAGTAGCAAATCATCCGCAAAATGTAGACTCATAACCCCAGGTTCAAAAATCATAAAGCAACCCTATAATACTATGCCTCCACCAGTTAATGAAAACATCTGCAAATTCAGAAGACACACATCGGAGGTAAGGTCCAAGTCAGAAGCTGTGCTCAACAACCACACCATAGTCACCAGTTCAAAAAACAACGACATGCTACTACCAGACTATTTTGCACAAAGCAGTTTCCCTCTTTTTTTGAGCCCCTTCATAAGCAAACAAATCAAACTACAACTGTCATTTGTCAGATCATTGATAATAGATACAGTACTTCATCATCAGATGCCACAACCTGAAAGGCAACCAATTATGAAAAATCGTTTTAACCATCAAAGGTGTCATAAATTTAGCATACCTTGATTCCATGAACCATTTCGAATGACTTAACAATAAAAGGATGCAGAATACATAATTCTACAGTTTTGCACAAAGTAGCTGGCCGGGAGGGTACTCAGAGTAACAGCAGCCTAAGAAAATATCCCATCCAAAAGCCTGCTTCAGGCCAGGCCCACAAATTCCACAATTTCATAAGGAAACAAAATCAAACAACAATTGTCACTTGTCAGATCATAGATAATACTTCATCACCAAATGTTGATATGAAAGGCAACCAATTTTCCAAAGTTTGCAAATAAAAGGTTTAACCATCAAAGGCACTACAAATTTGAGATAGCGTAGTTCTACAAATTGTTTCGATTGATTAACACTAAATGAAGTAGATACACATCAATCATATGACATCCCATAACATACCACCGGTTTACTCATCAGCAGGGAAGAACCAAGTCAGAAACTGGCGTTTGCGCTGTAAGTCTGTCATCACAGCCTCTGGCAGCAACGGTGTGATTTCTCCATTTCTCATGTTGTACATGCCAGAATCAGCAAGAGGATCCACACATGGTCCAAACATCTCTCTAGATGGATTGTCAAAAGCCTGATGCATGAAGTAGACACAATCTTCTTGAACTCCACCTGTAAATTGGCTAGCAAGAACTGACTTGGAGCACTCTGAATCAAGAAAGA
>CM041631.1:7818491-8016249 GCA_023333625.1 Bothriochloa decipiens
GTGTGTGCTTTGAGTTTGGGGTCGGATAGTGTGTGTGTGGTATGTCGACGTTGTAGTTTGTTCTGTAGGTTCCGGTGGAGAGCAGGAGAAGGTGCCTTTTTTCTCCATCCGTTACGTTTCTTCATAGATGGGCAACAGAGAATGTGCGTTTCTTGAGAAATGGGCAACGTAACACAACGTAGATGCTTTTCCAAGTTCTTTTCTTTGATTTTAACTCCATAAATAACATCCAGAAGTGTGCTTGTACGAGCCCTCAAGTAGAAACATGAGCAATAATGTAACATGGTGTTCCACCCCTAAACATGTGAATACCGTCGACGGCGTCGAGGCACTACGAAAACAAAACATGGGTTCTTTGTTCTCAAAAGAAGTGAAAGGGCAAGCCCAAAAAAGAAAAAAGAAAAGCGAGGAGCCGAGGACACAAGTAGAGCATCACTGGCAGCTTATCATAGACACGAGCAGGAAGATACCTCGCCCAGCTTCTGGTGCATATCTATAAAATATCCTCCCAATGGTCTGTGAGACTCTGAAGTGTTTCTCCACCCAATGTTCGTATGGTCATCTGATACAAGCTTCAACAATCACTGGCCTTGTTTCTAATCGCAGGTTAGTGTGATCCGGTCGTCCATTTTTCTCATGCTAATGATAGATGTACACTGAGTTCTACGTGCTACGAAGAGGTTCATTCATTGTTTGATCATCAGTGCAATCGACCACATATTAACCGTCTTCGAAGTAGCTACTACAATTAGGTTGTGCTTGATCTAGAGACAAGACATAGACGAAGAGACAAGAGAGCTATTTCACTTCATATCTCGCTGTGTTTCGTGCTTAGCTGTGCAATTAATGAGAACCGAATATTCTAGCAAGATGTCGTCCCTCCTTCTCGGCCCTCTCCCGACACACGGCTACACTGGTACCCGCGCGCGCCGCCAGTCCAGGCTGGCCGCGCTGCCGAGAGGCTGCGCCCCGCTGGGCAGCGGCGCTGGCGGGGGAGGGGCGGCATCGGTGGGGGAGGGTGGCCAGGCGGGGGTGCCGCGAGCGGCCGGGGGGCGGGGTGCCGCGGCTCCGAGGGAGGGGCGCTCGGGCAGAGCTACCGCGCCGGCGCCGAGGGAAGGGCTACGACACGTGCGAGACAGGGGCGGCCGGGCGGGACCGCTGCGCCGCGATGGAGTTGCGGCCAAGCGGCACCGCTGCGCCGGCGAGCTGCCGAGTCGGGTTGAAGCCATGCGCCGACGAAGATGAAATGACGAAAAAAAGAAACAGGAGTATGACAGGTGGGCCCTACCTAAATGCACTTTAAAAACAGTCGTGCATCTCATTTTCTTTATCCTTCAAACCAAACAAAAACAGGGATAAATCCTGTCCTCCAACAACATAGTCCCAGTCCAGAAAATGAGGATAGAACCATAACTCCATAACCCTTCTATCCCCTTCGTATATGTGTGCGTGTGATGTGAGCGTAGAGTGTGTGCGTCTAAGTTATACCTGACCAAAAATTATCATGACAGCAGTTATTATCATATCAGAAGGAATAGTTGGTGAAGCAGAGCAGGATGAGCAGCCTGCAGATGTCACCCTCGCCCTTCCCAAGGAGAACACTACAGCGGCTGGACTAGGTACAGGCGACTGGCTGGTCCTAATATTAAAATAGTTAATGGTTGATTATGATTGAGATTCATGATAATTTCTAGGAAAGAAGCAATGGATCACTTCTCGCTAGGTCAGGGCTTCCCCAACGCGATCCGTCGGTGTTTTGGTTTCACTTAAAGGTTACATCTACCTATGCATGGACAAAGCCAAGGCTGTTCTACTCCCAATGCAAGCCAACACTCAATACTATTGCTAACTACAGTTTTTATCAGATCTTTCTCTAGAACACATCATAAGGCAGGATACAACTACACTTGCTGCAACGTCCATGGAGTAGTGGTTTCAACATTTTGTCAGAGCAGGCACTAGTTGCTTCTGCAGGACACTCTATTGGTCTGCGGAGCCATTGATGACTTGATGAGCATGAGCGGAGTGAATCAAATCGACGTGGAAGATGGAGGTAATAGCCAGCGTGGTGCGTTTGGGATGGCCTCATATTTGTTCTTGTTTTGTATTTTTATCACAGTAAAATATAATATTTAGACTATTTGTATTCTTCAATTCAGATCTCAAGATTTTGGAGTTAAAGAAGGCAGCAGAGGATGGGGACGTCATGAGCTTGCAAAAGCTCATGGCTTCCAATCCTGAACTGCTTTACTGGGAGTCAGTTGTTGAGAAAAACACAGCCCTCCACATTGCAGCATCAAAGGGACACGTTTGGTTTGTTCACCATTTCCTTATCTTTATGGGTTTGAATTGTGAGCTCGTGATTAAGGAAAACTTGGATGGGGATACGCCATTGCATCTTGCCGTCAGAGCAGGACATTTGGATGTTGTTGAGCACCTGATCCAATATGTAGCATGGACAAGGAATATGCAGAAGATCTTGAAGGTGGTCACTTAACTAACATGCATTTAATTTTCATTTTTTTATGAAACATTTAATGTTCAATTCAGTAGGTGCTTAGAAATACCCACTTCATGCTTGCCCCAATCACAAATGGAATAGAACTATTTTTATCCGTGAAAGTTTTATGTAACAAAATATTATTGGTGTCCGATTCCAAGTAATTTACACAAATTCATCCTATTGTACATGTTTTAAAATCTTTGCTCAACACCCCCAGCCCAGCCATCAAACGGTATTGTACAAAACATAGTTTGAAGAAATATACAAGGGACCGCTTTGGAAAACTTTAACGAGGCACAGTACTGCAATGAGGCCAGTACATGTCTATTTTCAGGCCTGCTCGGCTTGATGTCGTGGAGCTAGTGATTAATATATCTGAAGTCTTCTCTTTGCAGGCATCAGTGGCTTTGTTTATGGTATTGGCCAAGGCATCTACAGAAAATTACATTCAATTCTCCCTTACTTTGCTAAGATTCATTTGAGTTACCTTCACACTCCTTTGTAAAAGAGTATCATGGTTTTGTCATTATAGTCCTATAAGATTATAAGAAACAGGATAGTTGTGCGCGTATATTAAAGAAATAATATGTGATAATTGACCATGTTAAGATTTTTGAAGGCTAAGCTTTTGTAAACTTGGAGTTTGCAGCAACCTTGGACGTATTTGACATTTTTATTTGTCAACCTTGTTCCCATAGTGTGTCGTCGTGTAGTCGCTCTAATGAAAGCAACACTGAATTAGACTATACTAGATAGAGGTCTCAAATTACATTTGCTTGGCACATTAATTTTGTTTGGGAAAACTGTTAAACCACTAAATTTGGTATGTTTCTAGGAAAAATATCGTCGACTATGGGTGAGATGTTGGACTCCGAGTTATGGGATGTGTTTATTTTATCGGGGAAGAGGAGGCGCCTAGTTCATCATTGGGAGGAAGAGGTGCGGTCGAGTACAATGAGCAGTGGCTAGGGCTTGGGGGTGTCAAGGGTCGGGCAGGGGCAGGGGTTGGGGCGTTGAAAATAAACCAGTTTAACATAGTGGAAAGTATTTGGTTTTCCTAAAATGAAGGAAGGAGCATACGTTTTTTTGCAAATATTATTGCTAATGTTTCCCTTTTATTTTCAGGATCCGCTAATGGTTCAAAACAACAAACATAATACCTTATTGCATGAGTCAGTGATACATAGTAGGTGTGATGTGGCTACCAAGTTATTAGCAAGTGCCAAGGAGGTTACACTCAAAGGAAGCACTCTTGAAGCAACAGTTGGCATGCATATAGCAGATGCCAAGGAGGATGTTAGGCTGGATTTTGCACTTCTCCTTCTTTGGAACGCTGAAAAGCACACACCACTACACATGGCAGTAAAAGACAACAACTTGGAGATGGTCGAGATGTTAATCAAGTACGATCAAGACATGAAACATGACCTTATTTTAGGAAAGCATATGAAGGTACATATCACCCTGCCAATTTCATTTCCTCAGATTATCTTTGTAAAGAATGGTTTCATGTTAAGTGTATATCACGGCACATCCTATAGGCCTATATATAGCCTATGAGGCTTCTATATATATATGTGGTCATCTCCACTAACAGTGACATACTCTGAAATTTCCAAGGTTAGTAACATGGCATCACAGCCATGGATTAGGGTTGGGATTAAAGCTATTCAAAATTTTTAATCCCCCCACGATCCGATCTCCATCAGCCCGCCGTCACGGTCATCTTTCCGCTGTTGCGGCTCATTAGGTTGCCATCGCGCCGTCGCGGTCGTCTTGGCCGCCGTCGTGGCTCATCAGGTCAGCATCACGGCCCCCGTCGTAGTCCATCGTCGATCATCAGGTCGCCATCGCGGCCCATCGTCAATCTGCATCCCGCCCGTGAGGTCTCTACTTCCACGCGAGTCGTCGCGCATCGCGTCTGTGCTCGCCCGGAGCCGTCCGCGTCGCCGTGCGCCGTCAGCTCGTGATCCGCTCGTCAGGCCGGTCACGACGTCGGTCTTCTCTTTGCACGCGCGAGGATCGCGTCTTCTTCACGCGCGTCAATCGTCTTCATGCGCGCGGATCACGACTTCTTCATCACGTGGGGTCTTCGTCGCGCGCACACTATCGTCTTCGACGTCCACCCATCGCACCTCCAACCGTCATCGGTTCCATCCGCCCGTCCGTTGGCCTATCTGCCCGAAAGTGACGAGCGAGCGTGTCCTCTGTTTCAGGCGGGACGGAAATAGGACTGATCCTCTGCTTCCGCCCATGTCAGTCGGTTTCTTGGTATTGCGTTGCAGTGGTGCTCTGTTCTACGGGTGCTCTGTTTTGTCATCTTGCTGCTTTTGTCTGGATTGGTGCTGCCATATTGCTATTGGTGTGTCAGAATTCAGAGAAATGGCTACTGATATCACTGGATGTGTCTCTATAGCTGCCGCCTCTGATAATATTACTCCTCTATCTTGGATCTTGGATTCAGGGGCTTCTTTTCATGTCACATCCAACAAGACTCAACTGATTGACTGCAAGCAAATTGTTGATGGTTCGAGAATACACACAACTGATGGTACATCTTGTCATATTACTCACGAGGGCACTTTTTCTTCTCATTTTTATGTACCTAATATATCTTTGGTCCCTCAACTATCCATGAATTTGCTATCCGTTGGTCAAATAGCCGATATGAACTGCTTTGTTGGATTTGATGATTCATCATGTTTTATTCAGGACCGTAGCAGCGGGAGTGTTATTGGGACTGGACATCGGCGTAGAGATTCCTCTAGCCTCTATGTTTTGGGCACTCTACGTCTTCCTTCTTCAGTTACTCCTGCTCGTGTGTCATCAGCCGTGTCCTCATCATTTGCCAAATGGCATCATCGTCTTGGACATCTATGTGGATCACGTTTGTCCACTCTTGTTCATCAAGGATATTTGGGTCATGTTTCTGTTGATTCTACATTTCACTATACGGGTTGCAAACTTGGAAAACAGATACAACTTCCGTATTCATCTAGTGCAACTCATTCTGTTCGACCGTTTGACCTTATTCATTCAGATGTATAGGGTCCTGCACCTTTGGCTACCAAGGGTGGTCACAAGTATTATGTTATTTTTATTGATGACCACTCTCGCTACACATGGATTTATTTCATTAAACATCGGTCTCAGTTGTGTTCCATTTACCAATCCTTTGTTCGCATGGTTCACACATAATTCTCTACTGAGTTTTTCGCTCTGACTCTGGTGGTGAGTACTTATATGATGCTTTTCGCCAATTTTTGTCCTCAGAAGGTACTCTCCTCAGTTCTCGTGCCCTAGTGCACATGCTCAAAACGGTGTTGCTGAACGTAAACATCGTCATCTCATTGAAACAGCTCGCACACTTTTGATTGCCTCCTTTGTTCCTTCACATTTCTGGGGAGAGGCTATTTCTACATCTGTTTATCTTATTAACAGACAACCATCGTCCAAATTGTGGTGTAGTTCTTTTTGGAACTACTCCTAGCTATGATCATCTTCGTGTTTTCGGATGCCTGTGCTATGTTCTGCTTGCTCCTCGTGAGCGAACGAAGCTGACTGCTAGTCGGTTGAATGTGTTTTTCTAGGATATAGTCCTTAAGGGCTATTGTTGTTATGATCCTTCCTCCTGTCGCATGCGTATCTCTCATGATGTCACTTTTGTTGAGGACCGTCCTTTCTTTTATAACTCCTCTACAAAGTCATCATTTGCTCCTACAGAGTCCACATCTTTTATGTCCCTTCCCCATATTTCTATCATTGATGATATTGTTCCATCGTTTGTGCCTCCTCCACCCATTCATGTTGCTTCTCCACCTTCCCCATCCATTACGGCCATTCCTGATTCTTTAAATGTGCCACCATCTCCATCCCCAACGCCTCCACCTCCACCGCCTCCACCTCCACCACCTCACTCCTTTTCTAAACCACCTATCACACAAGTTTTCAATCATCGTCCCAAAGAACCTATTGCTCTTCCTTCTAGTTCTCCCACCTTGGTCAACCCTGATGAGGCCCATGTTGATTCTTCTAATGATAATATTGATGAGTCTCCTATGACTTTTGATGAGTTACATGTTGCCCCACGATATAATCTTCGAGACCGTAGTACAATTCGCCCTGATGAGTCTCCTATGACCATGTGCATGTTGTTGTTGATGAGCCATCCACGTATCATGAAGCTTCTCTATTCCAGAATGGCAGCTAGCTATGTCTGAGGAACTTGGTGCTCTTGATCGTCAAGGCACTTGGGATCTTGTTCCATTGCCATCGCACGTGGTACCTATTACATCTAAGTGGGTATTCAAAGTTAAGACCAAGTCAAATGGCTCTATAGAGAGATATAAGGCACGTCTTGTTGCTAGAGGTTTTCAGCAAACTCAAGGTCTAGATTATGATGAGAAATTTGCCCCTATTGCTCATATGACAACGGTTCGTACATTAATTGCAATAGCTGCTGCTTCTTCTTGGTCTATATCTCAAATGGATGTCAAGAATGTTTTTCTTCATGGTGACTTAACTGAACAAGTTTATATGCAACCACCCCCGGGTGTTGTTGCTCCTCCAGGATATGTTTGCCGTCTTCGTCGTGCTTTATATGGCCTTAAACAAGCACCTCGTGCTTGGCATGAGCATTTTGTGTCTGTGATATGGGCTGCTGGTTTTCACCTAGTAATCATGATCCAGCTTTATTTCACCATTTGTCACCATGTGGCCGTATTTTGCTTCTTCTATATGTTGATGATATGTTGATTACGGGTGATGATGAGGATCACATTTCCTATGCGAAGCAACAACTTAGTGCTGAATTCCAGATGTCTGATTTGGGTCCTCTCAGTTATTTTTAGGCATCGAGGTCAAGCAATCTATCAAGGGATACCATCTTTCTCAGTCTAAGTACATACAAGATCTTATTACTCGTTCAGGCATCACTGATAAACGAACCGCTGCAACACCTATAGATCTTCACTTGCAGCTTCGTCCTACTGATGGTACACCACTTGAGGATCCCTCCAGATATCGGCATATTGTTGGGCGTTGGTAGTCTTGTTTATCTCACTGTTACCAAACCTGATATTGTTCATGCAGTCCATATCTTGAGTTAGTTTGTGTGTGTCCCTACTTCGGTTCATTTTGGTCATTTACTTCGTGTGCTACGATACTTACGGGGGACATTATCTCGTTATTTATTCTATGCTCGTAATAGTTCACTACAGCTTCATGCTTACTCAGACTACACTTGGGCTAACAGGGTACTACATTCTTCTTGGCTCTTCTATTGCCTGGAAGTCCAAGAAACAGGCTGCTGTATCTCGTTCTAGTGCAGAATCTGAGCTTCGAGCACTTGCTACTACCACTGTAGAGATTGTATGGCTACAATGGTTACTTCTGATTTTGGTATCTCTTGTGATGCACCCACACCTCTTTTGTGTGATAACACTGGAGCCATACAAATTGCCAATGATCCTGTCAAACATGAGCTTACTAAGCATATTGGTGTTGATGCCTTCTTCACTCATTCTCACCGTCATCAGAAGACAATTGATCTTAGTATGTACCCTTTGAGTTGCAACTGGCCGATTTCTTCACTAAAGCTCAAACTCGAGAGCAATATCGGCTTCATTTGATCAAACTCAATGCTTCAGATCCTCCGCTTCCACCTTAATTTTGAAGGGGGGCGTTAAGTGTATATCACGGCACATCCTATAGGCCTATATATATATATATATATATATATATATATATAAGGCTTCTATATATATGTGGTCATCTCCACTAACAGTGACATACTCTGAAATTTCCAAGGTTAGTAACAACACCTACTTTGCATTCATATTATTTAATGGAGGGAAGAACGGATAGCAGCAATAATATGTGATTTTTACAGTGCTTTCCAAAGGAAAAAGAATATTTTTTTGGGGGAACAGGAAAAGAATATTTAACTACATTGTTTTATTGTAGGTTCCAAAGAATATGGATATGGCACTGAAGGAAGCGGCAGAGGTGGGAAATGTGCAAAGGCTGATTGAGATTCTGGATAATTCAGGGTCTGACACCGTTTATGACACACTTCACTCCGTAACACAAATTGAACAAAACACAATTCTTCACATCGCGGCATCACATGGCCATGAATCATTCATTCGAAAAGTCCTCCAATTCGATACCATGGATATTGAGCTCATCATGCTGAGCGAGAATGTTAAGGGGGATACACCATTGCACCTAGCCGTGAAAGCAGGTCATCTTGCAATCATTGTCCATCTCCTCCAACATGTCACCTTGGCAAGGCAAATCCATCCAAACTTAAAGGTTCTATATCTTACTAAAAATACCAGTCCATTCTTTATTTTTGATTCAGTACAATACTTCAGAATTGCTTGTGAAGACCCACATAAAAGTAAGTACTAAGAGAGCTTATTATTTACTTCAACCGCTGTACGACCTTTTAAAATTTATCTTGGAGGGATACATTTCATGAACCACCTAGCCCGACTCCTTCTAAGTAGACACATTTCCCACTTCGCTTGCATTCACCAGCAAGGGCCTTACATTTTGTTTATTTATTCTGTCTTGGCACTGCTACAAATGGTGAAATGGTCATGTGTCTACGCATCGGGCCTCGTGAAAACCTTCATAGATTAATTAGCATCAACCTGGTCCACCAATCAACTACTACCCAGAGTACATAAATCTAGAAAACTGTTGCATATACCTTAGAGGGATGCAGTTTTAGGTAGTCGATCTCATAGTTGGGGTGATTCTGCGCAGACTGTTGTTATCCTGTAAATACTTGTAATTCTCATTTTTATCTTTTCTATCGTCTAATAAAATCTACAGCAAAGTTTTTGTTGTCCTTTCTAAAAAAATACCTTAGATGGATACATTTGATCAACCACCTTTATTTTTGAAACTTAAAACTATCGCCCTTTTTATTTCATATTTGAGGTTCAGCAATGTCGCGGATGACCATAAGTTTTGTTACAAACTCTGGGAGTGGGTCATTCCAAATCATGAACTGACTCGGGTCCCAACTAAAGTTTAAGCAGGCTTATCATGGGCACACTACAAGATCGTGGAGATCGAGAGAGAGCTATATCAACAAAATCAAATGAAGGGCTTCTCTGAATATATATTATTAATGGACCTCCAGGGGCTTGATCAAAATCATTTGTCTTTAGTGCATTTACTAATAACAATTAGTTAGTCTCCAAGACAATCCACACTATTCCATATTGTGTTGCTGCCGCTAGAGCTGCTAAGCATGCTTCAGCTTCTGCACATAAAAGCACCAATGCACCGCCTCCAAGTTTCCTGCACCAGCAAGTGCTTGGCCTGAACAGTTCCGCACAATGAAACCCCACGCACCTTTCTTTGTATATTTTCTTCAAAAGCACCACCAAAATTCACCATGATCACATCGGTAGTTTTGCTTCCTCCAATACTTTTTTGATCTAAAAAATACTCTTTTGATTTCACCATTTTTCCTTCATGAGGAGACAAAAGTCCTTCCACCTCAACAGCCATGATTCTCACTTTACTTATGATCTCCGCTGTTGGCAATAAGCGCTCTCCACCATTATATTATATTAACTTTGTTTCTTGTATCCCACCAGCACCACACTAGCGTAACATTTTTTTTTTGTATATGTTGCTCTAGCATTTCACCAAGCCCGATTCCTTAAGTGGGAATGTTGACGGGAAAACACTTACATGAGGATACAGATGGTTCTGCATCCTAACGGAAAATTTCAAATAATCGTTCCAATGCGCTTTTTCAAAGACAATATAGACAAGGGAGTATTGCAACACCTGGAGCATATGCTGTGAGGTGTGAGGTGGCTGTCCTGCAGTCACTTTATCTTCTTCACTATTAAAATCTGCAAATGAAGATTTCACTCAACTTATATTAGGTGAAAAGAGAAATGAGAAAAGATGTGAGTTTCAAATGTCCCACTCTCCATTGCAACAAGTTTTGGGATAGTTGCAATCCATACACAATTTTGGTACATGTGTCTTCGTGGGTATAGGTACTTAGCACTATTACCATCAAAAGTCCATTATTTTGCTCACGTTTTTGTACTCCCTGTGTTTTGGCTGTTTTTTTACTAAGGTTGTCATACCAAATCAAACATGTCCTAGTCTCCTAGATGGCATAATTATATATTCAGAAAAAATTACATAATTGTATAGGAAGTTTATTTCTTCTAGCCTAAATATTCATTTCAAGAGTTCTTAGTCGTTAGTCTTCATAACATCAAGAAAGTTCTTTTTGTCTGCAGGAACTCCTGATTATGTTAAATAGGGAAGGAAATACCCTCTTGCATGAAGCTGCGATAAAAGGATTGGACGATGTGGTGGACTTCCTGCTTGAATATTGTAGAAGAGAGGAGAAATGGAGCACTCCTAAAGCACTAATCAAGGAGCGCAATGAGTATGTGGACCACGATATCAAGAAAAATGACGTGTTCAAAATTTGGGTAAATTGATACTCTTTTTAATTATATTTCTATATAAAACTTTATACAGCATATTTATAGTAGCTCAACAACCAAACATTATTAATTAATATGCTTACTGTAGATTTTAAATTTTGCACTGCTTAACAAGTATCAACACCTCCATATCTTCTATATATGAACTTTTGGTCAACTTTTGTTCTCGACAATTGTTTTAAATAACCGTTTGAATTCAACTTGGCATCCAATGCCAACAATACTTTGGAAACTACACATAGAACTATATCTCAGGCCTTTCCCATTATCATGCATCACAATAAGTGTTTCCAAATGGGCCAAATGGAATGCACAAAGATGCCGGTGGTGATGACGGTGGGACTCAGGGCCATGTAGAGAGAATTAAATCCTAGGGATGGTACACCATACACATGCAAACAGAACAACAGAATCCATAAACACACAGAGAAGATAGTCGCACACAAATCCTCCACATTGAACACTAGAAAGTCGTGGAGACCTGTCGGTACTATGATTTTCTACATGACCTAAGATAGGAATGGCAGTCAAGCGAGTTTAGACTTGAAACCCTTGGGTTTGAGACCTGACGGGGGCGAGGACATGTCTGTATTCTTCCCTGTGAGGCTCGGGTTCAGCAACCCAAAATTGAGCAGGGCCAGGGCCGGGTCCGCAGTTTGTCTCACGGATGCAATGGGACCCAAAATCAGACCCGAAGCATCCCACACGCAGCCGCCTCCTGCCATAAACATAAACAATCAACTAGCTGCTCACCTACTGCTGCATATGCACAAGGATGGCCACCACTATCAAGGAGAGCCTTATCTTTTCACGTTTTCCCGTCTCTCTTCCACTAACTTGTTCGTCTCTCGGTCTCACCCACAATACTAAGATCTAGTTATAACTTTAAGACAACTTCTCCATTAGCACTAACTTATTTTAGCACATAGTTTTAACATGAATAACCACATATGACACTCTCACATAAACTTAAAATACGCACAAAAGCTTAGCTCTTGGTTAAGAGCTAACTTTTCTCTCATTAAAATATGAAAAAAAAATGTTAGCTTATGAGTTGATAGTTGGAATTGCCCTAAAAACATTCATTCAGGTTGAGACGCAAGACGGCAAGAGTGGCTACTCAAAACGGCGAAGGCAGCTGCAGCCTGTAGCTCCGCGTGGTCAGCGCTCAAATGTCGTTGCTTGTCTCTCTATCACTTTCTTGCTCCATCGCACTACCTCACATGACCACACCTCTGGTCTAGCGGTGCTGTAGCGATGATCCTGGCCTACTTCTCCTCGCGTCCATGGTGGCGGTCAAAGGCGGGGTCATGCGTGTGAGCGAGATTGGAGAAGGGGACATATGGGAAGCTGACTGACTGGCTTGGGTCCTGAGACCCACCGGATTCGGGGGGTGGGTGGGTTTTATTTTCTACCCGTTTGTTGTTTTGGGGCCGAGGTGGGTTTGTGGCTCGGGTTTTGGGTGTAGGTCTGCGGAAGCTCTACCCAGCCTAGTTGCCATACTAAACCCAGGACCCGAAAAAACTTCATCCAAGACCAAAGAGACTCTAGTTCCACTGCTTCAGCCAAGCACCACGATCATGTGTGGAACGGGATCGTGAATGGTGCAGGGATCTATTTTGCGGTGAACTCAAAAGAAGTCCGCGCAGTGGCACGCAGATTAAGCACAGCAACATGGTGGTGCGTGGTGCGATGGCGCATGGTGTGGTGGACATGGCACAGAGTGGAGGGCAAGGCCGATGGATCATCAGTGTCAAAGAGGAGGTAGTGCGGTGGGTGGCCGCGCTCAGGCTAAGGTTTAAGGTTGAGGGGAGCTATGGAAGGCGAAGTAAATTGGAGACCCAGGTCTCTTGATACCCATCTCCAGAGGTTGCAAAAAATAAGGTATCTTGATACCATGGATATATAGAATACAAATCAGGCTATACAATGTCTATACGTCGTCAATCTGCAACATTTTTTTTTTGGTATTTGGTAACGTTGGCTATGCAGAAAGTAATTGACACCTAACAATTGTGCTTTGAAAGTAACTAGTAATAATTGTGTAACAGAATTTGACATAAGCCACCATGTGTATATTACGATAAAGTTGTTTTTTCCGTGAATACAGGGTCCAGTTATAATCGCAAATAAAGAAGGGAATAACCTATTACACTTGGTAGTGATGAACCGAATGTCCGGCATGGCATTAAAGATGTTAGATGACTTTCCAAGATATGCGTATGTGCCAAATAGAGAAATGGAGTCACCGTTCTACATCGCTGTGATGAATGGCCTTGACCATGTCATCAACAAGATCACCAATCAGGGCCATGATGATGACCATATCGGTGACAAGATTGTCTTGACGTCTATCGAAAACAAGATCATCTTGACCATCTCCATTAATGGGACTCCTATTCACCAAGCAGTGTTGGCTGATAACATCTGTAAGCACATGTTATATGCATTTATTCTTTGTTCACAGAATAACTTTTACCTTTGGATCTGGTGCAAAGTACACCTAGAAACATTTCAACCCCATACTTTATTATTAGCCCCCTCAACTATCGTGAATTCCTAAAATCATACCTAAGTTATTCCATGGTATGGTAATAACTAGCATGTTGCTGCTAAGTGCTAACAACTATACATTGCTAGCCAACTGTCTGGTTCTCCATTCTCTTGTAATCATCACAGTTTGGAAATCTTCTCTTGTCAAAGTTTGTCATTCTGTTTTTCCATTAGAAATGAAGCTCCTACATTTCCTTGTCCCTTTCGTCCTACTTCTCAATCCACTGGTCCTTTTCAGCGCTGCCAATTAGGCTAACTTGTTAGCACACATATTGTAACATTTTTTTTTTACTTAAAGAGTATTATGGTATCTGTCGGAACTAGATTCCTTCAGTCCTATGGTATTCGTATTCTCGATGAGAGCTTTTATCTGGAAGGGCCATCTAGATCGCGAGATTGGTGATGATGCAAAACTTGAAAATTTATCCTGATTCAGACTGACCCTAAGGTTGAGATAGTAGCCTATGTCTTGTATTGCTTTGATTGTACATAGTTTTGGGGGCACAGAAGAGTTACATGACAGTCCTACTCGGAATAGATTACCTAGTATCACAACTGAATATATCTAATCTTTCTTGTGAGGCTTCCAAGTGGGCCTTGGTATTTCTCCGAGTGACCGAGTGGGCTTTGGTCGCCTTGAGTGGTCCTGGTGGGTCCTCCTTCGTACAGAACTGTCTTGACTTGGCTATCCCCTCTCATCATAGTAAATAAATAAATTCTTAACTTGGCTATCTCCTCTCATCATAGTAAATAAATAAATAAATAAAGGAGATGGTTCTTTTAGGGCTGCGTGGCCAGTTAGTATGACTCGTTAAGAGCATGGTCATGACACGGTATCCAATCTTGTCCACCTTTCCTTCTAGAGCTGCATGGCCAATTAGTATGACTCGTTAATACAGATATTGGTAGCACTTTCTTGTCACTTAAGAGCAAGGTTAATAGTTACAGTCGGCTCCTGTGTCCCTCATAGATAGTTGACACCCTTCTTTGCAGCTTAAGAGCATGACTTGTTACTATAGATAGTGGACACCTTTCCTTGCAGCTCACTTGTCTCCCTCACAAAGTTTTTTGGTTTTTATGTCTAAGCTAACTATAAGCTTACAGCCCGTTTCTCCTCTATCTCCTCTCTTATCTCCTCCACCTTAGCATTTATCTAGCTTACACCCCCTTATTATACTTGCTCTAAAAGTATGTACAATACATATCTACTGTTCTCCCTAATACACGGTGTCCACCAAACGTGCATTTATGATTCTTCTTTACAGGGGCTCTGGAGATATTGCTGAGCAAGTATGCGATGATGCTGGAGATTCATGACAAAGAAGGGAACTCTGCTCTCCACTATGCAGCGAAAACAAATAACCCACGCATGACATCTATGCTGCTCAAGAAGGACTACAGTCTCGCCTATATGCAGAACTTAAATCAGGGTCGTTGCCCGCTCCATGTGGCCGCTGAATATGGATCCTTGGAGGCAGTCAAGGAGCTGTTGAAGCAGAGACCTGATGTCAGCGAGATGGTGGATATCACTGGGCAAAACGTCTTCCATATAGCTGCCACAAGCAATAGAGCAAATGTGCTCAAGTGGCTTCTCCAATGGCTACCAGGGGACCTTGTGAACCAACAGGACAGAGATGGCAACACGCCACTTCATCTTGCCACCAAGATGGGCAAGGTAGAGCAAGCATCGTTATTGCTCAGGGATCCGAGGGTCGACCCTTTTATTGCTAACAGAGATGGGGATACTGCATTTTCCATCAGTGAGAGGAAGAAAATAATGGAGATGACGGCTGATGAGGTAAATGTCTAAAGCCACTACTGTTCTTTTTTTTCTAAACTCCTTATAATTTATGCCTCTTTTAGTAGTTGGGTGGTCAAACATTATGTCAGAAGTCAAACAGTATCATCATATATACTGTAATTAAATATGGAGGGAGTATGTTTTAGATCCCCAAGTGCTGACACTCTATGTGCAGGATAACTGAAGTAAAAAAATAGCAATGTACTAACGTAGACTTGTAAAAGATTCCATATACCATCAGGTTTGTATTTGAAAGCTTTTCCTAATGATTATGCTTTCTCAACTATTTAAATTTAATAGAAAAAAGTTATCATCAAAAAAATAATTTCTGCATGCCTAGAGAGATCCCTTTGGCAGACCTCTATCCTTGTGTGACGGTAACGTCGATGATGGTGGGATTAGGGAGGACTGAGGTAATTAAGCTATAGGCTTTTCTGTTAACAACGTGTGTCTTTGCCACAAGTGTTAGCAAATAAGGATTTCCTCTTTTACTGTGCTGTGATCTATCTAAGTAACATATAGAATGTATTATTATCTTTTCTATTATTGCTAAAGTTTTTATATCAATGAATGCTGTTGTAGGTTAAGTTGTCGAAGAAGCTGAAGAAGCATAAGTCTAGCAAATGCAAGCAGAAAGGGATGAATTCCTCAAAAAAGCAGAAAAGGATGAGAAAACAACACTTCGGACAGCAGGGGCAAGGGTTTCGTTATTATACCAGTATGACTACATACGCCTTAGTGGCCACGCTAATTGCAATGACCACCTTTCTGGCAACTCTAAAGTACAGCAGACTGTCCAGCTTTGCAAATGTCAGGCACCGTCTTCCTTTCAAGATATTAGTGATCTGCAACACCTTGACGTCCATATGCAGCTCAACTGTCGTCATCATGTCCACCGTATGGTCACGGCGCAAGCAGCTGAAAGTTATGTTGCCTTGGATGATTTGGGCCAGCAGGCTGATCGTCTTCGCCGTGTTCATGATGATTATGTCCATGTCGACCGCCATATACCTCACCGTTGCACCAGCGTCACAATGGCTTGCCTTTGCGGTGATTTCAATCGGAATCGCCACTCTTTTCTTATATTATATTGCCTGATAGTGAAGCAAGTGAGTATTGGTGTTACTGTCATGGATTTATTTATTATATATGTTCTGGGGTTGCAGAGCGTGGCCGTGCTGGTTGCTGCCATTAATAAGCCAAATATCCTTTACTTGCAGTCTGGTGTAACCTCAAACGTCAGTAGCGGCGGCTAGCGGTTCTGATTTAACGCGAAGGGGATGAGGGAGGATATACACACAACGCTCTTTTACAGATAGATATTAAACTTTTAAAAACAAACACTAATATGGCCACCTGATCCAACCAAGGACGATGTACCATGTTTGGGTTGTTCTAACATTTCATTCCATTCTCCTCCTTTGATATATTATGCAGTGTGAGATTTGGCTAGTGTGTTGAGTGGCTAGCCAAATGAAGATATGGAATGTGGAATTTAAAATATCTCTTGGAGATGCTTTTAGCCAACCTTTAAAATAGAAGGCTATGTAAAAATACATAAACCTTAATAGCCTAGCGAAGTTAGATGGGTAACAGCACATACAAGCTATATTACATATTCGAGATTTTAAAAATAATTTACTTGCTATTTTACAAAATAGCATGGATAGCGCACATGTTGAAATTGCTCTTAGTGTTTAGAAATCCATTTTACGGGGACTCTTTGAGTCGCCTTAAGCATTCTTCATCATCATCCATGACAGTACGTTTGGTTCCCAGCATCTCAAAGGACACGCGGATCTAGTAGGATCGGTTATTATTATTATTTCTAGGTTCTAGCACGTCCGAGGACGGATACAGTCATACAGACACAGCACACACGGAATGAAGAACCGCGGGGATTCCGAGTCCGACGCACGACAACTTGCTAGTAGTAGCACAACTTGTGCAGGATCGCGAGCGAAATCCTGCGAACTCGATCAGGGATGGATCATGCATCCATCCTAGGGGCACTTGGGGCGCTGGGTCTTGGGGGACTTCATGTCCCTGTAGCAGGGGCACTCGTGCTTGCTGGCGTACGGGCCCGACGGCACGCAGCCCTCGCAGTCGCGGCAGCACATCATGCACAGGCCCATGCACCGCCCAGCCTTCTTCAGCGAGCACCGGCTCCGGCACTTGCCGTCGCACACGCCGTCCGGGACCGGGACCGCGCCGCCGCCGTTGTCTGCAGCAGGTGGGGAGGGAGCACACACGCGCGCGGCTTGTTAGGGGAAGCATACAGGATGCAACTTTCACAAAACAAAAGAAAAGCATACCTGCAGCCGCGGTGAGATCCTGGAACGAGGCGGCGGCGGCCACGAGGACGAGGAGCAGGAGAGCCACGGGGATCGCCTTCATCTTCACTCCGCCGTACACAAGAGATGGACGCAGTGCGAGGGCAGGTTATAGCAGGTCGCGAGGCCGTGGCGTGGCTGAGAAGAGAGAAGAAGAAGAGGTCGCGGTTTGGTAAATGGTCTGTTGCGATGGATCCCTTTCGTCAGACACACATGGCACACGGAGAATGCAGAGTACGTGTGCAGTTGGAGAGAGTTTCTGTTGAGATCGTACTCTAGCACAGCACTGCTTTTACGGTGTCATCGGACTGCCTTGTCCCGGTGCAACCAGCTACTTTTTGGACCGACCAAGAAGCTCTCTGCTGAACTGAAACAGAACGTGTACGGCGGGAGCGCGCGCGTCGCTGCGGTCAGCAGCGGTGACACTGAGACTGACAGGCCTTGCGTGCGTGGGATCAACTTCGTGTTCATGCTCGCCGTGGATCGGCATGTTCATTGCGTGCATCCTCTACTACGGCCATGGTTGAGGCGGGCATGGTAGCAATATCATATCACTCCGCGAGGGAATCAGCTAGGCTGACCTCAACCCTTGCGAGGTATGGCTGCAGTCACGAAAATCAGACCGGAAAATCCAGCCGACCAATTTCCAGAGAAACGAACGAATCGAAAACTCATGGCATGCAATGCAATGCACGTAGGAAGTAGGAAGCTCACAATGACGGTGTACGAGGCAAGGAAGAGGTTGAGCCCGGACGCGCAGCGTGCCATCGCCCACTTGAGCGTGGACGAGGCAAGGAAGTTGTCGTCGCCGCCGAAGGAGAGCTAGTTGTGGAAGAACAAGGTGAGGAACATCCAGGTCAAGATGCCGAGCGACCACGCTTGCTCCGGCGTCAGCCGCGGCTCCGGCGTGGGCCGCCTGTTCAGGACGCGCGCCAGCATCTCCTGCACGACCAACGTGGCCACGCTGAACACGGCGAGGGTGACGGGGAAGCCGTAGCCGGCGGGGACGGACGGCACGAAGGCGGGCCTCGACGCCGGCGCGAGCCTCGGCACGAGCCCGACGATCATGCCGCCGATGTGGAGGAAGCACAGGTACATCCACACCTTTGAGAACACGGGGACACGGGAAGGCGCTGCTACCAAGAACATGAGTGTACTGACAATTTTCTCCTCCTCCGTCGCTTCCGCTCCAGCAGCAGACACATTCTTCCTCACTGCTTTTTTTCGCGCCCGTTTTTCCTTCTTCCCCACTGCAGATCGTTATTTTGTACAACACCATGATAAGAGACCCAGATGGCAATCAATGTTCCAAAATAAACAAAAGATCAAGAAACAAGAGATTAGACTTGGACTGAACATTTCAGCCATCAGAAATCTCAGAGAAGTGAACCCAAGATGAGCTAGAAAATCTGCGAGCAGCATGTTGTACCATCCATTTCGCTCTCCTTCGACTCTGCCTCGGGACAATGCTACGGCTCTAGCCGCGTAGAGTACTCTGAAGAAGAGATGGAAGGATTCAGTGCGAGAGATGGGCCAATTTATAGCAGGCCGTGGCTGAGAAGAGAAAAGAAGCGGTCGCCGTTTGGTAGATGGTCTGCGGCGATGGATGATCCTTTTCGTCGGACACACATGGCACACACCACACATGACGGCCGTAGCCAGCAGGCCAACGGGCAGTCAGGCATGCGCAGCCAGCTGGGCGCCTTGGCTAAAGCAGGCCGTCAAGCAGTTCCTTCCTCGGTCCATTTCCGTATATGTAATGTTTTCAGTGTTTGAAAAACCTATGTAATGTTTTTGGAAGGTTAATAAAAGTTTTTATTAAAAAAATACATTGCAATCTTAACATTAAGGCAAGGAAAACGGATGAACACAGGGCTGCAACAGGACGGGACGAGCAGGAGCAAAATATAATCTAGCATCAGAAACTGCGGTAAGAAAAAGATGATCACAGATTCAGAGCAAGCGTGGAAGCCAACTCCAATCAAAGTACAAACTGCTCGTCAAAAGAGACAATATTCCAAAATGGTTCCACGATCCAAACCAAAGACAATCTTATCTTAATATTACTAATTAGAGGTCTCAACGGAGGCACCACGTTGACTCTCACCAGACGCGCTAAGAAAAAAAAATCCTAGAAATTCTCACATTAATCAGAAAGATCTAGCCATCTTACTATTACTAATTAGAGACCCCAACGGAGGCACCACGTTGACTCTCACCAGACGCGCTAAGAAAAAAGAAAAATCCTAAAAATTCTCACATTAATCAGAAAGATCTAGCCATCCATCTAATCAAGGTTAACTTTAATAGCCCTTAGATCTATTTAGTTTTTCTAAAGAATTACCCACCTACCATTATAAAAATCACGCATAATAATAGATCTAATTAAAAAGAAAAACATTAAATGATATTGTTATATTCACGCTATCTCCCGTGGTATTAGCCGAACTCTGCCCTCACGCAGCCGCCAGCCATAGTTACCCAGCCTCAATAAATCCGGGCTTGGGAGACCAATCTCTTCGCCATGGCTTGACCCTGCTGCTGCGGCGTTGGATGGAAGCAGCTGGAAACGACTTGGATGGAAGAGGCCTTTGGTGTGTTTCGTTTGTGTCTGGGAGCAGATGTTTATGGGTTGTGCGGAGATTGGAAGCGGTCTTTGCTGATAACGCCGGGGACTTCTATTCCCAGCCAGTTCTGCAGTCACGTCGACCTTGCCTGGAGTTCTCTCCAAGTCACGCCTTGCCCTTGTGATCGATAGCCTAGGTGAGTTTCTTTGTAGCAGTAGTGGTTCTATTGATTGCCTAATTAATTGATCTCCTATTTGAGCTTGAAGGTAAGGTTTCATATATAAACAACCAGTAACCGAAGACATGGCAAGCCAACAGATTATTATGGTCTCGACGAGCTGTTGCTGGACATCCTGCAGCTAAACCAGACATGCTTTGTCAATGCATGGTTGGAGCTACAGGTATACTGCTCTTGCTTTACGCACAAACTTTGGCGAGCGGTGAGATACATATCTGTCTACATTGTTTGCATGTCACCACTAAGCAACAGGTACGCCATAGCTTGCTGTTACTACCCTATATCCATCCCAATCTCTACTCCACAGTTTTGGTCATACACAAGCCAATTAATTAAAATGAAGAACAAATACAACCCATGTTTATGAATAATTCATCCCATGTTTAGCATTAATAAGATTGAAGGAGGGAAATAGGTGATAATAGGAGAAGATCTATCTTAAAAAAAGCTGCATTAGAAAGAAGAGCAAAGAACGCTAATCTCCATATGTTCCTATATTTTCTAATGTCTTTTTCCAACCAATGTGGAAATCATATTTAAATTGCATTGCCAATAAGTTATTAAATGATATCGATGTGCAATCCATAAACAGTTACTATATATAATAAAGATATAAAATATATACATCGACGGAGCCTCTATGTTAATCACAACTAGGCGCATTAGAAAATGAAAAATTCTAGAAATTATGAAAATAATAAAAAACATCTAGCCTTTAAGTTGGTAGACTTCGATATCATCATTAATAATAAACATTATATCTATTTATTTTATAAAGAAGTATCCACACCTAACATCATGATTTGAGGAAGAATACATAAAGGAACTCATCTTGCTTTTAACTGCCCACCTTTGTCATTATGAAATATATTTTAATATAAAAATAGTCAACTAAATTTGTATCTAAATTACAGACTTCCCCCATTATGAAGGATAGTTTAAAATAATTCCTAACTCAGCATCTTAACTATACACCTATATCATTACAAAAGATATTTTAAAACATCTAATATTTTATTATAAACATGTGACATTATGAAAGAAAATGCAAAGTATTCCCTCTGTCCCAAAATAAGTGTCATTTTGGGTTTTTGTGCCACAACTTTGACTCAATTTATAGAAAATATATGCAATATTTGCATCATCAAATAAATTTATTAAAAACTCGATGAAAAGATTTTTTGAATGATACTAATTATTTAACATAAATATTTATATATTTAAATATATAATTATCGAAAGTTGTTTCTCGACACTTATTTCGGAATGGAGGGAGTAAACAATATGTTTGCAATCAAACTACCCTTATATGCAATAATAAAGAACAATATATATTATCACACTTAATTTCTACTAAAATACCCACATTACCCATAAAATCTACAGATATATACTAAAATAAGTTGTCAAGAAAAATAATTTAATATCCATAAATTATGTGTTATATATTCTAAATTGCACATAGGATAAATATATATATTAATAGTTTACAAAGTGTGTAAAATTGCTTATAAAGATGGTGTGTACAAATGTTCCCTTAATCTAAAAAAAAAGTACCACATGACAAAGAGACTAGCAGTTAACCATAAGTTCTATGAATTTAAATACTCCGTGATATATAATAAATAACACAATATGTTATTCTAAATAGCTTTATAAATTTTGACTAAAATATTGTGTGTTATCAGAATTGGTAATTTAGTTTCAAACACTCTATATTTTAGAAATCAATGTTGCTACAAATAAAATTATATGATAGTGCAGGGTGCAAAGTGAAATCACTATTTATATAATAAGAACTAAGAGAGTAACCTAGGACCTATAATCTTTTTAATAAAAATAAAAGATGGAAATGGTGCAAAATAATTATTAGAAATTCACCTTAACATGTGGACAAAATAATTTCATATATAGACTAAAATATAGATTCATTATGACACACATAGGTAAGGAATAATATGACACATAATATAACCTTAGGTTTGCACTAAATAATGTCATGCTAGCAAAAAAATACAAATCATGTAAATTGTATATAGAGGTTTCTAACGGAGTCTCCATGCTCATTAGGAGGCCAGCTAGAAAAAGGATAATGTCTAGACATTCTCACAAAAATTTAAAGCATCAACCACTAGTTGTGTAATCAGTAGTGATAATAATTACCATAGGATTTACATGCTATTATCTAAGGTAATCAATGTAAGGTAACCTTTGAGTCTTTATATAAATTATCCACTTATGCTATTAGATACATAATATATGAAACCCCTTAGATTTTATCTAAATTATCACTTCTAACATTATTGGAATTTACATCAAAACTATCTATATACTGCATTGCAAAACTATTTAAATAATTATAAAGTAGATATATTTATGTTTCTACATTATACACATCTATTAATGGCAATATATTTAAATTTGATTATAGTATATGCACATCAAATATTTATGTGTACGCGAGACACAAATACATATGTTATGTTTCACCAATCATGGAAAAACATTTCCTACAATAATGGTACTAACAAATTATTTTAAAATAATTAACAACCATCACATATAATTTATATAAACTATATTATTCAGATAATTTATACACTTTAACTAAAAAATTTATATATATTTATTACGACCACATAAATATAACTCTTTGGCAATAAAATTTACACATCTTGGCATGTTAGAAGGAGTCAAGAAGGATAGTGCAATATATGTTCTCCTTTAAGATTTATTAGGTGCAAATATTTATTATGTCTCATACATTAATATCCTTTGAGGTCATTTCCTCAAACGTATTACCTTGGGGTTAGTATAGCTACTCATCATCTTAGATCTTCTGTCAAGCCCTCAATTGATATTAAACTATGTGATATAGGTTAGTGCAGTCTATGATCTAAACCCCATATGTAGCAATCACTAAGGCTAATAATTGAAAATCAAAACTTAAATTCATGATATCAAAATATATAGGAAAAAATATAGATCAGTAATTGGTAAGTTACGATAGTCAAATAATAGGCACTACAAAGTACCTGGTGTTCCTATTTTGTGAAAAAAGGAACATCGAGAAAAAGGTAAAGTTTAATACAACACGTTTTATCATCCAAAGACACTAAACAATAAAGAATTCTAATATCTCTTATAAAATTCTAGCCCATGCGAGAGCACAGGTTGATGGACTAGTGTTTCTTAAGTTCTGACAATACCATATAGCAAGACCAGGCCATCGCAAAATATCTTTACTAATTACTACTACTACACTACTAAACTTCCATCTCGATGACACTAACGAATAAACGCAACGATAGACGACTGATACTCCAGCCACAGCCATGATACGTTGATTCTTGCAAACTCTTGTTGGTCTCAGTTAACCGCAATGTCCTCCTCAAGCCAAGTGTTTCTGCCAAGAACGCGAGACGAATATGTCAGCATGTAAAAACTCTCGCAAGAAAATCCAGCCGACCAAGTTCCAGTTCCAGAGCATTAAACGAACGAATCGGAAACTCATGGCTGGAAATGCACGTAAGAAGCTCACCGCGACGGTGCGTGAGGACATGGAGATGTTGGCCATGGCCGCGACACGGGCCGCCGCCCACTCGGCCTCGCTTCGCTGGAAGTAGCCGTAGTCGTCGCCGAACCTGAGGTAGCTGTGGAAGAACATGGTGACGAGCATACAGGTGAGGACGCCGAGCGGCCACACGGCCTGCGGTGTCAGCCGTCCGGCGCCGCCGGTCCGCCGGGACCCCTCTCCAGGACGCGCGCGAGCATCTTCTGCACGATCAGCGTAGCCACGGCGAACACGACGCAGGTGACGAGGAGGTCGTAGCCGGCGGGGAGGCGCGGCACGACGGCGGGCCTGGTCGCCGGCGCGAGCCTCGGCGCGATCCCCACGATCATGCTGCCGAAGTAGAGGAACCGCGAGTACCCACGCACCTTCTTGAGCAGCCTCTCCTGAGAAACAATTGCAAAAGAAGGGAATCAGCGAACATTCAGACACATCCAGTTACTCCTATCCTATCAAGAACTTGAGTTAACGGAGAATTGTGAACATAGAAAAACTGACAACTTCCTCCTCCCTCCTCCTTTCAGCAGTAACAGGATCCTCCACTTCAGAAACAAGATCGTTAGTTTAGACAAGGCCATGGCATATCCAGGCGGAAAACAAGACACAAATGGCAGAAAAACTAGTAAGAGCTTTGTTCGAAAATAAAAGAGCAAGAAACAAGAGATTAGACTTGAACTGATCATTTCAGGCATCAGAAATCTCAGAAAAGTGAACCCAAGACAACGAACATCAGATGAGCTTAGAAATAACATCTACTACGAGGATACCGTACCATCCATCTCGCGCTCCTTCGACTCGGCCAGGGAAGCGTTGGCTTGTGCTACGGCGCTTGTGCGAGAGGGAGGACCAAGATATAGGAGGTCTGGCGGCTTGGTCACAATCACAATGGTCTGGCGGGTGGCGGCGAGGCGATGGATTCTTTACGTCGGAGAGAAGACACATGGCACACGGAGATTGCAGTAGTAGTGCAGTTGGGGCGAGTTTCTGAGCTCGTACCGTCGTTCGTACGAGCAGAAGCACTGATTTCTCGGCGTCAACGGTCTGCTTTTGTTCCGGCGCGATCAGATTTTTGGACGCGAGCAGGAAGCTCTGAAAAAGTGAAACAGAAAGTGTACCGTGACCTGCTGACACGGTAGTAGCGGCCCTATCCTTTCAGCCTTTACAGGTGGATCCCGATACGCCGCTCCGAAATTGGAATTTGATTGCTGCCCTTACAAATTGAAATCCGTAGCCCGAATGTCGACATCGCCGTGCCACCCGCAGAAATTATGAACCCGGGCACCTGGCTCATCACGAAAAGCGGTGCAAGTTTGCTGGTACTCCTTGAGGACGACTCAGGCTCCGCAATGATGGAGCACACAAAATGACAAGAACATACCAAACTCCAAATAGATTATGAAATACATGGCCTAGAATTTTGGACATTTTTGGTACACAGCTAGATGAAAAGGTTCAGTTCAGTGCCTGAACTGATGTGATACTTCCCATTGTTCTCTCAGCTTTGCGTGTAAACAAAGCAGTAAGTCTAACTCAAATAGTCGGAGGCTACAGAGGTTCAATGCTTTGGCAGACACAGTGAAACGTTCAGTTTTCAGGGTTTCAGAGACAGTTTTGAGTATTTCGAAACCCATCTCCCTCCCCCGAGCGACCCCGCTCAGGCGACTCGGGGATTCCCCCTGCCGCCGGCCTAGCACACCCTCGCACCTGCCTTCCCTCCGGCCGCTGCCGACGCCCTCCTGCGCGGCGGTGGCGGCCCGCGGCGGCCCCCAAATGGCGGTGCCGTTCGCTGCCTCCCCTCCCTCCCACCTCCCCTTCTAGCTTCCCCCCTCCACCTCCAACCTAACGGCGACGACGGCGGCTGGGCGCTGGCCAGGGCTCCTGGCCATCGGATCTGCGCCTTAGGAGATCGTATCTGGTCCCGGGGGTGCTCGGGCCCCCTCCCTTTGATGGTCGGCCTCCCGGGTGGGAGCGGCGGCAGCCCGGTTGGGGATCTCAGCTGGAGAGCCTTGGGGGCGATGGCCAGCCGGATCTGGCCTTCTGGGGTTCGGATCCATGGCCAGGGTGCCCCGCCCCCTCGGCGTGCGCTTGCCGGCGGCGGCTTGGTCGCCCTCGGCGCGGCTCCGGCGCTGGGGAGCCCTGCTGGCGGCGCTCGGGTGCCTTGGTGCGTCTCCCTTGCTGGGGTTTGGGCGGCTAGGGTTGGGCTCGGCAGCGGTGGCCGGCGTGGCTGGTGCCCCCTCCTTCTCTCTGGCTGGTCGTGGTCAGGGCCATCGGGGCTGCTGGAGGGCCCTGTTGAGGGCTGCTGGAGGGCCCTGTTGAGGGCTGCCAGCGTGGAGATGCACTGGGCGACCGGGGATGTTGGGGGCTCTGCTGGGCCCTGCTCCTGGGCAGACGGGCCTTCTGCTTGTCGGGGACGCCTTGCTACAGCGCGTCGGCATTTGGTTCCAGTGGCTCGAGGTGGCCAGATGCGCTCGCTGTCTCGCACCATGGTGGTGTGGGCGGCCGCTCTGGCGGTACGTTTTCGACGCCGTGGTGGTGTGGAGAACGTTGTCTCGCTCGCCCAGGGTGTGTCTTCGATGCCTGAAACTCCGGGTGAAAGCCCAGCCCGACGGTGGTCGGGCGAACGATGGTGATGCCTTGTGGCGCCACTTCCTTCTTGAAGGCATCGTCTTCGAGTCTCGTGTTCCTATCATCGGCACAGGCACCGGATTCTAGGCGAAAGCCCCGCCTTAGTTCTCTAAGGCCAGTGATGGTAGCGTCTTTGGTGTCACCCCCTTCGTGAAGGCGTTGCTGACAAATCTCTACGGCCAGCCGCTGGTCGTCTTGCCGCGCCTATTTGAGCTTCATTTTTCTCCTCACCTAGGTTGGTCTAGCATGTGTTTGTTGTAGCCGTAGCCATGGTTGTTCCGGTGGATGCTTTGCCACCGAGGGGTTGTTCCAGTGGATGCTTTGCCACCGAGGTGTGTCCGGCGGATGCTTTGTTGCCGAGGGGTCCTTCGTTGCTTGGGCGGGATGCTTGGCCGCCGCTGTATCTATAGGTAAGACATCCTCGTCCGTGGTCCTCAGGGCGTCGTCCCTTAGTGACTCGGAGGACCAATTGGAGTTCGAGGCTGTGTTTCCGGCGTGTTCTTTGCCGCCGAGGTCACGGGTGTTTTCTGGTGGATGCTTTGCCACCAAGGTCGTCTATCCGCAGATGCTTTGCTGCCGAGGTTACTTGGGCGGATGCTTGGCCGTCTCCAGTGGATGCTTTGCCACCAATGTCATCGTCTTTTCCTGGTAGATGCTTTGCTGCCGAGGTTGCTTGGACGGATGCTTTGCCGTCTAGAGTTCTAGCGGACGTTGTGCAGCTGTTATCATCTACGGCTCCTTTCACTACTAGCTACTTAGGTGTTGAGATATATTTTGTATTAGGCTCGGTTCTTGGGGTTGTTAGGTGTAGGGTTCCCCATCTTCATGTTCTTGCTTTTCGTTAATACGTTGGGACTTCATTGGTAATCCATGGGTTACCTGCGAAGCCTTTTATATTAACTATGCGTAGGTCTATTGACCACTCTCTTCTTCTTACTGGAATACAGGCTATATGCCTGCTCTTGAAAAAAAAAGTTTTGAGTATTTCATTAGCTGAATAATTAGTAACTGAATACTTTGGGACATTGTACTTTATATTTTCATTTTGAGCTAAATATTCATTTAAGTTTATATGTGAAACTGCTCAAAATTCAGTTTCCAAAACTGAATGCTAATACTGTTCTTGAAAGATGACGTCAGAGTTAAGTCAAATAGCACTTTGATGAATCTTGGGCTGAGTAATTGAACGCTAACCTTAGATCTTTGGTCAGTAAGGATTATACTACATGACAGAGTAAACTACATAGTCCTAATATATGCTTAACTGACATATCAGTTCTTATATAAAATTTCTGTAAAATGAGCTCCAAGCCTACAAGTTAACTGAACTTTAGACCTACGAAAAACGGCGAAGGGCAGATTCCAGAAGTCAAACGACAGTTCAAAGTATATTGGGACACCTAACTTACTGGTAATCGTTGAACTATATACCATTGTGTAATGGGGGCAGCTAGGGGTTGCACGGTGACCGTGCCCCTGGGCCCTGGCTAAAGTAAGCTTCAAACATTGAACCGGTTGAACCTGTTACTAGTTTTCAGACTTTACTGAGCGCGGTTTTCATGAAAAGAACATTGAACTACACCTTTAAGTTTGCTATCAATAACCTACCTAGATTAGGGTTCATAACTTAGGCTAATCTATAAAGGTTAATGCATATCAGCTCATCCAACTGCCCACACAACCCCTGCCGGCGCGAAATGCGTCGTGGTGAAATTGCACTTCACATGAGAAATCATAAATGAGCTCCCTTTTCTTGGCCCGCAATGGACCAAGAAGAAGCAATAACATGTCCCATTCCCATGCCATGCTTGCAATTGAGGCTAGCAAAACAGACGATGATAACAAGGTAGCAAATGGTGCAGGGTACAGTGTAATCAAGCAGCAGAAGTTGGGGTATGGAAAACAGAGGACCACAGATTCACAGCAAGCGAGGGTGTCAAAGCTCAAAAGAGACGATGCCAATATGGTTTCTGGTTCTAATCCCAAAGAGATTGTTTCCCAAGTTCTCTGACAATAGTAGATAGCAAGATCAGACTGCCACCACGGTCCATCAAGGCATCAACCTTTTACAAACGCTAGGGAAAATATTGTTCATCACAACCTTGGCAGGACACTACTACTACTACTAAACTTCGAAATCATCAAAGACACTAATGAAGAAACAGAACGACAGACAGACGGGTACTCCAGGTCTCCAGCCACAGCTATGAGACGTTGATTCTTGCAAACTCTTGAACTTCTCAGCTAACTGCAGCAATGTCCTCCTCAATCCAAGTAGTACTGCCAAGAACGCGAGACGAGTATGTCAGCATGTTAACTCTCAAACAAAATCCAATCGACCAAGTTCCAGAGAAACGAACGATTCAAAAACTATGGCATGCACTTAGGAGGCTCACCATCACGGTTCGTGCGGCCATGGCGAGGTTGAACGCGGACACGACGCCGGCCAAAATCCACTCGGAGTAGTAGGTCCGCACGCCGAACGCGATGTAGCTGAGGCAGAACGTGGGGACGAACATCCAGGTGAGGACGGCGAGCGGCCACGCGGCCAGCGGTGTGAGCTGCGCCGCTGGCGCGGGGCTCCACTCCAGGACACGCGCGAGCATCACCTGCATGACCGCCGTCACCGCGACGAAGGACATGGCGGTGGCGCGGTGGCGGAGGTCGTAGCAGGCGGGAAGGGACAGAACGGCGGCGTCGGGGCTGGACGCCGGCGCCAGCCTCGGCGCGATTACGATGATCATGATGACGAAGCCGAAGCAGAGGAACAGCAAGTACATCCACACCTTGTTCAGTAGCCTCTTCTGAGAAAAACAAATGGAAGAGGACAGTCGGTGAACATGAGGACACAAGAAATATTCCAATCAAGAAAACATGATCATGAGTTGGGAATTATGAGTATATGAGCACTGACAACCTCCTCTTCCCTCCTCACTTCCGCCTCAGCGGCAGCAACAGCAACAGCCTTCTCCGCTGGAGAAACAAGATCGTTATTTTAGGAAAAATCATGGCATATCCAGAGGGGAAAGAAACAACAAGACCCCAATGACAAAACCAGCAAAACTTTTGTTCCCAAATCAAAGACCAAGTAAGAAAAAAGAGACCCATTGCAGTGATATTTCAGGCATCAGAGAAGTGAACCAAGACAAGAAGAGCTAGTAGGGAATAGTATACTGTACCATCCATCTCGCGCTCTCGACTCTGCCTCGGAACAAGTCGGTTGCGCTATGTCTCGTCCTCCGAAGAAGAGATGGATGAAGTTGCGAGACTGCGAGAGAGAGGGAAGGCCAAGTTATAGCAGGCCGCGAGGCCGAGCGGTCGTGCTTTTTTCCTTTCGCCAGAGACACATGGCACACGGAGACTGCAGCAGTGCAAATGGAGCGATTTTCTGATCGTACTGGAGTAAAGCACACTAATTTCACGGTGTCTTGCCTGTCCCGGAGAGATCAGAGTTTTTGGACTAGAGCATGAAGCTCTACAAATACAAAAGTAAAACAGAAAGCGTGCCTCAGTCTACTGACACGGTACTACCGTCCCTATCATTGCAGCCTTGCAGCTGGATCCCGATACGCTGCAGGTTTGAATTTGGAATTCGGCAACTGCCCCTTACGAGTTGAAATGAAAAAACGTTTAAAGCCATTGCCCAAACGTCGACTGCTTCTTAAGAAATTGTGAAATGAAAATTGAGAGGAAGGAGCGAAGCTGGGCGCTGGGCCTAATCTATAGAACTGGCCCAGCGCATATCGAGTTTTCCTTTATGGGCCATCGTTTAGACTGCAAAAAAACTAACAATGGGCCTAGCATGGCTGTCATCCTGGGCCGGCAGCGACCCTGACACAACTATCAACCACTAAACTCTTTTTCTTTTTATATTTTAGATTGGAAATTTGCTGAGAAATCTTTGACGGTTTTCAAGTTAGGAACAAGGCTAATCATGAAAATTGTTCCACGTTTGCTGGTACTTCTTGAGGCCTTCACTTCACACTTCTTTTTAAATTGCTGAAATACAGTAATATTTTGACGAGTTTAATCCATCATCTATAACCAGCTAATCAGAAATCGTCCCGAGCAAACCTCCGCGGTTCACGACCACACGTGGCACGCGTGGTACACGACAGAGGTGATCTCACCAATGATGAAGCCTGGACTTCTGAAGATTTTTGGTACACAGCTAGCTGCAAAGTTGAGTTCAGTGTTTGAACTGATGTGGTTCTTCCCATTGTTCTCTCAGTTTTGCGTGTAAACAAAACAGTAAGCCTTTACAGTTTATTCTACACGCATATGTCTACAACTCTTGTTTACGTGCATAAGTCTAACTCAAAAATAGTCGGAAGCTACATACAGAGGTTCGAATCTTTGGCAGACACAGTGAAACCTTCAGTTTTCAGGGTTTCAGAGCTGATTACTAATCTTTTGTTAGCAAGAGTTAAAACATTTGAAACATTAAACTTTATTTTTTGGCATTTTTGAGCTTAATAGTCATATGTGAAACTTCTTAAAATTCAGTTCCCAAAACTGAATGCTAATAACTTGTCCCATGCAATGCAGTGCTTACAATTGAGGTAAGGAAAACAGATAATCACAGGGTAGCAACTTGGTGGCGCAATGTAAATCAGCAGCAGAAATTGCGGTAAGGAAAACAGAGGATCATCACAGATTCACAGCAAGCGAGGTCCTCAAAAGAGAGAATGCCAATATGGTTCCTGGGTCCAAACCGAAATACATTGTTTCCCAAGTTCACTGACAATAGTAGATAGCTCTTGCCACCCACGGTTCCATCGAGGCGTCAACATTTTGCAAACGCTAGGGAAAAGATTGTTCAGCACAAGCACAACCATCACAAAATGAACCTACAAATTACAGCTACTACTAAACTTCGAACTCATCAAAGACACTAATGAGGAAATGCAACGACAGACGGATACTTCAGCCACAGCTCTGATAAGTTGATTCTTGCAAAGTCTTGAAGGTCTCAGCTAACAGCAATTTACTCCTCAAGCCAAGTAGCGCTGCCAAGAACACGGTACGAGTATGTCAGCATGAACTCTCAAAGAAAATCCAATCGACCAAGTTCCAGAGAAACGAACGATTTCAAAACTCATGGGTTTGCACGGAAGAGGCTCACCATAACTGTGCGTGCGGCCATGGCGAGGTTGGCCGCAGACGTGATGCCGGCCGCCAACCGCTCGAAGTAGTAGGACCGCACGCCGAACTCGAGGTAGCTGAGGCAGAACACGGTGACAAACATCCAGGTCAGGACGCCGAGCGGCCACGTGGCCAGCGGTGTGAGCTGCGGCGCCGGCGCGGGCCTCCTCTCCAGGACGCGCGCGAGCAGCGCCTGCATGACCAGCGTCACCACAATGAACAAGACGCCGTTGAGGCGATGGCGGAGGTCTTCGTAGCAGGCGGCGGGGCTGGGCGTCGGCGAGAGCCTCGGCGCGATCGAGACGATCATGATGCCGACGTAGCGGAACAGCAAGTACGTCCACACCTTGTTGAGCAGCCTCTCCTGAGAGACGAATCGAACAGCGAGGACACAAGAAGTTAGTCATAGTCCTATCAAGTAGACAAGATAATGAGTTGGGAATTATGAGTATATGAACACTGACTTCCTCTTTCTTGCTCAATTTCGCCTCAGCGGCAGCAACAGCCTTGTCTGCTGGAGAAACAAGATCATTATTTTAGGAAAAAAAATCATGGCATATTCAGAGGGAAAATTAACAAGACCCCGATGACAGGAAAAACAGCAAAACTTTTGTTCCAAAAATTAAAGACCAGGTAACAAGAAATCCATTGTAGTGACATTTCAGCTGGCATCAGAGAAGTGAACCAAGACTAGAAGAGCTAGTAAATAGTATATCGTACTCGTACCAACTCTGCCTCAGAACCACTCGGCTGTGCTGCTACGAGAGATGAATGAAATGCGAGACTGCTAGAAGGAGGGCCAAGTTATAGCAGCAGGAGTGGTCACGGCCGGTCAATGGACTGCGGCGATGGTGTTCCTTTTCGTCAGAAACACATGGCACACGGAGGAGACTGCAGCAGCAGCAGAGGGAGTTTGTGTTGGGATGGTACTCGAGCAAAGCCGGGCTGTTGCCTTGTCCCGGAGCTAGCAGATTTTTTGGACTCAAGCAGCAAGCCCTGCAAAAGTGAAATCCTTGCAGTTGCAGCCTTGCAGCTGGATCCCGATACGCCGCTTGGTTTCAAATTGCAAATTGGAATTCGCAAATGCACGTCGACTGCTGCGAGAAAAATGACGGAAAGGAACGCAGCTGGGCGCCTGGGCACAATTTATACATCTGGCCCGGCGCACAACGAGTTTTCAAGTCATGATGACGCGATCTGTTGCTACGCTGTCCGACTTCATGGGCCATAATTTAGGATGAAATAAAAACTAACGATGCTGATACACACCATGTTCAAGCTTAAGCCCAATTAGCAACCACTGCACTCTTTTTCTAATTATAATTATATTTTATATTAGAATTTTGCTGAGAAACCTCTGCACTGTTCTCAAGTTATGAACAAGGCTCGTCTGGGCGCCTGGGCTAAAGCAGGTTGCTTCCTCGGCCCATTTCTGTCCTTTTTCAAGATTTTATATCACCTATAAAAGTTTTTTATCCATAAAAAAAACCTATAAAAGTTTTTTATTAAAAAACACATTGTAATCTTAACAGTAAGGAGAGGACAACAGATGATCACGGAGGCACAATGTAATCTAGCAGAAGAAATTGCGGTAAGAAAAAACTGATCACAGATTCACGGCAAGGAGCGTGGAAGCCAACTCGAGCCAAAGAGACAATATTCCAATATAGTTCCAGGATCCAAACCAAAGACATTTTTTCTCAAGTTCTGACAATAGTAGATAGCAAGACCAGACCCTCGAAAGTACCTTTACTAATCACTACTACTACTACTACTAAACTTCCAACTCGATGACACTAATAGAGAAACGCAGCGATAGACGGATACTCCAGCCACATCCATGATGATACGTTGATTCTTGCAAACTCTTGGTGATCTCAGTTAACTGCAATGTCCTCCTCAAGCCAAGTGGTCCTGCCATGAACGCGAGACCAACATGTCAGCATGTATCTCTCGCACAAAATTGAGTCGATCAAGTTCCAGAGAAACGAGCGAATCGAAACCTGATGAAGCTCACCCTGACGGTGCGTGTGGCCATGGCAAGTTTAGCCATGGACATGACACGGGCCGCCGACCACTCGGTCCAGTGCCGCACGAAGTAGCCGTAGTCGTTGCCGAAACAGAGGTAGCTGTGGAAGAACATGGTGACGAGCATCCAGGAGATGATGCCGAGCGGCCACGCGGCCTTCGGGGTCAGCCGCGGCGCCGCCGGTCCGGGACCGGGACTCCTCTCCAGGACGCGCGCGAGCATCTTCTGCACGACCAGCGTAGCCACGGCGAACACGACGCAGGTGACGAGGAGGTCGTAGCCGGCGGGGAGGCACGGCACGACGGCGGGCCTGGACTCCGGCGCGAGCCTCAGCCCGATCCCGACGATCATGGTGCCCAAGTAGAGGAACCACTAGTACCCCCGCACCTTCTTGAGCACCCTCTCCTGAGGAACAGTCTGAAAAAGAAGCCAAGAAGGGAACCGGTGAACATTCAGACAAAATAAAGTTACTTTACTCCTATCAAGAACATGAGTTAACGGAGAATTGTGGGTGTGGAAAAAACTGACAAGTTCCCCCTCCCTCCTCCTTTCATCCGCTCCGGCAGTAGCCTTCTCCACTTCAGAGTTCAGAAACAAGATCGTTAGTTTAGACAAGGCCATGGCATATCCAGGCAGGAAACAAGACACAGAGGGCAGAAAAATCCAGTAAGAGCTTTGTTCCAAAATACAAGATCAAGAAAACAAAAGATTGTACTTGAACTGAACATTTGAGGCATCAGAAATCTGAGAAAAGTGAACCAAGACAAGAAACGTCAGTTGAGCTAGGAAATAACATCTACGAGGATACCGTACCATCCATCTCGCGCTCCTTCGATTCTGCCTCGGAACCAATCGCTTGTGTTAACTGCTACGGCTCTTGATCTTGAGTACTCTGAAGAACAGATGGATGCAGTGCGAGGAAGGGGGCAAGTTATATGAGTTCGCGGGGCTTGGTCACAATGGTCTGGTGGGTGGCGGCGATGGACTACAGAGGGAAGACACATGGCACACCGAGACTGCAGAGGGCGAGTTTCTGTTGTGTGCTCGTACGAGCAGAGCGCTGATTTCTCGGCGTCGTCGGGCTGCCTTTGTCGTGTCCCGGAGCGATCCCATTGTTTGGACGCGAGCAGAAGCTCTGAAAAAGTAGAATTGAAAGTGTACTGCATCCTGATGACACAGTACTAGCACGATCCTTTGCAGCCTTTGCAGGTGGATCGCGGTACGCTGCTTGTTTGAAATTGGAATTCGAAACAACTGCCCACATATGAGTTCAAAAACAAATTGAAAGGCATTGCCAGAACGGCGATCTGGGCTACGGTGTTCCAACATCATAGGCCATATTTTAGGCTGCAAAAACTAACGATGGGCCTATCACGTCTGTCGTACTGGGCCGGCCACACGCACACCTTTCGTGAAGTGTAACCCACATGTTCAAGTTTAGGCCCATCTACAACTAGCAACCACTATCTATTTTTAGTTTTAGGTTACAATTTTGCTGAGAAATCGTACACGGTTCTCAAGTTATGAGCACTGCTCACCACAAAAATTGTTGCAAATTTGCTGGTACTTCTTGACGCCTTCTCTTCACGCTATTTTATTAATTTCCAAAACACAGTACGAAAATTATTTTGACGAGTTTTACCCATCGTCTATAACCAGCTAATCATAAGCCGGAGATATCGTCCGGAGCAATACCCCGCACCTCCGCGGCTCACGAGCACACATGGCAAACGTCACACACGACAGAGATGACTCAGGCTCACCAATGATGGAGCACACAACAACAGAGGAACAGACGATGCTTTCGCGATCGGCTCGGCGACTGCTCCCATTTCCTTGCTGACTGCAACTGGAGCAAGACAACAACAACAACGCTAGCAAACGAGTCGGGCAGGTCTCGACCGGCGAAGCCAACTTCCACTGGCAGTGTCCTCGCGGCCCGGTGGTAACCCTGCTGTTTAATGAGCCTTTCAACTAAATTAAATCAGCAAGCGCAATTAATAAACAGCGATGGGGTCCCGTGATCGCCGGGCGAGAGATCTTGATGCCGCTCACGTGCCGCGGCCCCCGCGCGGCGGTCGCGCCGACCCCGCGGCCAAGGGCCGGGCACAAGGCGCAGAAGCCGCGGCAGGCGGCAGCGCAGGACAAACGGCGCGCGGCGGCAGCCGACAGGCGCAGCGTAACGGTGCGGTCAAAGCCTCGTTCGCCCCCACGTCAGTGCGTCACCGTCGCGGCATCACACCACGAGAGGGAGCAGAGCACCACCAGCACCAGGTGCCGCGCCGAGCCGGCCATGCCAAGCGCAAGCGGCGAGGGGACGGACGCCCTGCGCTGCCCTGACCGCGCGGCCAGAGCACGTGGACGTGCCCGCGGCCGCGCCGCGCGAGCGACAGCGTAACGGCAGCCGCGCTCTCCTGACTCCTGCTTGCTCCGGAACCGGACGCGGGACGCGTCGGCCGCGGCCCCTCGGCACGTGGCCCGCGCGGCGCTTTTGGCATCTTCGCCGATGGCGGCACTGCCCTGCCGTGCCTGTGCTCTGTGCCGTGTGCTGCGCTGCCCGTTGGTTGGCGCCACTTCCGCTGCGCGGGTTGCCGCCATCTCCAGTTCGGGCCGTGGCTCTGCCGTTCGCGTTCCTGGGTTTCGGATCCGTGTTGCTGCTGTTGGGAACGAAACCGAACACCGAACGGGGTCGGTGTGGGTGGGGATGCCGTGGACCGTGCTGGACTGCTGCCACTGCCCACTTGCGGGGGCCGGACGGAAAGCGATAGTTGCACGGTGGATCAGGCCGGGAGGACCCCGCCACGGCTGCATTCCTGATGCCTGCTGGGCGAGCTGGCGATCAGGGCATGATTTGGGAACGAAAGGCGATGGGCAAAGCCGTTCGTAGTAGGATGTGTATGAGGAATATTGGATGAAAGCTACTGTTGCCTTACTACTATAATCAAAGCTTAGCAATGAGTAGCAGCTTTGGTCTCGCATTGTACTACAACTAGTAATGCATCAGGAATGCTCCAATACTACTTACTACACGCGTCTTTGGGTTCAGGGAGAGTTGCCAGGTCGCCTTGTGCTTGGCGGGCCTAAAAATGTGTTAAAGAAAACAGTAACCAGCGGATGATGTGTACTTATTAGGCATACTGGATGATAACTACATCTACAAAAATGAGCATTTGCCATATCAAAGCTTTGCAAGTCATAGTACATTTATTAGTCTCAGATTTCACTACAGTTGGAGTTAGTGCTACGCCGTCCCTGCGTGGACTACTTCAGGTTTAGAGAAAAGTTGCCATGTTAGGTCGTACTCAGTGGCTTACATGGAGATTCAGGGAAGGCTTGGTGGAGGAGGCGAGGCGAGAGTTGATGTGGAGCAGCAAGGCGATCGCGAGCGATGAGAGGATCCATGGTTGTGCGGCGGCAGCATGGAGGAGAAGCACGGTGGATTCTGGTGGCAACTCACCTGACGGCAGCATGATGGTCCAAAGTGTAATTTAATAAGGTAGGCAAACTACTTAAGACCACAGTCTTAACAAAAACCAGGAGGCAGCTCAAGAGGAGAGCATCTCCTTAGTTTCAGGATTTCAGACTTTCAGCAAGATTATAATGTATCCAATGGAGAGAAGAAAAAAAAAACACCAAAATTTCTGCATTTCGAACATCACAGATCTGATAGAAGTGTATGAAGAACAATACAGCATGTCTCAGCCCCCAAATCATGGGAACAGTTAAATAGATTGGCACGAATTGACAGAAATCCCACAAGTTCATACTTCTAGCACAATTTGTTTGGGCCCTCAAATCATGGAAATAGTTAAATAGACTGGCACGAATCGACAGAAATCCCACGAGTTCATACTAGCACCACTGACACCAACAACTAAATTCCAAATATCAAATGTCCATCGGATTCACCTACTCCCAAACCTTTTGGCACTACATGCGCTTACAAGAGCGCGTTTACGAGGCGAAAATTTTTCAATCACAGGAGCTTAAACCTGCAAGCGCGCTAATTGCGAGGTGTCAAAAAAAAAGATCATCCAACCGTGCTCCTCCTTTCTACACTAGTACTAAACGCGAAACCCTTTCTCTTTTGCAAACCGTGTAAAACAAAAGCCAAGGCATCATCGTTCATCGGATCGAAATGCGCACCCTTTTTTCTTTTTGAAAGAGAGAGAGAGAAAAAAAAACAGCGGCGGTTTCCATGGATGAGTTCGAGTTCGGGAACGTGAACCAGGAACACGGTCGAGTAATCAGGCACGGAGAAAAGCACGACGCAGTTGTTCGTCTCTCTCCTCCCGACATCCCACCCCCGCCTCTTTTGATCTTTTCCTTTGCTCGCCCACACCACCTGCGCTCTCACGTCAAACGGTTTCCCCTCCGCCTCCGGCCTCCGCTTTATCTTTTCCTCGGCCCCTCCTGCTTTTACCCATTTCCGCCCGTCGCCTTCCACCTCTCGCACTCGCCACTCCCTCCCTCCCTTTCACTCCAACTCAAGCGCAGCGCGGCACCGTACTCCGTCCCCGACTCCCCCTTCTTCTACTCCACTCCTCGCCGCACTCTCTCCATGCCCTCCTCGTGAAGCGAAAACCAAATCCTTTCGCTATATCACTAGCCTCTCCTTGGTCCCGGCGGCGGAGTGCGGCGGCGGCATTGCGAGATAGATATGGAGAAGGAGAGGAAGCAGGGGTTCTTCGCCGCGCTCAAGGAGGAGGTGGTGCGGGGGCTGTCTCCCGCGAGGTCCAGAGGCAAGTCCCCGGCGCCGCCGCCGCGGAGCGCGTCGCCGGCGAGGATGCTCATCCCGCGCCGCCGCAAGGCGTCCTCCACTGCGGCTCCGCCGCCGCCGCCGCCGGAGAAGGTGCTGCAGCAGTACCTGGGCGAGCAGCTGGTCGCGCGCTCCGGCAGCCTGCGCCCCGGGGGCGGGGAGGCGCTCGCGCCGCTCATCGAGGGGCCCGATGCCGAGCGCCTCGCCGCTGGCGACCCCGACGCCGAGGAGTCCAGCCGTCGCGAGGGGTTCGGGCACTGGGTCCGCGGCCACCTCACGCGCACGCCGTCCATGGCCGCGGCTGGTGGTGGTGGTCCCGGCGGGTCCAGCGGCGGCTCGTTCCGGCGGTCCGACCTGCGCCTGCTCCTCGGCGTCATGGGCGCGCCGCTCGCGCCGATCTCGTCCAAGCCGGCAGAGCCGCTGCCCCTGCTCTCCATCAAGGGAACCCCCATTGTACGTCCGTCCCCACTTATTGCCTGCTGCCTAGCATTTGGTTTCGTTTTGGTGGTGTTGCTTGGCTTCTACGAGATGCGGTCTGTGCCCGTGCATCCGGTACCCTTCCTTGGGCAATCCATGGCTGGCTGACCGGCCTGAGGTAATGAATGCAATGCAGGAGTCGTCGTCGGCGCAGTACATCCTGCACCAGTACACGGCGGCGTCCGGTGGCTACAGGCTGCTGCGGTCGGTGCGGAACGCGTACGCCATGGGCAAGGTGCGGATGGTGGCGTCCGAGTTCGAGACGGCGACACGCGTGGTGAAGAACCGCGGGCCCAGCGGCCGCGGCGCCGCCTCCGTGGAGCAGGGCGGCTTCGTGCTGTGGCAGATGGCCCCCGACATGTGGTACGTCGAGCTCGCCGTAGGCGGCAGCAAGGTCCATGCCGGCTCCAATGGCCGCCTCGTCTGGCGCCACACCCCCTGGCTCGGCGCCCACGCCGCCAAGGGGCCCGTCCGCCCCCTCCGCCGCGTCCTCCAGGTCAGGTTTTTTTTTTTTTTCCCTTTTCCTTTTCCGCCGTGTCCTCTGCCCTTATCCGAGCAAATCACCTTACGGCAATGGCAATGCAGGGCCTGGATCCGCTGACGACGGCGGGGCTGTTCGCGGAGGCGCGGTGCGTGGGCGAGAAGAAGGTGAACGGCGAGGACTGCTTCATCCTGAAGCTTTCGGCCGACCCGCAGACGCTGAAGCTGCGCAGCGAAGGGCCGGCGGAGATCATCCGACACGTCCTGTTCGGCTACTTCAGCCAGCGCACGGGGCTGATCGTGCACATCGAGGACTCGCACCTGACCCGCATCCAGCCGCACGCCGGCGGGGACGCCGTGTACTGGGAGACCACCGTCAGCTCCGCCCTGGAGGACTACCGCGCCGTGGAGGGCGTCATGATCGCGCACTCGGGCCGGTCCGCGGTGACCCTGTTCCGGTTCGGCGAGGCCGCCATGAGCCACACCAAGACGCGCATGGAGGAGGCCTGGAGCATCGAGGAGGTGGCGTTCAACGTCCCCGGCCTGTCCGTCGACTGCTTCATCCCGCCCGCCGACATCCGGTCCGGCTCCGTCGGCGAGGCCTGCGAGCTGCCGTCCCAGTCCCAGTCACACGCCGAGCGCGCTAGGACCGGCGCCATGCACCCCTCGCGCGTCGCCGCCGTGGAGCGCGCCCACGGCCACAGCGCCCATGCCGCCACCGCCGCCGCTGCCCGCGGCGAGAAGATCATGTGGAGAGTGGAAGTGTGAGGAATGCCATGGCATTGGCATGCATCAGTTAGCAGCAACAGCGGCAGAGAGAATTGAACCGAGTCTAATCTGTCCATACTAGTAGAGTTTAATTTTCGCCAGCCCCGTCATGCCATCTAGTGGTTTAGATTTCTGTAAATAGGAGCTATAACGATCCCAGGCCGTCGTCAGTGACGTCTAATCCTCGGGCTGGATGAATCTGTTATCCTCTGAACGCAGAAGTTTTAGCAACATCTTCCCCTACCTACTCTTGCAGGCCTTTATCTTTTCTTTCTATCTTTTCTAATAAAAAAAAAAGAAACTCTTGCAGGCAATGAAAAAGATGTACTTCTCCCTACCGATCCAGTTCCGCTCATGGTCACTGCCGTTTCTTGGTAACGGAACTTGACAGCTGCTGCCTGATTCCTAGTACTACTACTAATGCTGAATCTGTGTTTGATGGCGACCTTCAAGCCTCTCCAAAACACGAGTAGTAGCTCCCGGATTAGCTAGCTGTACGAGGAGTGGGGAGGCCTTGTTTTCCGTGGACATCTTGCTTGCAAGATAACCCAGGAGTACATGCCCGGACCGGAACGGCAGCATTGGATGCTTTTGAGTGGTGGATCACACCGATCACCACCGCGCCTGTACCACCACCATTCCTGCATCTGACTGGTGGTCTCCGTCCATTCCTGCTTGCTCTCCAGGGCAGGCTCCACCGCTCCAGCACCAGGCCAGCAGCACCGTGGCCTCGTCCTTCCCCCTCGCATCAGATTCAGGACCTCCTGGGTGTGGGCTGTGGCTGGACCGGCCAGTCAACACTGTTACTGTTACTCGGAGGAGCAGTCCATGGCATGACGTGATCGAACTGGCGTCGCAGGTGGCAACCGCATCCACCGTGCCTGCCGGGGCTTTATTTCCATTTCCATTCCATCTTTGTTGACAAAGAGGACCCCCCTGCCATGCACCGCAGCCGCAAGGCGACCTGACCTGCTGCGGGCTTCTTTGGCGTGCGCGTCGTGTCGTGTCTGTCCGCAGCAAATTCGGAACGGCTAGCGGTGCACACCGTCCGTTCTCCATTCGCAGCAGGCACCGTAGAAGTAGAGCTTGCAATTCCTCTTCCCAGTTCTCCTCGCGGTTGTCTTGGCCATTCCATCGCTGGAGTTGGAGCTGGAGAAGACGATGCGAATCGGCCACTGAGACGATGCCACTGCGGCACTGCTCTGCCGCTGGCTCTGCTGCAACTACAGAAAGTCAGCTGCTGTGGTGTTGCCGCAGCAGCTGCTGCGACCCGCGGCCGGGCCGTCGCTTGGCGCAGGCAAATTATTGCGGCCTCGGGAGGCGAGCGCGCTTGCCTGATACCTGCCGTGCCCTGACCCGCCCCCGATTGGTGACTCGCATGATGATGCTGCCCTGTCTCACGGCCTCGACTGCGTCGGTGAATTTCGCAGGTTTTTTCACATCGCTTCTGTCGTGCTACTGCTACTACCTACTCACTCCAACCCTGGTCGTAGTCGCCAGGGCAATGAGTAGGGGAGGGAGAGCGCCTGCGCCTGTGATGAGGTCGCTGGTTTGATTCGGAGACTGTTGGAATTCGGCAGTGTGGCTACGCAGAGATATTTCCTTTCAAAAAAAATCGCAATGTGGAGCACATGAGCTCAGACAATGCCGATGATAAGAGGGGCACATGAATTTGTTCGGCATGTACTACGTGAACAAGTCGGTGGCATTGGGCGTTGTAGTACGTGCATGGTATTTCATCACTAGTTTTTCCTCAGCTCGCACCGGAGTAAGCAATTTTATTTCGAGCCACCTCGCATGCGTGTTGCTGCTGCTAGCCGAAGCAAATGTGAGTCTCATGGGTCAAGTGGGAAGTAGACAATGGGCAAAGCTCCTTTTTCGATGCCGGAGTTGACTTTGCTGGTCGTCGGTCGATGAGAAAGTAAAAGGTTTGACGAGGCCACATGGCTAGTTTCTGTTTACTACCAGTGGTACCAAGAATTATTATGTAAAGCCTCAACTCAACTCAAAGTGCTGTGCCGAGCTGCAGTCCACTTGACTTGCACTTAGTGGAGTGGTGTTTGGTGGTAGTAGTACTATGAGCGTAGTACTAGTTTTATGCAGAGCATCTTTGCACTAAATTGTACGTGGAGTACGCTCTTTCCATGAATGAGAACCCCTAATGATAAAAACACCATATTTTCCTTTTCACGGAAAAGAATTAAAATATATTTTTTTTAAAAAAGTCCACCTAACAAACACCTGGTGCGCCTTTCGTTGCCTGGACCGGACCAGCTCATTGATTGGTCTCCATTTCCAGGGCAAACGTAGCCGCACCAACTCTTGTCTCTTGTATTCAATTGCACACCCACTTTCAGTCCCCTCGTGTGCTGCCTTTGCCGCCAATCGATGGCCATGCCATGCCATGCCAGTCGACGGCTTGCAGCGTAGAAATGGAGTAGGTGTACACGATGCTGAAAAGATGCGCAATTGCCTGTATGTATAATGACGGTCTGACGCATGCTAACCCTGTTTACCGCAATCATACGGTCGTCTCGAATCGAACCTTTGGCTGTTTCATCGGTCATCGCCATGGCTAATTTGAGGTCCTATTCTTAGCTCTACTACGTAAAAGAAAGGCTAAAAAATGTGTAGCCTTTTTTGTGATTGTTTTTACTTGTGCCTTGTTTTGTTTATCCATGCGTGCGTGCCATGTGCTCTGCTCATCAGAGATGCAGTGCGGCGTCTGGAAATGCAGGATATATTTACAGAATAAAATAGTACGTGATACATATACGCTGTAGCACACTACTAGAATACAGTACAGGATGCTGTTCCTACTCTAGATCGAGTGGCCGTTTTCGCAAGGTTTCTGCCGGTGTCATGGCATCCATCGCCTGATGTCGCCCAACTCAGCTCTGTACTCTTATGCATCTGTACTCTCGCTCCGACATGATCTTGACAAGGAGCGAGATCGCAGATTTTTCTACGGAATACGTACTCGATTTGCTTCGCGTGAATCGAGATACCCGGATGGTTATATGTAGCATGCCCCATGGTCCAATTGATTTTGGCCCGTACGGTTCTGAACAGACACATTAGGTTCTAAACAGACACATCATTAGCTGTTGCATCGGTCATGATATCAGATCCGTTAGACAGCAATTCAACTATTTCTCCCTACCTTACTTCTGTAAACAAAACTTGTATGTGTATGTACCATTTAAACTTTGATCTTTATATAGAAAAAAATATCAATATTTGATAGCAAATAGGTTTTCTATTAAGGTATGTGATGACAATTCTAATAATATTTATTTTTTTTCACGACCATGCAATGCACGTATATCATTAAGTAGGAAAAGGAGTTGTTACATAACAAATATTAGTATTCTAAATAAATTTAATCAAACTCAAGATGCAGAAGTACTTAAAAGAAGAAATATCATGAGGTATGTGCAATGCTGATCAACCACTTTAGGCTTTGTGTTATTAGATCTGAACCTAAGAGGTTGCTTCACAGGCTGTCCAAATGTCTGTTCTGTTGGAAGCTCTACCATCTTCAAAACGAAAAGAAAAGCAGCAGAAGCTTCACTAGATCAGGAGCTGCGCGTTCATCTTTTGTGATCTTTGTTGTTGCTACAGCTCTGATTTGATTAGGACAAAGCCGGATTCGAGGATGTCCAAAGCTGCTTTAGTACAATGCACACAAGTTTTTAGTGCCTAGCTTTAGTCTTTCTAACAAAGCTTCTTCAGGTAGGATGTCTTGTCAGCAGAGCAACACAAGCACGGTACAAACAGTACAGCTATTTCCAAAGCTTCAATTTTCAGTACAAGTCGGTGTTCAAATACTAGTACCAAAGTTTTTGAAAAAGAAAAAACAGTAGCGAAGTTTGGCTCACTTTTTTCAGAGACTCTGCATACAGTACGTACTGTACGTCGCTGTCTGTTTTGTTTCATCCTCGGGCCAGTCAGCTTTTGATGTCAAGTTCATAGGACTGAAGCACGGCTACATTTTCCGATGCTCTCCAGTCTCCAGTTCTCAAGGCGCTTGCTTTGAAGCCATGTGTTCTCCAGGCTCTGGCAAAGCCTCGAATTTGACGTGGTCTGCTCAAGTTTTCTGTCACGTTTGTTGTCCCATCGCTCTGTAGCCTTAACACAGACCGTTGGCTCAGTGCGACCTCGCTTTTTCCAAGATCGTAGAGCCCATGGGCTTCGGCCCATATCGCTTGCTGTGGTATCAACGTGAACTTTATCTGGGCGGGCAGTTTAAGATGGGCCACGGGATCAGAATTTTTTTTGAGCAATTGGGATCAAGAATGGTTAGGCCTGTCTGTGGAGCAAGTTTTGACCTGGGCTAAATTTGAGATGAGTTTTGGAGCAGCCCAGTTCAGTCAGTGTTTTTTCCTCTCACTTCCGCTAAAACATATAAAAAGGAGCTCTCACTTATGGAGGAGTTCAATATTTTTCCGCTAAAACATATAAATAGTAATGTATTTATGGTTGTAACAAGCATCATTACATTGATCATAGAATACGTTTTTATGCTTAATTTATTTGAATATACAAATATTAATACCATTTTTAATAATCAGTTGTATTTAGAAGGATTTGATTCCTCCAGGAGCGTAATATGCACACGCATCTTATTTCTAGAATCTATATGAAGACTAGATCTATAGATTGACAAGATCAGCTTCTGTGTAGCTGTGCACATCGTCCAGCAAAGGAAAAATAGCTAGAAATACGATCATCCATGAGTTAATCACTAACCAACTGACTACTACTGTGCTGAACTATATATGCTAAACTCATACGCAGTAAAGACATCGTGCCTAGGACACCCCTCTCTCCCAGTCTTGGCATGTGCGAAAGGAAGATCCAGGCTAAAGGCTAGCTGCCCGATAAGATTAAGAAAAGAAAAATCACCAATTATATGCTATACTCCATCATTAGCAGAGCCACCTGATTATATCCGATTATTATGATCTGACTGGCCAACTGCTTGCGATTTGTGTCGGTGCAAAACTGCCCACGAGGACGAATTCTTACTGCTACTAATATGTATGTAGACAACAACATTGAAATGATGAGACCCGTGTTCACTAAAAGTGCATATAATTACAAGATCGGTCAAAAAAGAAAAAGAAAAGAAAGATACGCCACCTAATGGTCTAAATTAAACGAGTCATCGATGGTAAATACAACAGCATGCTTTGATTGAAGCCGTCCCAGGCTTCCGCTCAGGAGTGTGCGGATAGCGGCATAGTCGCTCACCAACATCCCGGTCGTTAGGCGAGGGGAAGCCCTCGTCATACGACGGCCGGCATAACTTGAGGGAAGAACGGTGGCGGAGGCCAAACAGAGGTTCGAGACCATGTTCGACGACAACCCCGTTGACGTGGACGTCGAGTCGATGCGGGAGCTCTTCCCAGACCTCGCTCGCCCGACGTGGCATCCGCGCTTAAGTGACACCATTGATCCTTTGATCGAAGCCGGTGCACGCACTTTAGGTTGTCTATTTTGTAAGTAATCCACTTAGGAGGGAAGGGTATAGGAGCAGCGCTTCATGTAATATCTTAAGTCCTAAAAACGCATGAAAGCGCGGGTTTAAAAACATTTCTTCTTAAATACAAAAATACGAAAGTCGATCTTTTGCGTATTCGAGAAAAAAATATCTAAGCAAAACCAAATGTCGTAATTGCATGGCAACGTGGAAACAAGACTCCTTATTACAACAAAACAAAGAAATTTCTTGGCTAAATCAACAAATTTCTCAACTAAATAATATAAATAAAACATTTTTATTAAAAAATAAAATGGAACTACAATGCCGAGCAAATGTGGGAGAGGTTTAACGGGGCCGCAGCAGGTCTTAAGTCCCGTACATCCAAATTGAAATGATTGCTAATTCTTTGAATGTTCTTATAAACACAAATATAAAAATTGGAGTTCAAAAAATTACCACGACAAATAGGATCAACCTGAAAACTAATAAATATGGATTCATAATGATGATGTCACAAAAGAGATGAAACAAGCGATTAAGATTATATTACTAACTAAATTTATACAAAATAATATCATGTTAGAAAGAAGGAGAAATCTTAAAAACTACAACAAGGTCCATGATTACCACCTTCGTATTAATTCCCATATGGTCGGTCTAAATGGAGAAAAAAAAGTTTCGTTCTCATCCAATGTTGTGACACATCAACAAATTTGTTGAGTTGTGATAGAGGGAGTTTATAGTGTTTTGTCTAAATGAAATTCACCATCACATTTAAACACAAAAGCTGATGTGACAGTCTTGATAACTATGCCGTAAGACTCATGGTTAAAACTAACATAAGTTATGGTATAGAGAAAAGATAAATTCTAGAAATACTCATGAAAAATAAAAAAAACATATCCATTTATGCTATAACAATACTTAAAGATTACACAGCCTACAACATAAAATAATTATCTTACCATATAATACGAAAAATATAAATACAGTAAATATGAGAGTTTTATTTAACTCAAAAGATAAATAACGGCCAACGGGCCCAGCTCCTCCACGGTTCTCCCTGTCTCTGGGCCTCCGCCGCGTCCCGACGTGGTGCGTGTCCACTGCACCGACTGCCCCAACTAACGGCTCCTCCAACCACACCACAGTGGTCGCCCTCATCTCCGTCCTGCACAGCACGAACACAACTCATCGACCCATCGACCCACGTGAACGCGTGCCACCAACCGGGCTCCGGCGCCCCCACCCTCCACATGGCCCCGCGGTCCCACCGCCAGTTGTGAAATGCAAATGCTGCCGCGGCATCTCCCGCCGCTTCTCCTCTGCCTGCCTGGCCTTCCCTTCGCTTGCTTTCCTTCCCTGCCGGCCGCCGCTGCTATTTATCCCTCCCCCTCCCTCTCTCCCCTGCCACTCCAAACGCCGAAGCAGAGGCAGCGCAGAGCAGCAGAGCACACGCCGCACACCGCCGCAGGAGCAATGGCGCGCGCCGGCGCTCTCTGCCTGGCGCTTCTCTGCCTCATGGCCGCGCACTCCGCCGTGGCGCAGAAATCCACCACCACCCCGGCCCCAGCCGCCGCGCCGGCCGCCAACACCCCGCCATCGACCCCGACCAAGAAGACGCCCGCGCCCGCCGCGGCGCCACCCACCACGCCCGCCACCGTGGCCCCGGCCGCTGCTCCGCCCACCACCACCCCAGCGACCCCGGCGCCCGCCGCCGCGACGCCGCCCGCCACGCTGGCCCCCGCCGCGGCGCCGCCCAAGTCCACCCCGAAGGCTTCCCCTCCCGCCCCGGCGCCCAAGGCCAAGGCCCCCGCGCCCGTGGCCGTGCTGCCGCCCGCCGCCTCGCCCCCGGCCCCCGCGCCCGCCTCCCCGCCCACCAAGCCCGCCGAGGTCCCCGCCCCCGCGCCGTCCAAGAAGAAGAAGAAGTCCCCCTCGTCGTCCAAGAACAAGAAGAAGAAGTCCAAGGCCCCCGCCCCCGCCCCCGTCGTCGCCGAGGCACCCGCCAGCACCAAGAAGTCCAAGGCTAAGGCGCCTGCGGCCAGCGAGGCTGACGCGCCCGGCCCCGTCGGCGACGGCGCCGCCGCCGACACCGCGGTACGTTTGCCCTCTCTGCTCTGCCTTTTCCTTTCCAACTTGCATGTGCAACAGCAACCCCAGAGCGTGCCTGAATTTCCATCTTACAGTAAGCTCTTAGTACATTGATGAGATTACTAGAGTTATTAAAATTAACACCTAAATCTGAGAGTGTTGGCCATGCTCAAATTATTACCCGAGATAAAGAGCAGCAGCACCTAACCTGTGGGTCAGTGGCCATAATAGATCTAATCTGCGCCAATATGTCGGCCAGGGACGCATGTGCTTCCAGCCGCGTCACGGACATTGTTAATGCGGAATTTGAATGTTGCGACACTCGGAGACTAGCTGTCACCATTAAGTATTCCATCACGTAATATACGTGTACGTTGCACAGTACAGTATTAAATTGCAATTTGCACAGTGCAGTGCGTATGTGTTGTAATTGTACAATTTGTTAGTGCAATTTGCACAACCTGCATTCTCGAAACCTCCTTGCACACTAACGACAGTCAGTACTCCGTAGGTAATTGTAGGCCTCATGTGCACATAAAGTCAGGCTAAGGCCATGTTTAGATCCCTCCAAAAGTTATAATTTTTTCACTCTCTCTTCATCATATCAATATTTAGCTGCTTGCATAGAGCATTAAATATAGATAAAAAATAACTAATTACACAGTTTCGTTGAAAATCACGAGATGAATCTTTTGAGCCTAGTTGGTCCACGATCGGACAATATTTGTCAAATAAGACAAAAGTGGTACTATTCATCGGGTTTAATTTTTCCCACGATCTAAACAAGGCCTAAATATACAAATTGTATGTACAGGACTGCAAGTGTAGAGTTTTGTATAGCAGCTATCTACTGTTAACTACAGACACTGCTACATGATCACGTGACTGGTATGGCTACGTCGCTGACTGACGATTAATGTCCTCGTCGTTGGTGAATCTGCAGGCTGCTGGAAGGACCGTGGCAGGAGGAATCATGGCGGTCGCGCTGGGCCTCGTGGCCCTGCTCGCCTAGACACGGGCGCACGCCGACGGCGCGCGTGAGCGGGTGGTGGCGCCTGCACGGCTGCACCGCACCGCACGGCCGGGTCCCCGCCGGGACGAACACGACGACGACGACAGAATTCTGACGCGGATGCATGCGGCCGGTGCGCCGTGCCTTTCGGACCCCGCTGGCCGTCTCCGCGGCGCTGTATTCTTGTCCGCTTTTTTTTTTTTAACCGGGGGCCCGCCGGCCGGGCCTCGTATGTGTAGTAGTGTAGTGCCACTCACGTTGGGTGACGGTGATACGTGCGGTGTGGACGTTTCACCGTCGCTGCCTCGGATTCTTTTTTCGTTCTCCTTCTCTTCGCTTTTTGTACTATTGCTACCCCATTGAGATGATTTATTTATATCTTTATATTGCCACTGTATGATGATCCCACTCACCAATCATACGACAACGATGGCGTGCACCACGGATCAGCGCCGCAGGTGGTCACCACTCACCACGCCACGACGCGTGTTAATATTTTTTTTAAAAGGCGTGTTAATATTTCTACTCTACTACTAGTCTACCACTACTACCAGTGTCTAGTAGTGGTCGTGTGCTCTAGGACAGTGGCCTTTCACCTACTACTACGCGCAACGTACCAACCGGCTGTCCTAGCGTCGTCTATCTATCTACGGTGCGAGGCGAGACGTGTGCAGGTGTACCAAATTTTGCACCGTCGTCGGCCGTGGAATGGAAACCCGTGAGGCGTTGGCTGTCATTCTTGACACCGACTGACGCGGTCCATTCTTCGTATCACTGCAAGATCCGCAAGTGGCCGCTAATTTATAGCGGACGTAAAGGCTAGTGAGTAATTCTTACCGCGCTAGGAAAGGTGGAGATCCTAAGGAGGGAATGCGGTCTCCCCAACCGCATCCGGTGGCCGAGACCCCCTCATGGGCGGCCCTAAGATCCTCCCTTTCTCCAAAAGCGGCTCCCTTCGTGCCAGTCTCATGTGAGCGCTCCAAGCACCGGCGATGGCCGGATGATGACGATGACGTGTCTGGCGACGAGCACCCCTCGTCCTACCTGGCTGCTACCCGTCGCCCGCCGATGCCTTCCATTGTGGCTTCGGGTCATGGCTGGGTGGCTGCCAAGCGAGGTGACTCCCAATGCCGGAGGAAGCGCCACCGGCCGAGTCCCCAGCTGGTGAGTGGCATCCCTGTGCGGCCAGTGGAGGGATGTGTACCTGGCCGGCAGCGCTCCGGCCGACGCGGGCGCAGCGGGAGTTCGGTCGCCGTCGTTGCACCGGAGAGAATACCCGCGCACCAGCGTCTGGGGTCGGCGCGTCGTGCGACCGCTCCGGACGCCGATGGGTGGCAGCGCATGCTTCCCCAGCATCCTCATCAACCAGCGCAGTCGTCGCGTCCGCGACAGCGCCATGGGCTGAGCACCGGAGGACAGTGCTCCGAACCACGGCAGTTTCCGGCATACGTCGATGGTCGCTGCTTCAAGTGCCTCGCAGCGGGGCACCAGGTCGCCACCTGCAACCTCCCTTGGCGATGCCTCCGCTGCCATGGCCTCGGTCACTTCGCGCGGGACTACAAGAGGCCGAGGCGCACCCGCGATGAAGGCAGGCGCGCCGCGCGCTCAAGAGGTGGTAGCGGCGGCAGGGCCAACGACGTCGTGGGTGGCGGTGGCGTACCTGCGGTGGACAAAGGGCACAACCCAGCCCGATCACTCCCACCAGCGTGGCCACGGTCACCACTTGAGCCGGCGCTGTCGTCGCAGGCGGAAGCGGAAGCAGAAGGCGGGCTGCGCCACCCAACCTTCGAAGGTTTGACGACCTCGGACTGCTCGCCCAGGGGCCGAATCTCCGATCGAGCCTCCAGTCGACAACTCGGGTCTTGGATCATACTCTGCAATACTCTGCAAATTCGATGGCCACTTGGAAGGACGTCGCCTGGGTCGTCATTCTCGAAGGCCCACTCGACAGCGCGCACCTGGCCATGTCCAGAAGGCTGACCCCCCGAGGAGGACTGCGCCGCCCCGGCCACGCCTCGGCCGATTTGGCAGTCAACCAACCTGTCGAAGATGAGCATGCCACGGAGGCCACAGTCGTTGCGGAGGCCACGCCAATCGCGGAGGACGACGACAACCTCCAGGACACGACGCCGGCCCAGTCAGAGGAGGTGTCATGCTCGACCCCTCTGCCTGTCAACCGGGCGGTGCTGGAAACCCCGCCGCCGCTAGCGAACATAGCCTCAGCACAGCGCCGCTTCAAGACCTTTGCCGGCAAAGTCAAGAAGCCAAGACCCGAAGCCATCCTGCGCCGTCCTTCGCCAAAGAAAGCCACTTCACCGTGGCGCAGGTCGCTGCGCAGTCGGCGGCTCGCTGCTCAGAGCATGTCGAGGCTACCAGCGTTCAAGCGTGACGAGTACCTGATTCTGAAGCGCCTCGGCCATGTATCACCGCTGACTGAGTCCACTACGGCCAACAAGTTCAACGCCTATTCGGTGGTAGGCCGGAGGACGACGAGTCGCTCGGGGAACTTTTCCCTGACAGCTGTGACGTCGACGAACGCAGAAGATGCCGACGCGTGTCACGCGTGCGGGCATTACCGCCGCTGCCAAGAACCTCGGTTGTTTAATACAATGAGTAATAGCTTAGCGAAAACCTTGTACGGGGTTTGTGTTTCATTGTCAATATTGTAAAAGCGCCCCAGTTGTACTAAAATCTTTCTTCTTAACGAAAATACATGCAAATCTTTTACGTGATTGAAAAAAATTCTTACCGCGCTAGAAAGGACGTCTGAGGCTCTGGCACCGTGGATCCATGCTAATCCCGCTCGTGACAGTGCCACGCACGAACGCCGGGATCCCCTGCCCCCCTGCGCTGCGCCGGACGACGCTGGCTAATCTAGCAGCATGCAAGCAGTCCGGTCCAGCCCAGGCCAGCCGGGACACGACCAGCTAGCCGATAGTAATAGGTGAGACGGATGGTTTTCAGTTCCAGGCTGGTTCGTGTCTCTCCAGTTCTTCCTGAGCGCACGTCGTCCCTCGCGCACGCATTCCTTCTCTTCTCCCCTCTCACGGGAGGGACACACAAGTCATTGATGACCCGGCCACCGGTGTCGGCAGTACCTCATTAACAAATCGTCGGAGGCAACAATTATTGTATTGTTCATCCCCCGCGACGAAAAGGGGATTTGCAGCCCCAGCAACAGCAAGTTGCCGCAGCCTGCAACCGTAAAGGGGCCTGGTGTTTGGTGCTCACGTTCTGGAACCGGGCACGGGAATATTTTGTCGGGACGAGATGGAGACGTGGTAGATCCAGTCATCACCATCTACCCTCCGCATGAACCAAAAACATCTTTTGTATGGGATATCAATCGCCGATTAATGAGAAGTTTCAGTACGGGATATGCCTGTGACGGTGAGAATTGACATGAGTATGACCCCCAATTTTTTTTTCTGATGATGATGAAAGCTTGTCGCAAAGTTGCTTTCTGAAAATTCCCACGGCAAAAGAAGGGCACCCGAAAGTTGGTTTCCCACAACAACAGTAGATCTCATGATTCAGAGGGTAGATGCCCCAACACCATCATGGAATTTGAGTGCATCACCACCGCCACGCCTGATGGCAACCTTCATCATCTGAGACGGCAACAAAGATGCCTCTTGACACCCTACTATACTCTGTTACTAGGCAGTAGGCACTCACCAGTGCACGTAGTCACCGGTAGGGATAAGGGGCAGACCAAGCCAGCACGCAAGGGACAGGCGGCACTGCAGGAGGAGGATCTGGAAGACGAACCCACAACCTAGGAGCACCTTTCGGTCCCAATCGCACAGTTTGGCACAACCTTGGAAAGCAAATCGAAGCAGCAATAAGCACAGCGGCGGCGTTACAAAACTTAACAGCTGAAGAATTCAGTTATGGTTTTCATTCAGAAAGCGTCTATGATCACATCCCATGCTTCATATGCCATGTGTACGGTGTACCGGCCAAATAAATCAGTTGTCTTCCGTTGGAGGTGCACGCAAAGTTGATCGGTATTGATCGCACACTATTGCAAAAGTAAGGAACACATGATCCGGTACATCAGCATTAACTGGGTCATTGCTCTAATCTGTGTATTATAAACAAGGAACGTACCTGTCACAAAAGTTGACGCTCGCAATCAATATACTGTCTGCAAACCACGTGAATGTAAGTGAAAAGTTCGGCTAAGCCGGTAAATAAATCAACTTTCTCTTACTCATGCTATGGTCAATTTGAAGCTACTACATCAGTAAGCCCATGATTAACCAGATTGCAACTTACTTGGTATCGGCAATATATAGGCCATTGTAATAATATAAGTACAAGATTCTTCGGTAAAAAGGTAATAATGACAGAAAATCAAACATATATATATAATGAATGGTCACCTGAAAGTGAAATAACTATACACAGGCATGGAAAGAAGCAACTCAAAATATTCACAACTTAGAACAGTATGGGAGATGAAAGATTAGTCACCTACTGCCTTGGAACAGTATGAGAATGACTAATCCACTGCTCAAGCTAAAAATATACACGCAACATCCAAGAGAAAAACAGTACTGTATATAATTTCGTGATATGACAGGAAGATCTCATGATTGCTAATGGTGTGGTCTCACTCAGATTTCAATGTAGGCATACTGCCAGCAGCTGGCAATAAGGAAATCAACTATCATCCCAAAAGAGCTCCTCAGCAACAAGGATAAAATATTTGGGAAACCATTTTTTTTCAAAAAACTAAATGCAAGGATAACACCAAGAAAAACGAAACAGCGGTCTTCCAAGGCGAACAATGTATAAAATCAGAATACAATAATGTTGAACCCTTACCTTGACTTGGCACAAGTTCATGACTTCTTACAATGCTTTTCCATGGGACCTCTGTGTAAACCTAGCCTGAATATGAAGAGAAATACCACAGGATGTTAATAAAATAATCATGCAGACCTGTTAATGATAGTTCAGACAACCCCACCAATGAAAACACAGATCTATAACAGAGTAAGTCAACTCAAGGGTTACCAGTGGCATGACCAGTGGTGCAGTCCCCCAATCCATACATTTAAGATTAACTAAATAAAAATGCCTGCGACTTTCAAAATACAAACTAGAAAAATAGATGTTGTAAGCACTAAATAGGCCACTGAAAAGTTCAAACATTATCTTAAGAATATCTTGGAGCAGATAAGGCATATGCTATTCAATATTCATAAAAGAGAAAGCTGTATTGATAGTACTATACAACTAATTGGTATTGATAGTACAATACAGACTGATGCTATGATTTGTGCCTGATATCAGAACTTATAAAATGCATGATCACTTAAAAATAAAAGCTATAGTAAAACAGCCATGCAAAGAAGCATGTTTAGATAAAACATAGAACCAACATGTTTAAAACTCAGCACACTATGGTAGATGGGACTAGTCATCTCCACAAGCTAAAACATGTGTGCAACATCTGAAAAATATAATTTTCACGAAATGGGACCTAAGACCAAACCTCATAATTGCTGATGCATGTGGTTTCACTCAGATTTCATTGTACGGAGACGGGCATCAGCTGGTAGTAAGGATATCAACTATCATCACAAAACGTTCCTCAGCCACCAGGACAACCTTCGAGAAAATTCTTCCTAAATTCAGATACAAGGAAAATGAAAGTGGACTTAGCCAATTAAATGTACAAAAAATGCTGAGGCTCCTACCTTGACTTAACACAGGTTCACGACCTCTTGTACCAACAAATAAAGCTATCACTGAAAACACCATCCACCGGCCAGGTTGCATAGAGCTCCAACAAGGATCATCATCGTTCACTGCATTGAAATATGAAGAGGAAAAAAACACAAGTCCCTGATAATCATGCAGACCTAATAGCAATGATTCAGGCATCCCCTTTTCAAAAAATGATTCATGTGTCCACAAATGAAAAATCAGACCTAAAACAAAGTAAGTCAACTCAAGGATTAAAGGTGGTAAAGTCCCTTGAATTAATACATTGACTAAGAACTTACAGAACTTTTATTGTAACTTCATTCAAACAGAAAATCAGATATAGCACCATAAACTCGTTTTTACCTTTCCATGAAAATACAAACGCAGTTTAATATTTTCTTCAAAGAGCAGCAGAGAGATAAAAGTATAAAACAATGAAGGAACGCACATAATAACATACAAATTGAACCAGGTACCCTAAATTTAAGCTGCCCTTTTACAAATGTCAGCACATAACACAATGCTTATAGGTAAAACCTCCAACAGATCAAGTTCAAAATGTCAAATGTCATTACAAAAAATAAGGTAGCTCATTTTTTATGGAGATTCTACAACACCAGATCCCTGCAAATTCAGAGAACTGTATGTATTTAATGGCTTCTTTCAATTCTTTTTCAGAATCAGAACACATGTAATCTATACAAGTCCACTCCAATGTACATGCCGCAAAGGACCAACTAAAAGTTAAGTCTTAGCAGTATCTACCTATCATGCACACAGAAAGGGTTTGATTCTTATCAACCATATTACGAAGTGTGTTTTGACAACAGTTCTAACAGTATATGTTTTTCTTCTTTTGATATTCCAGGATAAATCTTAGGAAGGTTGCTAAAGGAATGATTAGGCCTCTACCATCCTTTCATGTCTACAGTAGCCCTGCAATATTGAATTGTAAGTTCTCTCATTTGGCTTGCAGCCTTGGGCAACCAGATAGCGTACTAAATCAATAGCTTCTTCAAACATTAAGTTGGCAACATAGCTCTTGATGAAAATATTGTATGTTACAATATCTGGCCTCACGCCTGAACATTTCATCTCAGCGAACAGCCTTGAGGCTTCTTTCATCTGTCCTTTTCTTCCATATGCATATATCACAGTGTTATAAGAGTACCGATCAGGGCGCATGCCACTTGACTTGATCTCAGTGAGGATTGCTTCACACTTTTCACAATCACCTAAACGAGAATACATATGCATCAAGCTGTTATAGGTTGCAGCACTGTGGTTGACAGTATTCTCCTTCATGAGTGAAAGGACCTCCTCCACCTTCTTAACCATCTTATTTTTCCCATATATGGATACCATGGCATTAAAAACATTAATGTCCAGGGAGCAACGCCTCCTCCTCAGTTCCTGAAATGCCTTTTCTGTCTCAGATAAATTATTAACTTTGTTATTGACCAAGACCAATGTTTTTACTAGCCAGTTGTGTGGTTCAATCCTCTCTGCATATATATCTTGTGATAAAGCTTTCAGTTTGTCCAACTTCTTAGCATTAGCATATGCATGAAGCAATGAGGAATAACTGAGCTCATCTGGCTTACAATCCCGATCCTCCATCTCAGCAAACAACTTTTCTGCCTGTTCACAGCGACCACCCCGAGCCAATGCAGATAGAACAGCGTTGTAGGTTGAAATATCTGGATATATACCGGCTTCAATCATCCTCTTGTATATCTCCATTGCTTGATCAAACAAACCACATCGACTATATGAACTAATCAGTGAAACATATGTGTCCCTCTCAGGGATATATCCAGCTTTCTTCATCTCCTTGAACACCCCTGAAACCTCAGAGTCGAGACCATTCTGCCCAAACACAGCCAAGAGTGTGTTCCAGGTAACAACATCTGGCACATACCCAGCAGACCTAAGGTCATCAAAGACAGTCATCATCTCTGTGAACTTTCCCCTCACCCCGTGCATCTTGATCAATGCATTGTAGGTGCACAAGTTCGGGCTACATCCGTTCCTCACCATTTCACTGTATGTAGCAAGTGCTGCATCAATTTTGCCAATTCTGTCAAGGCCAGAGATCAATGTCGTGTATGTAACCACATCCGGCTTCATCCCCCTGAACTCCATCTCCTGTTTTAGCTCCAGAGCCCCTTCTAACAACCCATCCTTCACATAAGACGATATGAGTGAGTTATAAGTCACCACGCTGGGTGCACATCCCACATTCTCCATTGCCTTACCATATACATCCAGCAGGGCATTAAATGTGACCTTGTCAGGTTCGAATCCAGCAGCCTTCATTTCATCGAACACCTGCGCTGCCTCCCTGTAAAGCCCCCTTCGACGGCAACAACTGATGAGCGTGTTGTATGTATACCTGTCCAGCTCAACGCCGTCCTCCTTCATGGAGTCCACGAGCGTCACCACCTCTTTCCACGGGACAGCCATCTTGGCGTAGACATGGAGCACGACGTTGTAGGTGACGAGCGCGGGCTGCACGCCGCCATCCACCATGCGCCGGAACACGGCGACCGCGTCCCGGAACCGGCCGGCACTGGAGAACGCGGACACGAGCGCAGTGTACGCGCTGGAGTCGGGCGCCGGCGCGGCCTCGAGCAGAGCGGAGGCCTCGGCCAGGCAGCCGGCGCGCGCAAACACGCGGATGGCAGCGGGCAGCACGCGCGGGTGGTGGAGAGCGCGGTCGCCGTGGAGGTCCCGCGCGGCGCGGACCGCGACGAGGGCGGCGCCGGGGTGGCCCCCTCGGGAGGCGAGCGCGTTCACGACGGCGGGAATGTCGGTCTCCGGGAGCGCCGAGAGGGCGTCGCGCGGGGAGGCCTGTTCCGCGGGGTCGGCGGCGAGCAAGGCGAGGAGCGCGCGGCCGGCTGGGAGGGAGAGGGACGGCGGCAGGTGCCACGGCTGGTCACCGCGGGAGGTGTCGCGCGGGGGGCGGCCGAGCCGCGGCTTGCGGGAGGAGGAGGCTGGGGTGGGGCGGGAGGTGGAGAGGAGGGAGGTCGGGGAGAAGAGGCGAGGAGGGGAGGAGGAGGACGGTGTGTGAGGCTGGCTGTGGGTGATGGTGGGGTTGGGTATTGTAGGACGCGGCGGTGGCGCCGGCGCGCGGAGGGGCAGCGGGAGGGCGAGCGTTTCGGCCATGGCGCGGCCGGCGGGGTTTAGGGGTTATCTACGGCCGGTGGGTTCGCAGTGGCACCGCCGCTGCCGCTCATGGTATTGGGGACGAGACGAGAGGATGTGGCAGTTGGCACGGCAGACGCTGGCGGTGCTGGGCTCCCGCCGCTTGGAGGCCGAATTTGTTTTTTTTAACTCTTGGGGGCCGAATTGCAGCAATGGAGGGTGCTCTAGTGGGCTGGTTTGGCCGGGCCGCCCAGTCTGTTTAGGCTTGGGCATATCTGGTTTTATTACTCGGCTTGGGTACGGGCTCTTATAGTGTGTTCAGAGACCTCCGATAAAATTGTACGATACAGAGGTATGGGCTCTTATAAAAAGATAAAAGTCACCGATCAGACCAATTAAATATGACCCAAAAAAAATAATATGACCCCTGGTGTGCGTGGTGCCGTGGACGTCTGCCTTATGGTGTGTGATTCTTAAGAAAATCAATAATATCTTAGTGCTCTTCTACCATCTCTCTTTCTCTACCTATATTGTAAAAACTCAATTGATCATTCTAATATGACGAACAGGGCTTCCGCTACCACTACTGGACATAGGGCTTAGACACCCAAATCCAGATAAACCCTTTTGTGTGTTCAGGCTTAAACCATCAAATACTCACGCATCGATAAACATCAAAACGCTAAATTATTGTCATTGAATCAAACTACAATAGGTGCCTCGTGTGTATGACTTCTGTCATAGGGGTGCATATATGGTTGAACTTAGTTAGAATCGTTATTTTTCATTTTTTAGGAGGATGCATTTGCACTCCTCTAATGACAACATAGCTTCACCTCTACTCTATACCTAATTGTCATCATCTATTCCTGATTTCTTTTAGGCAAATTTGGAGAACAGGGCTAGCTCTTAGAGCGTGCACAATATATGGACAAGTTGTAGGATGTTGGAATGATATAGAGAGCAATTTTTAGTGCCTATAACTTGTTAGCCAAAGAAAAACTTATCTAATTCATAATAATTTTTATCTCTAATTAGTAAGTAGTAACTACTAGCCTGCCATACCTAATTCAAGTAAGACCTTGTCCAGATGTTCTAAAGGCCGAACACAACCTATTATCAGAAAAACAACAACCTACATTGCCTTTACAAATTTACTTGATTAGGTTGTCATTGGTTAAATTGGCACTTGTAATTAAGTAGTAGTAAAAAATACTATCCCTTAAGAGTTAATTTTAGTTTGCATAAAGGTTTATTCTCAGAGACAGAAAAATGATTCATAAAATGTTTATACATTGGTTGAACCGTGAAAACACTATGTTCGATAAGATTCCATTTCAAATGATTCATAAAATGTTTATACATTCCTGAACTGAACTTGTCCCTTATCCAAAGCCCTAGGGAAATTGCAGGGTATAGTACTATTGTATACTTAACATAAAGACATGAAAACCGTCGTTTTTTTCCTAGTGCAACTCAACTAGTACAATCATGTGCATCTAAACCATTCAGTGCATGATCTATGAACATTTTTATCAAGTCCTTTTTATTCGTCTCCTGAGTCCCGACTGCATGATGGCTTTTCAGTTAGCTCACGCAGAATTTGATGCCCAACGATGCTTCTTGGCCTGCTGCAAAGACAAGGGGCTCTGAACCTCCTCCTCGTCCTCGCCCCGTCGCCTGACGCCGGCAAATGAAACGCCCGGCGCAAGGGGCGTCAGATTGAGGTCAAGCCAGCAGGCCCCGCCGGCGGCCGCGCCTGCAGTGCTCGTCGGCAGCGAGGCCGGCACCGACGGGCCGTGCAGGTAGTGGAGCCTCTTGTGCCCCCCGAGCGCCTGCCCTGTGGCAAAGTACCTGTGGCACACCGTGCAGAGGTGCCGCCCGGCGCCGGCTCCGGCGGCGCCGCTGCTCCAGGACGACGACGCCTCCTCTGCGGCTCCCTTCTGATGCAGGGATGAGGACGACGATGGCGCCCTGCTATCGTATGCCGTCGCAGCCGCCGCTGGCTTGCGGTGGCTCGCTTTGTGTCCGCCAAGCGCTTGGTACGACGCGAACGCCTTGCCGCAGATCGGGCAGCGGAAGTGGAGCGGGAGCGAGTGCTCGGACGCGGCCGCCCTCGCGCGTAACGGTGCCGCGTCGTGGTCGACGCCGGCTTGTTGGCACGCGGCGACCAGCGCCGCGAGGCACAGGGACAGGTAGTCGTCTTGCCCCATCTATCTGTCACCGCTAACGATCCTTTGATCTGTGATCTCCTTGTAATGATGAGCTGTAGCCACTGGAAGTAAATGGATAGAAACTCCGATCCTGTGACAAATTGAGATCTTGAGTATTTCACGCAGCTGCACGCGTCTCGTTGCTAGCCATCGATGGACCATGGTTACTTACTTATACCTTGGGAGAACTGGCCCGCCTGAATGAAAGAGCTAGCGGCGGCGATCGCGTCAAAAGGAGCACGAGGAAGCAGCCGTGGAAGGCGAACGCGAAGTGTCGACAGGACATGGAAAGTGGAAGATGACTGATGGCGTATATATCCATCCGGCCTGGTACAACGTGTGGGAGTTTGAATTGTGGATCCTGCAGGTGGCGGCGGCCCCGTATATCAGCAGGTGTAAATTATGCACCTGTTCCGGGCCTCCAAATATTTAGGGCCTTTAATTTAGTACATATACTACTAAGTAGATATTGAATAGTCCATCACTGGTAATATTTATCTCGTACGAAGCCTCCAAATTTAGTACATATTCTAAGTAGAAATTAAATGGCCTATGGTAATACTCTGGTATGAACTATTATCCGCTGTTAATTTGATCAGCAAGCAACTATAAGCAAAGGATATGATTATTGATACTGCCATTTAGAATGTACAAGAGCTAATATCCTTTTTCAACAAGTACAGAGAAACGGGCTTTTCAAAAGCTTTGCAAGTTGCAACAGGAGTTAAAGTTCGTCAAGAACATATTGGTAGATCTATGGGACATCTTGATAGTCTAAAATATTTGAAATAACATGGTTGTTTCGCAAAAGTCATTATTGCGTACAGAGTTTCCATCCCTGTTACCGTTGCATTTGCGAAAAATGAGCTTTTCTAAACTCAAGATATTGAAGTCCTACTTGCGATGTGCAATGACACAAGAAAGACTTATTGGATTCGTAAGTATAGCACTTGAAAATAATATCTTGGAGATGATCAAGTATAAAGATATAATTGAAGACTTTATTTTAAAGAATACTAGAAGAATGATGTTTTTTAGTAGAACATATGGCCAGTTTGTTGCTTAAATACTTTTGTATTGTTTTAGCATCAAGATTTGATATGTTCTAAGTATTACAAAAATTGAACAACGTATATTGCAAACTTTAAAATAAAGTAAAATTATACTTTTGTTATCTTATTTTTTTATAGATTTTAGGGCCACGTCACGAGTTTTGTTCAGGTCCTCCCAAATCACAGGTACGGCCCTGGTGGCGGTTCTGTTTTTCTCCGAACTCTCGGCGATCTCAACTTGCAATTTTTCTAAACAAAATGCGAGGAAGTTTTGTGCACAGAGCACCGCGATGTCTCTGTCTTTTGCTTAAACAAAGTGATTGATAAGGAACTCTCTAAGGCTCTGAGCATTCAAGATCTAGAAAACGATGATTGTTTCCTTGACAGCTGCACGTTTACCACGTGTCCATGTCGAGAGAGAATCAGAGGCGTGTCCGTGGCCGTGGCCGTGGCCGTGGGTTTTGAAGAGGTCCTGCCCAGTCTTGCTTGTGTGCGACCGATGTGAGACAATTGTGGCAACATGCTTTCACTTTTAGGCCTGGTCTCTCTTCACGGGCCGTGTCGCATCCATCCATCCATCCATCAGGAATTTTTTTTATTAATAAATTTATTTTTAAAAAAAATTACAAAATTAGTCTCCGTTTTCAAAAATTTGCAGGAATAGGCCACCAGTCGCCCGTTGGAAGGGCGAAGATGGGCCTTGTCGCCCGACTGGCGGGCTACCTGGGCCATGTCGCCCGACCAACAGGCGACGTGGCCGTGCACGTGGCATGGCGGGCCCATGTCGCCCCGCCGATGGGCGACGTGGCCCATGTCGCCCGACCAGTGGGCGACTTGGCCGTGCACGTGGCATGGAGGGCCCCACGTCGCCCGGCCGATGGGCGACGTGGCCCATGTTGCCCGACCAGTGATCGACGTGGCCCATGTCGCCCGACCAGTGGGCGACGTGGCCCGTGTCGCCCGACCACGGGGCGACGTGGCGCGGCTATATATATAACACGGCCGGCCGGCTCGCGCGGAAGGGGAAAAGAGAACAGAAGAAGGGGAGGGGAGAAGAGAAGAGAAGAGAAGAGAAGAGAAGAGAAGAGAAGAAGAGGAGGAAGAAGGAGAAGAGAGGAAGAGGAAAATTTTTGGTAAGTAAAAAAATAATTTTATATATAATTATTTAATGTGTGTTATATTAATTGTTAGATAATGTAATGAGCAGTTGAGCGATTAATATTATATTTCGGTAGTATTACTTATATTTTTATTTTATATATATTGTTAAATTAAATAGTTATAGTTGAAATTTCGGTAGTATTTCGGTAGTTATTTCGGTAGTATTTCGGCAGTTGAGCGATTAATAGTATATTTCGGTAGTTATATTTTGGTAGTATTTTATATATTTTTATATTCTTATTACTTATATTGTTATTAGTAATATATTACTGAAAAGGTATTTTAGTTGAAATTTTTAGATTACACAGATGTCGGAGAAGTTAGGATTTTAAATTTATTATGGAGAAGGAGAAATTATTCAAGGTGTACACGGGGTTGATCTGTCAGGATTTGCCTCAGTAAGTAGATGGGTGTCTAGGGCAAATGAGAGAACAATTAGTGGTGTGCAAAATTAGTTGATGCGAATATTTGGGCTTGACAGCAACCAACATGACGTTAAGGTCATGGGTATCGTTAGTCGTGCTCGGGAGGGCACTTTTTGGGAGTTAGTACCGCTTAATGCAACATCAACATGGAGAAAATACGTAAACAAAGCTGTAGAACGTGGGTGGCCTCTAGTCCTTCTTGCTCAGGCATATACGAAGGAGGTTCATGAGGTACACGGTGTAGAAGAAGAAGGAGGTCCGAGCCATGACAATCACAATGATAATGAGAAAGATAATGAAGAGGGTGATCATCACCTGTTATCTATGGTACCGACGGGTGAAGCGGACGAACGAGAGCGCATAGAGCATATAGTTCAAGAGATGACGATGGAAGATATGGAGAATGAGAATATATCTGAAACTGACTCATCTGAAGATGAGAATGAAATTCCTGTCCCACTGGAGTGGAAGAGTAACAGTTCCAAGAATTTGATGATCAACGAAGGAAATTCTGTGCCGTGGGAATATCATGAGAATGAACTAGTAGAGGGAGCTATGTACAAAGGCAAAGATGAAGTGATGAGTGCCGTGAAGTACTGGTCTCTGTCAATGAAGCGGTCTTTTATAGTTGTTAAGTCCAACAAGAAAGTATATGATGTTAAATGCGTGTTTTCGGATTGTCCATTTAGGGTACATGCTTATGAGCAAAAATAGAGTATAATTTGGAAGTGCTCTATAGTAACAGAACATACATGTGAGTTACAAGAATTAGAGAAGTCCAATACTGCTCTTACATCGAGTTTTATTGCAGAGTACATGTATAATCGAATTGTTGATAATTTAAGGTATGAGCCAAAATCTATAGTGACTACTATAGAGGAAGATTTTAAATACACCATCAGCTATTCGAAGGCGTGGCGAGCGAAACAGAAGGTCATTGAGAAGAGATTCGGTTCGTATGAAGCATCTTATGAGAACCTACCAAGATTGTTAGAAACCATCAGACAAAGAAATATTGGTACATATTATGATATCATGGATGTGTCTGATCCAAAAGAGGCCGAAAAGTTAATACTTCGTCGAGCCTTTTTTGCACTAGGTCAATGTATAATGGCATTTCGTCATTGCAGACCTGTTTTATGCATGGATGGTATATTTCTAACAGGAAAGTATAAAGGTCAGATTCTAACTGCTATTGGTGTTGATGGGAATAATCAAGTACTACCAGCTGCTTTTGCTTTTGTGGAAAGTGAGAACACAGATAGTTGGTATTGGTTTCTGGAGCGTGTGAAGTTAGCAGTGGTGCAAGGGTGACCTAATGTTTGTGTCATACATGACCGACATGCCGGTTTGTTGAAGGCGATAACGGATATGCAATATGGTTCAGTGGAGCGTGATCTTCCTCCTCGATGGTCGGACATACAATCAAGATGGTGCATGAGGCACTTGGGTGCAAATTTTTTCAGCCATTTCAAAAATAAACACCTTATGAATATGTTTAAGAGGTTGTGCAATCAGAACCAATAAAGAAAATTCAATGCAATGTGGACACGTCTTGATGAATTAACAACAAAGCAAACAGAAGAGTTAGCGACTCGTACGAATCAAGACCCGAATGATATATCTGTTCCTCTTTCAGGCCTCCCAACGGATGCCTTCAGGAACGTGGTTCGGAGGTCGGGGTCATCAATCAGGTGCTTCTCAGATTGGATTGAGTACGAGCCAAAGGAGAAGTGGTCATTATTATATGACACAGATGGGGCGAGGTTTGGAATAATGACAACAAATTTGGCGGAGGTGTATAATTGGGTCATTCGAGGCATGAGAGGATTACCTCTTGTAGCAATCGTAGAGGGTATTTTGCATGGAACATGCAAGTACTTCCGTGAAAGATATATGGTTGCTTTTAATGCGATGTCAGATAATACATTGATTTTTTCAACATTCATGACAAATTACATGAAAAAAAAGGTGGAGAAGGCAAGCTTGCATCGTGCACGTCCTATGGGCACAGCAGAGAATCGCTTTGAAGTTCTGTGTAGGGATCGGGGCCGTCGTGGTGGCAATCGAGAGAGAATTGCACAAGAGTGTGTTATTCGTTATAACTCATGCAGCTGTTCGTGCATGAAACCAAAACTTCTACACAGGCCGTGCTCACATGTTATAGCAGCTTGTTCACTTACTAATTTGTCCCCGAAGCCGTATGTCTCACATTATTTTACGAAGGAGGTAGTCATGACAACCTGAAATGCAGAGATTTATGGTTTCGCAATATTTGATAGTTTTACAAACAATCCTGGAAGTAACTACCTGCGGAGGCCCGATAAGGACAAAATTAAGACAGAAGCGTGGTCGTCGTAAGACACGGCGCATTAGAAATGATATGGATGACTCAGAAGTGAGAAGACTGGAGCATCGGTGCACCAAGTGCAATGGCACAGGACATACTTACAAAAAGTGCACGCGTGCAACCACCACAGAGGGAGCTGCAGAAGCAGGACCTTCAGGGAATCCGCAAGACGGCCGGCGCCCTCGTGCACGTCGTGGATTCCGGAATCAAGGCGAAAATACTCTTTAAAAATAATAGTATGTCTGCTTTTTTGATTTATTGTTTCATAGTATTAATTATATTTGTGCATTATTTTTTTACATTATTAAGATATTTTAGGTATGGCGATGGATGAGGGACACTTGGAGTTGTTGGACGCACAGTTGGACCAGCGCCACTGGTCCTACTTGAGTGTTGTGACAGCTGCTGAGCTACCTGTTCTACGGCCTAGGGTACCTCAGGAGTTGTGGCGGTTGGACGAGCGATGGATACCGAGGTATGTACGATAACACGTTCACTTATTTGTTTTACTCATACAGACGATTTGGTAATATATATTTATATATAAATGTTGTATTTGCTACAGGCTACGAGCAGCTGGTCTACTGCCTCTGTGTAGGCTTGTGCAGGCTAGTGCTGTTGAGGCCCCGGTCGATGCGGTGACACGGTTTAACTTTGACCGTTCCTTACTTGCGGCATTGGTGGACCGCTGGAGGCGTGAGACGCACACGTTCCACTTTCCTTGCGGGGAGATGACTCCCACACTCGAGGACGTCTCCTACTTACTTGGTGTCACCACTGCTGGGCAGGCCGTCAGCCGTCCAGACGTGGAGGCCACTTGGCGTGAGGACCTTCTAGTCCGTTTCGAGGGTGTTGTGCGTCGACCAGACGCTCCAGAGTATCAAACTCTTGCTGAAAACCAGCATCACGGGCCTACGAAGACCTGGCTCTTGTAGTTTCAGGTAAATAGATAACATTGTGATATAGTTCATTAACATCAAATATTCATGTGTATGTTAAATGAAATTTGAACTTCTGTTTTCTAATTCAGGCCGAGTATATCCACCCTGCGGCGGATGAGGCCACTGTGTCGAGGCACTTGGAGGCCTATCTGTTGTGGTTGTTTGGTTGGATAATGTTCACATCGTCGCATGGGAACTCTGTCGCGAAGCACTTGATTCACTTCGCGCACGAGATAGCGGACGCACCGCTCGACGCTGTGCCGCAGTACAGTTGGGCGTCCGCTATCTTGGCAGCCACGTACCGAGGTCTTTGTGATGCGTGCACGAAGACCGACCCGTCAGCTATCCTCTCTGGTTGTCCACTATTACTTCAACTCTGGTCGTACGAGCGGTTTAGTATTGGACGACCAGTCATGGATTTCTCGACTTACGGAGCAGGTTTGTACGGGGAGACGGAGGAGGACGGCCCTACGATTGTAACACCTCTGGTGTTATATTAACTAAAATATGCCATGTCATCATATGCACTGCAAAGCATTCATATTTAAGTTCACCTTAATGTGCATCCACTAAAACAAGTTTATATTATATAGGTTGATTGAGTTTCTGTAATGTTTGTCACATGAAATAATAAAACCCTATTTTCGAATGTCATCGCAAATGCTTAATTTATACCCTATGTACTTGAGGTGTAAACTGTGTTTACACTAGTGTCAAGCATAGTGTATAAGTCTAAGTCTAACCCTAAAAATGATTTCCATATTTGAAATTTAATTTGGATTCCAAAGCTTATTTCTAAGCCTGGCAATTCAAATTTAAAGTCAAATTGGAAATGCTATAAAAGGTTTTTTTCAAAAGTCAACTTGGTCAACCAAGGGTGTCATTGGGTCAATGACCTAAAAATGTCCTTGGATGATGTTTGTGATCACTAATAACCAACCAATTAAGTTAGAAACTAAATTGAGTTTAAACTTTATTTCAAAAACCCTTTATTTCCAACCCTAGTTTTATCCCCTTTTCTCTAATTCAAATTCTATAAGGAATTTGAAGATACTCTAAAAAGACAGTTTGTAGATCTTGACAAGAGCTACAAAATTGGTATACAAAGTTTTTCAAGTTTCCAAAAGGAATTTCAAATTATTTTGAAAATACAGTTTCCAGCACTTATCCTCTTTTGATTTTAAAGTTATAATTTAAAAATTATGCCTCATCTGAGAAAACCTTGTATATGAAAAATGTTTGGTTTGACAAACTCAACATTTCATAGTTTTGAAGATTTTCAAGTTTTATTGAAAAATCAAAAGTAATTTCAAATACTTATTTCTAGGGTTAATCCCCTTTTCAAATCTGAATTTAAATTTCAAAATCCAGATAGAATTTGAAGATGCCCATTAAAGGAAAAGTGTAGCTCTTGAAAAGTTATGCAAATTATATTTTTGGAGATTTTCAAGTTCTTATATAAATTTTGGAGTAATTTGTATTTTAAACCGAGTGGCAATTCTGTAAATAGTTTGAACAGCACCTAACCCTATCGGCGCCCGCCATGGCGGGCTTCACATCGCGCGCCGCCGTCCACCGCCGCGCTTTCCCGGCCAACCGAGCGCTGTCGGACGCGAGAGGCTTCGTCGTCGTCGTGTCAGCTGCTCCTTCATCAACTCCAAGCTATAAATAGCCGCCGGTCAACGCCGTTCTTCTCCTTTCTTCCTCCCGCCGCCGTCGCCGATGACCTCGCTCCGCCGTCGAAATTCGCCGTCGACACTCCATCTCTGTCCAATTGCCCTCGCTCAAAGCTCCGCCACTTCAGCACGGTTCTTTTGGGCCAGTTCAAGCTCGCTCTCATCGCCTGAGTCACCCACACTCCACCTTCTTCTCCACGGCCGGTCAGCCGAGCCGCCGCCGCCATCTCCGCCGTTTGCCGTCGCCGGAGGTGAAACTATTTTACCTTCGACCTCATAATTGTGTTCTTCATGTCATCCTGCATCTGATGCGCACCTTGGTTCGAGCAGCGCATTACCAGAGGCCGCCGTGACGCCGTCGTGCCATCGGAGCGTCGCCGCCGCCATCACCGCCGTCGACCGCCGCTCAACCCAGCCACTCCGGACCTCCATTAACGTGCGCATCAGTGCCGTGGTGAGCTCCTGCATCTATCCGTGCCATCAATTTCACTTATCCTGCACCGTAGCCGCCGGTAGCCGTAGCTCGTCGCCGGCGCAGTGCTGCCGCTCCGCCGCGCGCGATGCCATCTTGCCCAGAGGCCGAGACCGACCTCCATGTAGTAACCAAATTGGTCCGTTTAGGTACCCTTCACATTCCAGTGACCTCACCGTCACCGGAAATCACTCCGGTGAGTAACTCCGCCGCGCCCGACCTCCGCCGCGCCGCCATCGCCGCCGGCGTGGGTGCCGCCGCCGCTCCTGCGCGCCGTTAGCTAGCTCGTTGGACTCCCCGTGCTGTGCTGAGTCTGATGGACCAACCCATGTCGCCGGAGACCTCACCGACGGCGAGGAATCGGCGGTCAACCGCCGCGCGGCCGTCGGTCAGCGCGGGGTTACTGTGCCGATTTTCTTTTTTCCATTTTCAGAAAATGATTTAAATGCTATTTTCTTTGGAAATTCATAGTAAATCATATATAGCTCCAAAAATTCTGAAAATTTTTGTGAATGTTCTTTATGATGTCCTCTACATAGGAAAAATATGAAATGTCAAATTTGGGTACTTTTTGCATATGTGAAAATTAGCCTTTTTAATTAAAAAATGGACCTTCAATGATTTTTAATAATTAAAATAATTGGCTTTTAATTCTGAAATTTGTTTTGCCATCTAATTAGGCTAAGAGCTTTCTAAAATCAAATTTTGGGATTAATTTGACAACTTTAATTTTTATGCCTTTATTTAATGCTTTTAAATAATTAATTAACCCCTTTAGTTGAACTTAATCATTATAGGAATTGTGTGACTTGGGATTGATTGATGACCTTAGGTCATTAACCCTAATGACCTTTGGCACTTTAATTAATTGTTTGCGCTTAGCTTAATCATGTCATTAGGGCCTAATTAACGTTATTTTATGTGTTTAATTAATTATAAAAATGGCGTAGTTAACCCTAATGAGTTATATGAGCGAAGTTTTGTTAGCTTGCAACTTTATCGTGAAGAAAAGTTGTACTCGATCCTTTAATCTGATCATGCATCCATCGAGCATCATGTTTACTATTCCATCATGTAAAGCATATTAATTAGCAAATAGTTTCCGTTAACGGAGAGTTAACGAATCCCTCAGATCCGAATGACGAGCAGATTCAAGAATCGGGAATTGATTCGGAGTTCGAGACCATCTACCCCGAACATCAAGGCAAGCCCCGGATACATTTAAACCTTATTCTATTTATAAAAGTTTTACCGCTTCAGCTCTGATATGATGCATTAAGTGATAGGAGTTGAGTGAAAACCCACAAATTGCATTACCTGTCTTATTTCCTTAATCCTTGTTACCTACTTGGAAGATGAGTAATAATGCTTAGCCCTGCTTATTTATTTAATTGTTCAATGGAAAAGAATGAAAAAGATGAGATTGGTTTTCTTGTTGAAAGCTTGATGTTAGTAATAAATCGAGTCCGGACGGCGAACTTGCATTGGGAATGGAGTCCCTCTGTAGTGTTCTCGTCTGTTGATGCCCTAGGTCCCGTCCGTTGGTGAACTGGATGATATCGAGAATTTAGAAATCCACATGCATGAAGTGGTATACGGATGGTTGGAGCCGTGTATGCCATGGAGTGACCTAGCGTGGGGTCAGAGAATCCCATCTGCTGTCATAGTGTGTTTTACTGTGGGGTTTAGGTTCCCATGTATCTCGGTACGCTGGGCCGCAGAGCTCACGTGTATCATGTGGTGATATACGGCTGAGGTTGTTATCCCGGTATATCGGTGCACCTGGGGTGCTTCGGAGTTAAAGTCTCCGGTATGCTTAGTCACCTAGGTCCCAGCTGGGTATGAAAATGGATTCGAATCGCCGTTGCTTCTCGGAGAAGAAGACTCGATCGGTGTTCATCATCGTAGTAACAACTTGAACAACGATTAAGGTTAATAAGGGAGTTGGTTGATAATGGGAGATAGTCCCAGCAACTTCTCTTTTTGTAAAGCTTTTCTGCAAAAATTTCTTATCTCTTATAAGCCTTACCTTGTCCCTCTAGCCTGCATCTCTTGAGTCTCTACCCTTCTCTTTCGTCGGGTCAGTCTTGTTGAGTACTGTTGTACTCAGGGTTTGTTGAACCCCTGTTGTAGGTGAGCTTCATGGGCAGGAGTGTTATGCATCCTGCTGCATGACAGTCGTCGAGGAAAGCGACGACGAATAAAGATGTTAAGCTCTTGGGCAGAGCTTTCGTAATATTGTAATCTACTGCTACTCCACTAATATTATGGTTTGTATAATTTAAACCTATCTTTGTAAATATTTGAAACTCAGAGTTTGTAAATGTATGTTATTGTAAGTCTTCCGCTGTTTTACTCCATGGTAATTTATTTACATGAAACTGTTGTAATACTGCAATGTCTCTCTACAATGATTGATCCTGCTCGGAGAATCGTGGATGATTCGGGATTTACCCGACAGACTTTTTAAGTCGTATGGAACGCAGTCATGGTTATTTGGAGTCTGTTTAGACAATAATCATGCGTATGGGCCATATGATTTAGGAGGTTCTGCCACAACGATGGGTTCGTTGTGGGTCCGGCGGCGGGTAAGTCTTCTATATCGTAGTTCAACCTGTTTCTATTTATTTTCGAATAAATTACACCTTACTATTATTTTCTATATAGCCTACTTGGGCAAACATTCAGGTTCACAGAGCCTATCCTGAGTACATGGCGGCGTTCGACCGGATTAGGGCAGACGACATCCGCTGGACACCTTACAGCATGGAGGAGATTGTCGTACGAGCGCCTAATGGGCTGTCGTCGTTCTGCACGAGGGATCAGGAGTACTGGATGACACGTAAGGCTATCGTTTTCGACATCTTTGTCGAGGACTACGCTCCTCACAGAGTGATGCGGCAGTTTGGTCGTAACCAGACGTTCCCACTCCCGGTTGCCCATATTGTTCCTCTTTCCGTGCACGGGTAAGTATAAGACAACTAATTCGTTCTGATTGAGTATTTAATATATATACAAAGATAATTAATATGTTTTGAAATCCATAGTTACGTGCGGAGGGGTCTACCGGCAGGCGTTACTTGGTCCTCCCATATACAGCCGTGGGTCGACGAGTGGGCCAACGCACTACATGATGTGACCTACGAGCCCATACCATTTTCCTTGCAGGCTTACGGGGACTACTTACGTTGGTATATTCCTCGTACACGGATCAGAGTCACGTATACACCAGCGGAGCCACAGACCCACGTCCCCAGGTTGATGGACACGTACCCTGTGCACAGAGATCAGGCGATGTCGTTGGCGGTACGATCTTTATGAACTTCAACCCACTTCGTTTAATATTTTTCTTATCGTAATTACTTTAATGTTCTCGTTTTGTTAATAGACCGACATGGCTCACCGTATCACTGTGGATGGTGGATCGCTCTTGCACCGGTTGAGAGAGGGCATTCAGATGACCAGCCACGAGCTTACCGCTGCGGTCCAGAGGATGTACGACTCTGCTGCAAACATTGTCAAGTTGACGTCGTGCCGGCCCTGCGGGCGACAGCCGGATGTCGTCCCTCGACCTTCACACGTGACACACAGGCCTGACGGACCGACGGCGCCGCTACCTCCGCGGCCTACGTACCAAACAGGTGAGTAACTTATATTTTCTTCGTATGTAGTAATGCTAACTTGTTCGTTACTTATAAGTTTCATTATTCAGGTCCACCTACGTACTCTGCCGGTTGGTGTCCGGAGTTCGATATCATTGGATCATCTTCGCAGCCTGCTCACATGCCTACAGGTACGATATAGTGGTGAAATTTAATTATATTATCTAATACTGCTTTATTCGTAACATTACATTCACTCTGCATTGTCAGGTATGCACTTTGACGGTTCGCGGCATCAGTTCGATTTCGGAGGTTCCTCTTCACACGCTGTACCCATGGTTCCAGGTATGACCTACTTTTAAGAGTTCGACACGTTATATATTAGTTTTACCATCAGCGTTATTATAACGTTGGTCTTATATGTTTAGGGACGACCCGTTACGACTACGAGGGATCGGACATCTCTGAGCACGCTGACACTTTTCGTCAGCGATCCCCGTCACCCTTCGACCTTGAGAGTTACCTGCAGCAGGAGCCGGTGGACGTACTTGCGTCATCGCAGTTACGTGAAGCACCACCACAGACACAGCCCTCACAAGACGAGTACGCGACACCACCTGCTGCTGGAGGCCGTCCTGCACGTGTTACAGTTCCTCCTTCGCCTCTTACTTACTCAGCCGGCCATGTGCGAGCGGGCCGCAAAGCACCAAAGCCTGGCACGATTAGGGGTGTTGCACCTAAGCGTGGACGATATTAGTTTTGTATGATTTACCGCCGATGTTGTTTTCTATGATATTGTACTGATACTATTTTAGTTTTTAGAACTTAATTAATGTTTCACTGTTGTATTTTTTCATCTATTAAGCTTGGGCGAGCACACGACAACGGCGTTTTCGCACGCCCATTGCATGACTGCGTATTATTTTAGCTATTTCTCCGACTTCGATATTTTTTCTGAAATTTCCGAATAAATAAATATTATTTAAAAAAACCAAAATTTTTCTTGAAATTTTCAAATAAATAAATATTATTTTAAAAAACCCAAAAAACCAGGTCGCCTGTCGGCCGAGTGACGTGGGCCTGGTCGCCCTTTGGCCGGGCGACCTGGCCTGGTCGCCCTTTGGCCGGGCGACGTGGGCCTGGTCGCCCTTTGAACGGGCGATTCTCTCACGTTGCCCTTCCAACGGGCGACTGGTGGCCTATTCCTGCAATTTTTTAAAAACAGAGACTAATTTTGTAATTTTTTTATAAAATAAATTTATTAATAAAAAAAATTCCATCCATCAGAACGCGTGCCCTCGGCGCCCGTAGGCCCGATCTTCAGCCCATGCAGCCGCGCCACCAATTCTACTGGGCCATCAATCAATCAGACCGAAACCTTCGTGTCGTTCGTCAATGGCGCCCTCGACACAAAAAATAAATTGTCAACTGCCCAATGCTGCGGCTGGCGGAAGAGGCAATTCCGTGACGGACGACGACGTGGACAAGAGCTGAACTTGTGAACCTGACCAGAAGTCGCACCCCTTGACTCATGCCTGCACTGCTAGCAGGACCGTCTCACGGCTCCCCTCCCACCGTGCTACGAGACAGGACGGAACAAGAAGAAGAAGAAGCGGAGATCGGCCTTCCAGTTGTCGCATCAAAAGCGACGTCAGTGCGTCACCTGGGCCGTTGCGATCTCGCCGGCGCCGACCACTTCAACGCCCTGCACTGTAGTAGTGTCCAAGTGGAAGGCACTGAGAGCCAGACGCGGTGGATTGGGATGGATGGAACACGAACCCAGGGAGGCCGTGTGCCTGTGTCGTCCCCGCCGTAAATGAGCCGAAAGCGGCCAGTGCCACCGCTGTTGCCGCATGACCCCCGCGGGCCGGCGTTAATGTGGCGCACAAAGGTCGCCGCCGAACAACCGAAACTGGCAGCCTAATGGCCACGACACCGGCACGGGCACGCGGCGCGGACGCGGCGGCGATCTGCCCGATCCGCGATCCGTGGCCACCAGCGGATCCACTCGCCGGCGCCTAATTTGGCAGTGCTCGCTCGATCAGCAACGCAACTCATTTGGCAGCCAATTGCGAACGCTAGGCCAGGCACACGTGTCGGCGCCGTTCGATTGATGGTACAACGATGGCCGAACCTGCTTCCGTGGTTGTCAGCGAAACTGCGTAAGGAATGATGCTGATGCGTGAGATCCTGACGACGTCTGATCCGGGCCCCTGTGGTCTCTAGCTGCCTGTCGAAATCATCGAGTGGTCATTACGGGTTATACGGGAAGAATTATGCGGCAGTAATGTCGGGTATTGATTGACTAGTTAATGACGGATTTGGGGTCCCTGCTGGGCGTGAGTGTCAAGGAAGGAATCCCTACCGTATGTGGATTCAGTAAACAAAGATGGAATTGGAATGGGGCGTTGCCTCGCCTGTGCCCGGTTGGAGAAACCAAAGGAAAGCAAGCAAGACAGTTTCCGGCCGATTCTGCTTTACTACTACGAGTGCAGTAGGAATGGCTGGAACGGGTCCATTTCACGACGACAGACTAAGTCGATACAAACGTTCCCTTCACACGTTTAGGAAGACACTTTAGCTCTCTAAGAGTAGATCCAAAAATAAATGGCTAAATTTATGATTTAGTCGACCTCTATGATAGAAAACTTTGTAAAAAAATAAAAAATTTCAACAACCTTTCTAATATGGTGATGATACATAGCTAGCGACACTTGCAAAACATATTTAGCATGTAGAATTTTAAGAATGACCGGCTCGTTATTTTATAAAAGATAGCAAAGTTATTAGAGTTTAATTTTTATTAGAGAAATTACAAAAATAGCCTAGCCAACCAAAATACTATACGTCTCTTAAGTTGCTCTAAGAAACAGATATAGATATGAAACTCAACTCAAATTCGCCGCACCAGTATTAGAAATTAAATATCCTGGTTTTACTTTTTGAAACACTCGTTCCCTCTGAGCTAGAACAAATGTGAGTTTTTCTGACACTTCGCTGATTGGATATTTCTGGCGCAGTACGTGTTCAGTAAACAAAAATTATGGTATTATTCCATAGTGGCCAGTTGGAGTAACAAATACAAGGAGGACGCGACGTTTTGAGGCGATTTGATTTACGCAACGATGATACGTACATTAGCTGCAGTGGGTCCTTTTCCAGACGGGCAGTTGGCATGCAAATCCAAATCTTCAAGTCGTTGATGATTACACAGTGCATGACTAACGCTCTCTTTAGAATGCATGAAGTTTTTTTTCTTCTTGAAACTACCTAATCCTTGTGAAATTCATATACGATTGATTTGAAATAGTTGTGCCCCCAATGGGCCCTAAGAGCCTTGGGGGGAGACGGCTCCACCCCTCCACTTCCATAATTTTTATTGCGTTCTTTTTTACAGTCTTCTTTTGCTACATTCAAAAGGCTGCATCATTATTTCCATCTCCACAACTTGTGATCGATGAATATTTTCAAATGTTCATGCTTCTCTAAATTTATGTTTGGATGTTCTGTGGTACCAATTTTTTTATCAATTAAATGGTCAAAGCACATGGTTCTTATGATTTTTTTCTTGTGACATGCATGTTTTCTACTATTGCAAGCAAAAATAACTATTACATGGTTTTCTAATGATTAACTAGAATATGTTTTTTTAGTATTTTTTTCTAATGACATATTGCACTTGAACTAAACTTATCAAATACAACATTCGGAAACGCAATGCCGCTCCCGTGTGAGTGTCATCTGTCTGGACCAAACAAACAAGGGGTCATCCATTTTGGAATCGTTAATGGTGTATGTTGATTACACTTAAATTTCCATATACATTTCTGAACTAAACAACACTTCTTTTACGAGCATTTTTTCTCTCACGCTCATAATCTGCTTAGTGGAAACATATTTCAAGCAAAACCAATTGGTTGGGGGGGGGGGGGGGGGCCATGTACGGATACCTGTCGCCTGCATTTTCTATTTGGTACAAACTAGTCGATCAAAACTACTTAATTTGATCTGTAGTTTTGTTTCACATTCGAAGCGTGTTTCGAAGAGAAACATTCATTTAAACTTGCTAAAATACATGAATGCTCTTTTTTGGCTAGCTGGTATCTTGCCATATATATTTTTGGTCAACAAAATTTGGTATTATGCCTTTATTTCATACGTGCATTAACGCCTATCTCCATAATAGACACCTGATAGAATAGTGTCATTTTAAAGCTAGCCAAGATCAGTCTTTGGGATTTTGAATTGAGGTTTGACTAATGGCTGCCAAGTTCAGTGTTTATATAGTGACATCTCAGGGTCCCTACAACATGGACGAAAGACGGAAGTGACCACCGCACACATCACCTCTCTTTCTAGACCTCTTGCATTCCATTGTTCCAAGACCGAACAAGCCAAAAAGAAGACCGCAACACAACGAAAGCCTGACCCTTTATCCTCCCCCATTGTTTCTCCTTGGAGCAGGAAAAGAATCCGACCATGGCAGACGCAGCAGCGGCAGAGTCTCGCGCCGACGGCCCCACCCCGGACTCGGCCGACGACTTCGAGTTCTGCATCCTGTCGACCGGAGGCATCGTCCCGGCCGGCAAGCAGGGCGCGGGCACGGAGACGGACATGTGCGTGGCCGACGAGCTCTTCTGCCAGGGCAAGCTGCTCCCGCTCCGCGCGTCCTCGGCCGCGGCCGCCGCCGACGGCGCGAGCGTCGCCACGCTACCGAGGTCGGAGTCGGCGGCTTCCACCGTGGGCCTCGTGTCGCGGTCCGGCAGCCGCAGCGCGAGCTCCAGCGGCAGCAGCAGCGGGTGCGTCAGCCGGAGCGAGTCGTCCAAGAGCGCCTCCTCCGACCAGGGCGTCAGCGGCGGGCCGCCGCGGCGGTCGCTGTCGAGCAGTGTGTTCTACGCGCACCCGAGCCCGTCGCCGCAGCTGCGCTCGGCGCGGCCCCGCCGCAGCACCGGGTCCGCCGCGCAGCCCGCCGCTGCGTGGGGCCTTTTCCGCCTCGGCGTCGTCGGCGCCCCGGACGTGTACCCGCCGCTGCCACCGCGCCCCGCGGCCGATGCCAAGGTTGCGGCGAGGGGCGGGGGCAGCAGGAGCGCGCGGTTCGAGCAGGTGGCCGCCGCCGTTGACAAGAAGCTTGGATTAGTGGCGCTGGTCGGGGACGGCCTCGGCTGCAAGTGCTCGCCAGACGCCATCGAGCCCGTGCGCACGCTGGAGGCGGCGAAGCGGGGCAGAAAGAAGGACGGGGCCAAGAGCGGCGGCCAGAGCGGCGCCCGGCGTAGTAGGATCCTCGACTGGCTCGAAGAGCTCTCCATTGTCAAGGACAAGAAGTAGGCTGATTGCTCCGTCAAGATCGCGCCTTTCTTCTTCGAGTAGTAGGTTGTGTATGACGATTGACGATCAAGGAAATAATTTTATTTCCTTCTTTTTTACTAGACTAGATGTTTCTATGTCTGACTAGCAAGCAGTGCACCAATGCTATGCAAAAAGAATTAACGAGCAATGATCAATTGTTCATAACTTTAGTTTGTACAGACTACACGGAGTCTGACTTCATGGATTCATGGCTAATAATCTTGTTCTGCTCCAAATTTTGCAAATCTCGCAATCAGAGCACCTGCTTGTGCAGTTTTACGTTTTACCTTCATCAGTAACAACATGCACCTTTTTTTTTTTTTGGCTAAGACATCTTTGATGTACTTTCTACCCATGATCAGCTGTCGTGCTGTGGGTCAATGTTATTAGAATTAAAAAAACGACTTATCCATAGCTAACAATACTATCAAATACTCTTACTTTGCACTAACAAATTCCAGGTGCCTGGGATACCATGATTTATGGCATGAGTAACTGCTGACCCGGCGTTTGGCGAAATCTTGGTGTGGTGCTGGTGGCGAAGAAGCCGGCCAGCCAGCCAGGCCAGTGCAGAGCCGACTCCTTTTAGTCCTTTCTAACGCGGCAGGCGTGAGCAGAGCAGGCGCCCGTGGCCAGGGCGGTGGAGCACGAACCAAGCGGCCTGCAGGAGCAGAGGCCAGAAGGCGAGGATTGGCAACCTCCAAGCGCCGTGCCGTGCTGATTCACAAATCACAGCGTTGTCTGAATCTCCTCGTCGTCGTATCACGTATGGGCATCCTCGTCCTCGTCGTCCTCGTCGTGAGATACCTGCCGCGCGCGTCGGCGTGGACGCCACCGGCTGCTGCTGCTGCTGACGCGGCTGTACGTATCTCCGAAGGATACCGCGACAGCGACGCGGTGCAGGGTCGTCGTCTTTGATTGGTTGGCCGGTTGCAGTTACTGGCGGGCGCGTGATCGCTGGCACGCTGCCGAGCTCCAGTTGCCGCTCCCGTTGCCCGAACTCGCCTCGCATGCCCGCTCATGCGATTTGCGGACTGGCGATCGCGATCGCGACGGCGACCGGCCCCGGCGCCGCTGCAGGCCTCATAATCCGTTCCCCTGACGCCTGACGGCAACGTCTATCCGCCGTCCGTACCTCCCTCTGTCATGTCCTCTGCCGCCGGGGTCTCGTCGGAAACCAGCGACAACGGGCGTCACGACGCGTCCGAGGCCCGCGTGTCAGGTGAGGTCTACGCTCATGTCATGTCATGTGCACGGCACTGCAGCGGTTTGCAAGTTTCCTTTTTCATTTTAAAAAAATAAAACAGCTCATCTAATCGCCACCTAATCGGATGCTTTCCTTTTCAGCACAATAGACGAACGAGCGGGCCTCTCTTTCAGCGCTAAATCAGTGAATCTGACGAAGTCGACGCTGCAACTTGAACTTGCCACGCTTAGCAAAGCGAACGAGATGCTCTCGTGCTCTCATCGGTGTCACAAGCACAAGTGCACATCGTTCCTCTCATCGACAACGCGTAGGGCCGTGGGCCTAGTCGTGTCGGCCTTTGGTGCTCCGAGTGCAAAAGGGGTATAGTGGAGTGAGTACTCATTAAGAGTAACAGAGCGAAACGTGCAGAGATCTGTAGGGCACTACTACTAAATAAGGCGTCTATACCAGTGAGCTTGTGAAAAGAGAGCAAAGCGGTGGTGACTGACAAAAGTGGCACTAACTCTCGGATTTCGCCGGGCAAAGTTTGAAAAACAATGGCGTCATGGCGTGCGTGCCGCTGGAATGGAAACCTAAAGTGTGCTTGCGGTGAGTGCAGAACGCGGAACGAACGAGAGTTCATCATGGCGCCTCACGCCGCTACACAGAAAGGCTGCGACGGTTTTTGTTCGCAGCCGCTGGGTTACAATTCCCGAGGCGCCCTAAAAGTGCTTATGGAGTGCGTAGCCTAACCCTAATAAAACCCAATCTAATGGATGTCGCCATGGTAGGGACGGAAACATGTCGCCGTGTCCCTACGAAATAACGAAATGGAACCCCATGCTACCCTCTCACAAAATGTATGGTTCTCGTCGTCCCCCGACCCCAGAGGCAACCTTCTTCAGAGTAGTACCATAAGTACTGTGGCTCTGAGGTACGTGTTGTACAGTAGGATACGTAAATACAGTAGATGCTTGCACCGAAACCGGCCTGCCCAGCTTGTACTGCTCTACCTCTAGCTTGCCTTGCGTGAAACTGTAAGCTATAGAGTCTGAGCAAAGCTGCCGCCAAGGAGGAGATTGATGCACATGAGGACACCGGGACGCCACCAAGGAGGAGATGGGAGTCCTCCGATCGATGCACTGCGCGCAAGTGCAGTGGTACAGCGTGCCTGTCCTTCGGCTAGCAGCGTGATGGGGCGGGCCTATACTGTGTTGCGCGACATTTGGAGTGTGGTGTGGCAGTCAAAAAGTTGTGTCCTGTTTGGTTTGGAGAATGGAGACACCAGGACGTACCAGGGCCATGCCATGCTAAGAAAGAAACGAACAAGGGTAGTACTGTGATCGACGGATCCGGCTAAAGCATCTGCGTTGTTGTCCTCGCGAGCGTGGGGGCCGGCCAGATCCACGATCGTCGATTGACGACGACCCATACAGACAAATGACCCTGTCCGATCGCCGGAGACGCGGAGAGGGTGGTGGTGCATCACGGGCCTGCCCTTGTCTGCTTGACCAATGCGCCGACGTGATAGATGTAGAGGAACCAAGTTGGAGTATACTGTACGGCATGTGTAAGTGAGTGTAAACATGCAATATATAGCGTAGCCGCGTAGCCCGTCTAGTCGCAAGCACACCGTGTTCCAGAACTTCCAGTGTAGGAGGCTGGCTACCAGGAGCGCAGGTCGGGCCGGGCGAGCTCTGATGTTAGTTAGTGCACCTAATGTGCATTGCTCTCTACGGGCACGTATCTACGGAAATGAAGGGGACTGTTGATGCAGAGACCAAACCCGTTCGTCCATGCACAGAGCACATGCACATGCCTGATGAACTTCTTTCGGAGTTTCAAAAATCATTGGTCCTATACTCTCGAGTCTCAACTCTCCTAAAAGTTTAAAATAACGCGGCAACAATTCGAACCAGTAGCTTTCAACGTACACCTCTAAACACTTGAAAATCGAACAATTTACCGCTGCCCCTCACTGTTCAAAGTGAATTTCCATCTGACATGCGGGTCCCCACGTGTTGGAATCCCTAACCTCTTTTGCATCGGTTTTGGTCCCACATCTTTTTTTTTTTGCTATGTCATTCATATAACAACCGTGAATGGGCTCTGTGGTTTAATGGTAGGACTGTCTAGCAGGATGTTACCAACCAGAATTTAAATCCTGATGTTCGTCTCTTTTTTTAGAATTTTCACAGGATTTACTAGCGTTATGTGTTAAGGGATGTTCTCGTCGATAACGAGGCGTCAGTGTGACTTCGGGAATCTCCAGATTTGCCGACTCATTCCTTCGGAGGTGTTCATAGGGGTGAGGTTTTCGTATGCGGGTTTATAGATATGAGTATGAGTGCATACTGTGAATGTTTGTGCTGTATTGCGTAATTTAAAAAAATAGATCCAACTATCATCTTTCACCGTTAGTGGAATCCACCCATCTTCAGAAAACAATACAACTTCACAAAAGGTCCTTTTTAAAATATTCTAGCTTCAGAAGAGAAGGCACTGCTTATAGCTGCATTAAAGACAGAAAGAACAAACGGGAAAAGACTAAATAAAAAAAGAAATTTTATACTTAATAAGGCAGGAAAAATGAAAGAACACAAACCCAACCGCAACTAGGCCCATAGCTGCTAATTCAAACCAAAACAACCCATTAGCCTTTTCAAGTCAGGTTCGGCCCAAATAATCATTAACAATTATTATTCACGGCCCAAAATATAAACAGTCGGGCTAGCTTCAGATTTCGAGTCTCCATTCACATATGCATTACTTCTTTCCGCAATACGAACTGCTCACTCATCTCAAATTATAAGTCATTATAAAATCTTAAAAATTAAAACATCTTAACTTTAACTAAATTTATAAAATAATATAATAAAACTTATGATGACAATTAAGTATTATTATATTTTAGGAGAATTAGAAATCAGACCCTGAAAATAAAACTGTTTAGAAATAATGACCTTCTTATTTCGAATTTAGGAATCTGACCCTAAAACAAAAATTACTTAGGAATCTGGCTTTTTGTCAGTTTGGAGGTCTAACGGTGTTAACTTTGGAGATACAATGGCCATTTTACCCTAGAGTTTGGCTTATTTATTATATATTTAGAGTGTGTGTATATATATGAAATAGTATAATTTTTCAGTAGAATTATTCCCTGGAATAGGCCATCCGTTCCATCTCTTGTTCGCCACTTCACCATGGCTGAAGAAAAATAAATAGGGAGCTGTGCTCGGACTCTGGAGAAGCAAATTCGGGAGCATCCTCCTCCGCTGGATCTTGGGAGGCCTCATCCAGCGGTAGAATCCCCTGCTCGCCGTCCACGAGGGCATGCATGCCCGCCGCCGCTGCCGTCGGTGGGAGAGAGAGTGCCGCCGGAGGGAGATGGGCGCCGCAGTCGCTGACGAGGTAGGGGCATAGGGCAGTGCGTCGCCACCGCGGCGGGGCCACGGACGATGCCGGTCGCGTGAAGGAGTTGTCGCCGCCGCTGCCGCTCGGGGAACGGAGGTCAGAGAGGTACGGGCGAGCGCCACCTCCATCCGCAACAGGAGAAGGGCCGCTACACGTCGCTGCCTGAGGAACGAGCCTGCCTGGTCGACGGTTGGGCGGAGGATGGAGGGAATGTGCTGCCGCCGTCGGGCTGCTGTAGACGTGGCCACGGCTGGTGACGGGTGCCCGCCGCTACAAGCACGGCAGCAGCGCCGCCGGGCCGGCGCCGGGCCAGGGGAGGTGGAGGAGCGCGGGCCATGGAATCCAAAGGGGGGCGCGACGGACCCGACTCTGGAGCCCCCGGATCTGGAGGTGGGGGCGGCGGCCCCGTCGGGCATGGTGTCGGGGTGGTCTGTACGTCTGAATGTGAGGGTAAAAACGACTTTTACCTTGATGTACGGCGCATAAATTAACCCTAACAGATCTACGGAAGATCAAATTCATAACAAATTTTTGTTTTAGGTTAGATTTTCAAATTCGAAACAAAGAGATCCTGATTCCTAAACTATTTTATTTTTAGGTCCTGAATTATAATTCTATTTTATATTTTTAATAAAGTTATTTTTAATTATACCTATTTAATGTTATAAATCTTTTAGTTGTTTCTATAGTTTTGCTCAAACTTAATATCATTTGGCTCTCTAAAATTATTGAAAACACTTATAATTTGAGACGGAGTACCGTAAGTCAAAGTTAGTGGTCACTCCGATGTACGATCTCGTATTCTCGTTCCTTTAGTCTGCTGTTAAAGTTAGTGAGAGTCCTTATGCATTAATAGAAAAATGAAAAGGTACTTGATCGAGTCGTGTTTCCTTGGATGATCGACTCGTACGTATACAAGAGCTGCTGTCAAAAGAAGAGTAAACTCCAGTTGAATTGTAAAACCAACACCAAATTCAACCAAACTGAATACCTTCTCGTAGGTATACTCAAGCGTCCGTCGTGGTGATTATCGCAGCAATATTTCCAGTTTATGTTAACAACTTCACCTTATCTTTTCAGTAAAGTTTTGATCGTTCTCTTGTGCACAAAGGCAAATTTTTTTTTGCCACTTGTTCAACTTTATTTAGCTCTACTTGTCCTAATATCAGGGCGTTAGGGGTGCCTAAATGTGCTTTATTATTAGAGGTTGTTTGGTACAGGGCTTCTCCTTAATGGTTCCTCATTTTTTCTCCTCCTCCCTAGATAATTGTCGGTGTTTCGACCCCGGGGGTCAACACGAACGAGTAAATTCGTAATTACATGCTCCCTTAATCCGTGGGTGATGCAAGAAAGACACAACGATTTATCCTGGTTCGGGCAAAGAAGGCCCTACGTCCAGCGGGGGGAGGATAGTTCGTGTTATCTTGCACCGAAGCGCTAGTACAGGGGTGAATACAAGCGGATGTGAGAAGTGTGGGCTTGAACTCGAGCGTTTCGGGCGCTTAGCTCTCTACACTGACTCACGGTGTTGTTCTGTGATCTAAGCCTTAGCGTATGAAGCTCTAGGATCTCTCCTCTAGCTAAAGTCCTGGCTCATCCTTTTATAGGCGAAGGAGGGGCACAGGAGTACATGTTTTTGGGGCTCACGTGGTTGGTGACGTATGACGTTGATGCCGATCATGTCGGTGCCGCTGTAGAGGCGTACGTCGGTATGGGAAGCCCTGCGGCCGTCGCGTCGGTAGTTGTTGAAGTGTTGACCGAAGTTGTTGAAGTCCCGCTGGAGGGTCGGCGTGACGGTGTCGAGGGGCGACGGTCGAGGCCTTGGGTCGAGTCGAGGGGCTCGAGTCGAGAGGGTCGAGGCTCATCGGATAAGGTCGAATCTCGGGATATGCGGAGAATATGCGTCTCGAGGGAGTGTCGGACGGGGCACAGTGCTCGGTATGGCGCGGCAGTGAGGTACGATCCGCGGGATTCCAGGGTATGGGCAGTAAAAGCATGATTTGACTGCCATACCCGCAACTGTTTCGGTAACTGTGGCCACACGGTTAGGCGGAAGCAGGTAAAATGCATTGAATGTGCCTGGATTCGTACTAGGAGTAGGTAGCCAAGGGTTTTACCACGCTTGAGGGCTGCCCATTCGCACGGGCGAAGTTCCGTCCTTGAGGCCGGTCCGTTCGCCCGGGCGGAGTTCCGTCCTCGAGGGGTCGCCCGAGTCGCACCCTCGAGAGTATAGTCTCGGTCCGTACGGTGGTCCGTCGAGCATGTTGTGGCTTTGGGCTGTCGACGCCCATTCGTGGGCCGGTCCAGCATGATTTAGTTTGTGGATTTCCGAGCGGTAATAAGGGATGTCGTTGGAGGGCTTGCGTTGCTGACTTCGGGGATCCTCCCAGTTAAACGAGGGCTTAGGGTACCCCTTTCCCAAGTAACCGACAGTAGCCCCCGAGCCTCTGCGCGAGTGCTGGCACTCGGGCAGGGGGTCAGGAACCGGGAGCGAAGTGTGGCTCGAATTTTTTCGTGGGGGCGCACGAGCGTTCCCCGCGGGGGTAGCCCCCGAGGCCTCAGAGGAGTCGTAGGACTCCTTCGAGGGCTTTATTTGCCTCCGATCGGGGGGTGCTCGTCCAGTCGGGTGCGGACCTGAACTGGAGTCGTGGCGCTTTGCCGAGGGGTACGTAGGAACGTCGAGCCCCCAGGGAATTTTCGACCCTCTTTCGTCGAGGGATGCCGGGCACGGTCGAGCCTCCGAGCCTCGTGCGGCTGGGGTGTTGCCGTCCTCGGTGTTCCTCTCACAAGTCCTTTCGATGGGACGTGAGGCAAGAAGCATCGGACTACCCTCGATAGGGCGTGCCTCAAAGTTCTTAGTGAGCTGATAACGGGAGAATCCAAGTGAGAGCCCGTTCCTCGTTCGATAGAGGTCGGCAGGAGGCCCGGAGGCGGTCTCATTAAAGCAAAACGCATGGACCTATGGATACCGATTCCATTCGATAGGTCTCGGTGGCTGGATGCCTCCCTTCGGGGGGATTCCATAAAAGTCCGTAGCATTTCGCCTTGGATATGTCCAAAGGGGTTTTGAGAATTCGTTCTCGAGCGGGGCCTCGTGTTGGCTCCCCCTTGGTCATCCCTGACTCGGGTGCTCGAGGGTGGCTGTCGAACCCTGGTCGAGGGCCAGCCTTCGCTCCCTCGAGGCTTGTTGTGGAGCCAGAGCCTGTTTACCTCTTCAGGGGATTTCCAACCCTCTTTCGTCGAGGGGTGCCGGGCACGGTCGAGCTCCCGAGCCTCGTGCGACTGGGGCGTTGCCGGCCTCGACATTCATCTCACGAATCCTTTCGATAGGACGTGAGGCGAGAAGCATCGGACTACCCTCGATAGGGCGAGCCTCGAAGTTCTCAGTGAGCTGATAACGGGAAAATCCAAGTGAGAGCCCGTTCCTCGTTCGATAGAGGTCGGCAGGAGGCCCGAAGGCGGTCTCATTAAAGCAAAACACATGGACCTATGGATACCGATTCCATTCGATAGGTCTCGGCGGCTCGATGCCTCCCTTCGGGGGGATTCCATAAAAGTTCGTAGCATTTCGCCTTGGATATGTCCAAAGGGGTCTCGAGAATTCGTTCTCGAGCGGGGCCTCGTGTTGGCTCCCCCTTGGTCATCCCTAACTCGGGTGCTCGAGGGCGGCTGTCGAACCCTGGTCGAGGGCCATCCTTCGCTCCCTTGAGGCTTGTTGTGGAGCTGGAGCCCGTTTACCTCTTCGGGGGATTTCCAACCCTCTTTCATCGAGGGGTGCCAGGCACAGTCGAGCTCCCGAGCCTCGTGCGGCTAGGGCGTTGCCGGCCTCGGCGTTCATCTCACGAATCCTTTCGATCGGACGTGAGGCGGGAAGCATCGGACTACCCTCGATAGGGCGAGCCTCGAAGTTCTCAGTGAGCTGATAAGGAAAAATCCAAGTGAGAGCCCGTTCCTCATTCGATAGAGGTCGGCAGGAGGCCCAGAGGCGGTCTCATTAAAGCAAAATGCAATGGACCTACGGATACCGATTCCATTCGATAGGTCTCGGTGGCTCGATGCCTCTCTTCAGGGGGATTCCATAAAAGTCCTAGCATTTCGCCTTGGATGTGTCCAAAGGGGTCTCGAGGGTTCATTCTCGAGTGGGGCCTCGTGTTGGCTCCCCCTTGGTCACCCCTGACTCGAGTGCTCGAGGGCGGCTATCGAACCCTGGTCGAGGGTCAGCCTTCGCTCCCTCGAGGCTTGTTGTGGGGCCAGAGCCTCTTTACCTTCTCCTGGAGGAATCCGTCGATAAGTAACATTTGTTTTTCTTACCATTGGACGCGTCTTTTGAGGAGGAAGGTTAATGGTGTGGTAGTGGAGATCGTGGCGGGCTCGGGCAACTGCTAATTGCCTGAGGCGTGACACATGTATCCGACCGAGAATCGAGGGAGAACGGTTAGGTAAACGCATTAACTGCGGGGAGTTACCTTTTTCTTCCGCTGGATTCCGCCCGTTGCTCTTCCTGGGTATAAGACCAGAGGGGACATGCGCTGTTCACCCCTACCTTTGCCACGTTGCCTTCACCACCGCTAGTGCTCCCGAGTCCCTGCTTTCCTGCGTGCGAGGGTAGGAACTTAGAGCAAGAAATCGCGATTGGGAACCTTCCCGGTCGCCCGTCCACCGAGGAGATCCGTGTCGTCGCCGCCGTCGCCGCACCCATCGAACAGATCCGTGCCGCTACTGCTACCATGGCCCCCATCTTCCAGCCTACCGAACCCTGGCGCCCGTCGACCGTGATGCGACAGAGGCTGAATGAGTTGGTGAGGGAAGGACTCCTCTGTCCTGTCACCGATTCGACTCGGTCGGAGTGGATTGCGCCACCGAAGAGCCACCCCGAGCCAAACCTGAGCGAGTTGGTGAGCTTCCTCAAGTACCACCGGCACGGGCTCGGAGCGCCCCTGAGCGAGTTCATGCGGGGGCTGAAGAACTTTTACGGCATCGAGCTCCAACAATTCTCCCCCAACGCCGTCTCCAACGCCGCCATCTTCGCGGCCGTCTGCGAGGGCTACTTGGGGATGGCGCCCCATTGGGAGCTGTGGCTCCATCTCTACAAGGGAGAGTGGTTCACCTCTCCGGTGGGGTTAGGCGTGAGGCGGATTGTCAGAGCGGGCTGCCTCAACTTTGTGTTGAAGACAGGCAAGTCGGAGGTGCCGCGCGAGTACATCCCCACCGGGTTGATGTCCAACCACTCTCGGTGGGGCCTCGAGGTCTGCTGGTGGGTGACGGAGGTGAGCAATGACGGAGGCTACTTCTCGCCGTACACTGGGAGGCTCATCACCGAGCGGCCATTCAACTGGCCGCACGGTGTGACGGGAGATCTCCAACATCGACTTCGACCCCTCGCCGCTGCGATGAGGACACTTCGAGAGGCGGGCCTGACGGTGGGCGTGGTGGTCTTGGCCTTCCACAGTCGATGGGTGCTCCCCATGATGGAGCGCCCGCTGCGGTTGGATGAGATGCTCCCCGTGGTGGCGCCCGAAGTGCTCGAGAAGTGCCAGATGTCTAGCGAGGAGATACCCGCCGCGGAGATTGTCACGCGGGTGAAAGGGATGGTTGCAGGTTCGTTCAGGGAAGAGGACGTCAACCGCCTCCCCATGCGGCTGGAGGAGGGGTGCCTCGACTTGGTGAGTGCCTCGACCCATGCCTTTCGTGTTTACGTTTCGTCCGCTTTTTTCCTTACTCTTGTCCTCGCGACCGAATGTTTTCGTGCAGGGGAGAATCGACTATCGGAGATCGAGGCCCCCGTTGAGGGAGGATGCTCCTGATCATCAGGTGAGACGCTTCGACGCCCAGCAAGAAAAGAGGCGCAAGGATGAGGAGAGGAAGGAAAAGGACAAGAAGCTCCGGGAGCGCGAAAAGCGCGAGAAGCGCCGTGCGCAGCAGAGGCGCGACGGGCTCCCGGAGGAGGAGTCTCCCTTCGAGGATGAGGGAGACGAGGATAATGATCATGATGACGATGATGATGTTGAAGGGGTGGCGGGACGTCTCGAGCCCCTTCTGTCTGGTCCCTCCCGTACTGACCGTCTACCGGTGCAGGAAGGTGCGTCGGAGCAGCGCGCCCCTCAGCCAGCGAGGGGAAAGGTCGACAACTCCCTCGACTCGGGGGGGGGTTCGTCCTCCTCCCGTCGTGCTCGTGGCGGGACCCCGCCCACTTCGACCCGGGAGACCCGATCCAGGTCATCGGCGTGGGCGGAGCAGGGTCGTGCCCAGGAGGCCTCGTTGGAGCAGGGAGGCACGGCGACCTCACCGACAGCCCCTAGCAGCCCCAGCCTTGGGAAGAGCTCGGCCTCGGGTGGGGCCTTGAGGTTTGCTGGCGGCTCGAGGGGGACCCGAAAGGCCTCTATCCACTTTGGGTAAGTGTTGTCGATTTAAGTCTCTTCTCGCTGCTTCCCCATTCTGCGGTTCATTAAGTTCTCTACTATCCTGTTTTTTGTCCAGGCCAAAGCGCCGCATCGAGGAGATGAACCTTGCGTCGGCTAAGCGGCTCAGGGTGGATGCGGCCACGAGGATGGGGGCCTCGGCCACAGGTGCGACGTCGAGGCCCTGGCACCGTGGGAGGCGAGGTGGCTGTCCTTAGCCCTCGGGGCTATAGCTCGCGGTAGGCTGACGGGTTCTGCTCTTGCTGCAGGGTCGAGCGACTCAGGGGCCATGACGGGCGGTGACTCCGAGACGAGGAAGACGCAGGAGGGGGGAGCGCCTCCCTCATGTCGACGTCCGTGGTCCCCGAGCTCGGCCCGGCGCCCGAGAGCGGAGCCCTGGCGTCGGGAGCCCCTGACCTGGGCCAGCCCGAGGTCTCTGCTTCCATGCCCGAGGCGGGAGCCCCCGAGGGCCACGAGCCAGGAACGGAGGTAGCCCCCATCGACCTCGAGGGTGAGGAGGCCATCACCCCTTCTCCTTCGACGGGGGAGCAGAAGCCGTGTCCGACAGGGCTACGCGAGTTGGAGGCTCAGCGGAAGCAAGAGCTGTCGCGAATGCAGCAGGAGGAGAAGGAGCCACAAGAGCGGCAGGAGGAGGAGGTGACCGGGGAATGGCCCCAGCACCATCAGGAGCAGCAGACGCCGCCGGGGGATGTGACACTGTCGGACCTATCAGCGCAGCAACCGCCCAAGCCGTCGGAGGGGGAGGAGACCTCGGGACTCCCAAAACAGTGGGTGTCCGTGATCACCCTCGATGAGCTGCTACAAGAAGCGGCGCTGAAACCCTCGACGCAGCTCAAGGAGGAGACCTCAGCACCAAGCCCGCCAGCAGACGTGTCGATGGTGGACCTGCTAGCGCCACAGGACGTGGCGTTGGAGGAAGCGACGGCCTCGTCCCCTCCGCCGCCTCAGGAGGCGCCTGAGCCAACGTCGAGCCAGCCACCGCAGCCATCAGCCGCGCCGTCGGAGGAGCCAGTGGTTTCTGGTCCGCAGGCAAAGCGGTCGGAGGAGACGGCGGCCGCCATCGCGTTGGGGGCTCCTGGCCCGTTGAGGAGGAGGTCGACGTCCGACCCCAGGCCGGGAGGCACCGGCGCCGCGTCGGAGTTCCCCACCTCGGCCGAGTTGGCGAAGCACCACGGCGCCCCACGCGACGTGGCGGAGGAGATTGAGCCTTGGTGTGAACCAAGGTCAAGACGCTCTTCTCTCATTTGGGCAAGAAGCGTGTCTTGCTCCAGGAGCTCGGCGACTCCAGCGCTCCCAGGATCGAGATGGATGACCCGACGGAGGTCGAGCGCTGGGAGGGCGTGGAGCAGTTCCGGGCGTGGCTACAGCACTTCCTCAAGCTGGGTGTCGAGCTCGTTGGGGATCTCGACCAGAGTCTCACGGTAAGTCCCCGTTTGGATCACATACAGTTTTTGGCTTTTCCTGTATGGATCGCCTTAACCCTCGATTTCCTGTTTCCAGGACTTGCAGAGGCGTTCCCACTCCAAGTTATACTTCCTCCATGAAATGCATAATAGCCAAGAGGAAGTGCTTCGCCAACTCGAGGCCGGCCGTTCTGCGTGGAGCAGGGTGGCCGAGGTCGAGGAGGAGGTGAAGTGGGCCAGGGAGGAGGCCGCCAGGGCCAAGGGCCTCGCCCAGGAAAAGGAAGACGCTGAGGCAGCTCAAGGCGAAGCCGCTCGAGTCAAGGAAGAGCTCCAGTGGGTCAAGGAGGAGGTCGACGCGGCCAGGGATGAAGCGGAGGAGGCCAAGAGCAATGGTGCTCGCGCTCAAGAGCACGTCAAGCTGCTCGTGGAGGAGGCCCGGCGCTCCATGTGGAGCGTATCCGCTCGCTCGAGGCCAGTCTGGCTCAGGTCTCCTCGGCGTGCGACAGCCTCTCCGCCTTGGTCAACGAGGTGAAGGGTTGAGCCGACAGTCTGGATGCCAAGCTCGAGGCGATGAAGGCTACCCTTCGAGAGGAGCAAGCCATCATCTTGGCTGGTGGCGCCCTCGAGACCCTCCGGTGTGAGAAGATCGACTTAACTCGGGCTTTCAAGGAGGCCCAGCGGGAGCGAGACGAGGCTCGGGAGGAGCGTGACGCCATGCTGGAGGACCGCAGCGCCCTCCAGACCCGCTGTGCCAGTGAGTTCCTTGGTGGGTTTTGACCTTTTTCTTTCCGTGTGACTTGTTTAACTGTTGTTTTGTCTTTCAAGCCTTGAGTACGAGCTGTTCTCCACTCAGGCCGCCGCCAAGGAGCTACAGGAGGGCCTCGTGACAGAGGGGGCACTTCTCGGCAGGTTCCAGGTTGCCATCAACAGGCTCTGTACCTCCTAGGAGGTCGAGCCCATCGAGGTGGCTAAAGAAGATGTCACGGGGGCCGCGCTCATCGACCGGCTCTACCACCTTGATGCCACCCTTCGGGATCACGTGCGGGAGGCGCTCCACACCGGCGTGAAGCACGCGCTGGCGGTGGTTTCCTCCGGCTTTATCTTTGACATGGACGTCGTTGCCCAAGGCTTCGTCCCCGACATCTTGAAGACCGATGCCGAGAATAAGGAGTGATGCCAGGGGCTGATCCAGGATGCCGAGAGGTCAGGGGAAGTGCTGGCGAAGCTATTCGAGGATGAAGTCCTCTCCCCGAAGATGAAGGGTACACCGTCGAGGAGGGCAGTGACGGAGACGGTGGAGCGGGCCTGTAAAATTGGGCGAAGGCGAAGGTGCCCGTGTAAATAAGTTAGTTTTTGTAACTTGTATTCAGTGTGGCCTCGAGGGCCTTTAAGACATCTATGCAACTATCGTAATGCATTTGGATATTTCAAGTTCAAGCCTTCTCTATTTTCTTTTGCCTGGATTTTTCTTTTTTGACTAAGTGTTCGACGCATGCTTGTATCCCTTGAGGGAGGAAGCGAGTGGAGGTACCGTAACCCAGAGGCGTAGGAGAGCTCCCGGCTCGACAGCCCTCGACCCTTAGGGAATTCGAGGCGTTTTCTTCTTAGTCGCGAAGCACGTCGAAGCGAAGGAAAGAAGAGACGCTCGAGCTTCGATCATCTGACCTTTGCTTTTCAACTAAGCGTTCGACGCATGCTCATATCCCTCGAGGGGGGAGTGAGTGGAGGTACCGTAGCCCTGGGGCATAGGAGAGCTCCCGGCTCGATAGCCCTCATCGACCTCGAGGTAGTTCGAGGCGTTTTCTACTTAGTTACGAAGCAAAAGGAGACGCTCGATTTTTTGAAAAATCGTTCATATTTTTTAGGAACTTAGGGGGTTCCCCCGTTCGAAAGTACTTATTATATTTGTCATGCAAAAATATACGAAACATGCGAGAATATACAAGGGCATCGGTGCCCTAGGGGTAGAAACGACGTAGCTGTTCGATGTTCCATGCGTTGGTGAAGGTTTCGCCCTTGTTGTTTGCCAGCTTGTACGTTCTGGGCTTTAGCACCTCAGCTACGGTGTATGGACCTTCCCATGGTGGAGTCAGCTTGTGACGCCCCTTGTTGTTCTGTCGTCGACGTAGGACGAGGTCTCCAACTTGGAAGTCCCTCGAGCGCACGTGTTTGTCGTGGTAGTGTCGAAGTTTCTGCTGATACCTCGCGGAGTGAATCAGCGCCATGTCTCGAGCCTCCTCGAGCTGGTCGACGGCGTTTGCGAGGGCTTCTTCGTTGGTTTGCTCGTTATAGGTCTTTAGTCGAGGGGAACCATACTCGAGATCAGTGGGGAGGACAGCCTCGGACCCATAGACCAAGAAGAATGGTGTGAACCCCGTGGCTCGACTAGGTGTTGTCCTTAAGCTCCACAGGACCGAAGGCAGCTCCGCGGCCCATTTCTTTCTGTGCTTGTTAAGGCGGTTGAAGATTCTCGGCTTGAGGCCCTGCAAAATCATGCCATTGGCGCGCTCGACCTGGCTGTTAGTTCGAGGATGAGTGACCGCGGACCAGTTCACACGGATGTGATGGCGATCGCAAAAATCCAAGAACTTCTTGCCGGTGAACTGTGTGTCGTTGTCAGTGATGACGACGTTCGGGACCCCGAAGCGATGGATGATGTCGGTGAAGAACTCGACCGCCCGCTCGGAGCGGATGTTGCCGATAGGCCGGGCCTCGATCCACTTGGTAAACTTATCGACAGCAGCGAGTAGGTGCGTGTACCCCTTGGTGGTCCTCTTGAGAGGCCCCACGATGTCGAGCCCCCAGACTGCGAACGGCCAGGTGATGGGGATCATCTATAAGGCGTGAGCTGGGAGGTACGTCTGCTTGGCGTAGAATTGGCAGCCCTTGCACGAGCGAACAATGTTGATGGCGTCGGAAAGCCGCCAGGCAGCCCGTGACCTTCTGTACGCCCTTGAGATCTCGAATCGGACCCATTCGCGCGATGGCTGCGACCTTCTCGGGGTTGGCCTCAATCCCGCGCTGGGAGACGATGTATCCGAGGAGCATGCCCCGAGGCACTCCAAAGACACATTTCTCAGGGTTGAGTTTTATATTCTTGGCTCGAAGGCATCCAAATGCGATTTCGAGGTCATGGATGAGGTTGTTGACTTTTTTGGATTTGACCATGATGTCATCGACATAGGCCTCGACCGCGTTGCCTATGTGTTCGCCGAAGACATGGAGCATGCATTGCTGATACATCGCCCTGGCGTTTCGAAGGCCGAAGGGCATGGTGACGTAGCAGTACATGCCAAAAGGTGTGATGAAGGAGGTCGCGAGCTGGTCGGATTCTTTCATCTTGATTTGGTGGTAGCCGGAATAAGCATCAAGGAATGGGGGGTTTCACATCCCGCGGTAGAGTCAACAATCTGATCAATGCGTGGTAAAGGAAATGGAACTTTGGGACATGCTTTGTTTAAACTAGTATAGTCAACACACATTCGCATTTTTCCATTCTTTTTCTTAACTAACACAGGATTAGCAACCATTCGGGGTGATGAACCTCCTTGATGAATCCAGCCGCCAAAAGCCTGTGTACCTCCTTACCGATGATTTTGCGCTTCTCCTCATCGAAGCAGCACAGGCGTTGCTTCACCGGTCTAGACCCGGCTCGGATCTCCAAGGCGTGCTTGGCGACTTTCCTCGGTATGCCTAGCATGTCCGAAGGACTCCACGCAAACATATCGGCATTCACGCAGAGAAAGTCGACGAGCACGGCTTCCTATTTGCTCCCGAGGTTGGCACCGATCGTCAGCACCTTCTCGTCGGAGCAGCTCGGGTCGAGGGGGATTTTCTTGGTGTCTTGCGCTGGCTTGAAGCTACCGGCGTGACGCTTAGGTTCGGGCACCTCGTCGGCGAGGCGTTCGAGGGTCGAGGCTATCATCGCGTTTTGCTCGACGGCCTTTCCGTACTCGACGCATTCGACGTTGCAGTCGTACGCGTGCTCGTAGGAGGAGCCGATGGTGATGACGCCTCTGGGTCCCGGCATCTTGAGCTTGAGGTAGGTGTAGTTTGGGATCGCCATGAATTGCGCGTAGCCCGGTCGGCCGATGATGGCGTGATAGGTTTCGTGAAACCCGACCACCTCGAAGGTGAGGGTTTCTTTCCTGAAGTTGGCGGGGGTGCCAAAGCAGACGGGAAGGTCAATGCGGTCGATGGGAAGAGCCTTCTTCCCTGGTACGACGCCATGGAAGCCCCCAGCGCTGGGTTGGAGTTGGCACCTCTTGACCCCCACGAGGTCGAGGGTCTCGAGGTAGATGATGTTCAGGCTGCTGCCGCCGTCCATGAGGACCTTCGAGAGGCGGGTGTTGACGATGATTGGGTCAACGACGAGCGGATAGGCCCCAGGGTTGGGGACGCAATCCGGGTGGTCATCGCGGTCGAACGTGATGGGTGCATCGGACTAGTCGAGGTAGTGGGGTGTCACGACTTGGACGGAGAAGACTTCTCGACGCTCTCTCTTACGTTGTTGAGGCGTGAGCTGGGTCGAGGGGCCTCCGTAGATTATGTAGCAGTCGTAGACTTCGGGGAATTTTTCGTCTTCCCTGTTGTCTCCCTCATTTCCACCCTGGTCTTTTTTGTCGTCACCCTTCTTGACTCCTAGTTGCTCGAAGTGCTTTCGAAGCATGCGGCAGTCCTTGAGTTTGTGTTTCGCCCCGTCCTTGTGATAAGGGCAGGGCTCCTCGAGCATCTTGTCGAAGATGGCCCCTTCGGGGGGACCTCGAGGTTTTTTGCGTTCGGCTGCTGCGACGAGATCGTCGTCTGCAACCTCACGCTTGCCTTGCTGATTCTTCTTCTTCTTATTGTTGTTCTTCTTCAAACCTTTGTTCGAGCCCCCAGCATCGACTGCCGGTGCCTTTCTCTTGTCTTTTTTGTCGTCGAAGAAGGTTCCGACCGCCTCCTCGCCAGCCTCGTCGTTGGCGACCACATCTATGAGCTCGTCAACGGTGTTGGGGCGGTTGCGCCCCAACTCGTGAACTAGGTCCTTGCAGGTCGTACCCGCAACAAACGCTAGAATTACGTCGAGATCAGAGATGTGGGGGAGTTTGGTTCGGAGCTTGGAGAAACGCCGAGCGAAGTCACGCAGAGACTCCCCTGGTTTCTGCTTGCATTTGCGTAGTTCCCAGGAGTTTCCAGGACGCACGTAGGTGCCCTTGAAGTTCCCCTCGAAGATCCGGACCAGGTCGACCCAGTCGTGAATCTGGTCAGGGGGAAGCTCCTCGAGCCACCTACGCACGGTGTCGGATAGGAACAGGGGAAGGTGACGTATGATCGCGTGATCGTCACGTGCCCCGCCTGCCTGACAAGCCAGTCGAAAATCGGCTAGCCAGAGCTCGGGTTTGGTTTCGCCGTTGTACTTGACGACGCTCGTGGGGGGTCGAAACTTGTCGGGCAGCCGGGCGTTCGTCTTGCTGAAAACTCGGGGACCCGGTGGCTCCGGGGCCCGTCGGTCTTCATCGCTGTCGTAACGTCCCCCACGATGGGCGTTGTACCCTCGATCCTCGGCGTCCCCGTGTTTGCGCTTGCGGTTCTCTATGATATCGAGAGGCGCGTCACGCGGGGCGCGGTTGTCGATGATACGATCTCGGGCTGGTGTCTTATTCGCTCGGGCGACCGCCTCTTGATCGACCGAGCCCTCCCTTTCGGGCCGGGAGGGCTCGTCCTGTGGTTCAGAAGCTGCCCCTCGATGCCTCGAGGCTGAGCTCTCGGCTTGCTGAACAGCAGCAACTTGGAGGATACCCTGGATCTCGCGTTGTACCCGTCGAGCTTGCGAGTTGGATGGCGCGGGCATATTGCGAAGAAGCATAGCCGCCGCGACAACGTTCTAGCTTGCTCGAGGGTAACGGTTGACGGGATATTCGGGTGCCCTGCCCTCGTTGATCTGTCGGTTGACCTCTCGGCCCTGGCTCGGGCTCTTCCGTCGGGTGGTGGTCGCTTCTGCTCGAGGGTTCGCTCGAGCTGGGGCAGTCGTTCCTAATCGTCGGCGAGTTTATCCTGCAACTCCCGAATTTGTGCCAGCTGTGCATCCTGCTCGTCAGGACGGGGGCACGCCTCTCGGGGTGCGACTGGTTGTCGAACCTCTGCTCTGGGGGGAGCCCCTCCCGCCGCAGCGGCAGCCGCATAGGTCATCGGATCGACAGTGTCCTCACTGGAGGCAACGTCACCGCCGATGTGGAGACACTCGCGGGTAGGGTCCCAATGGTCAGAGCCGGAGTCGGGGTCGCCGCAGTAGAAGACGGGGAATTGTCCCCGTGCCTCCTCCTGCAGCTGCCGTCGGAGTGCGCCGACAGTGTACCTCCGGGGGCCGGGTGCTCTCGTGAAGCCCAAGTCCACGGAGGCCGGCATGACCGTCCCCACGTCCGTCATTGCTCGAAGGAGGGTGCCTGGGCGGTCCCCTATTGTGCTCATGTTGGCGCGGGTCAAGGTCGAGAATGCCTTTGCGGCATTGTTGAGGCCGAATGGGAACCGTCGACGACGCTCGAACAGCTTGTGCGGAAGTAGGCTCGATGTAGTGGGGGTTGCACGCATCGGGGGAGCTCTGCCGGGCTCCCTCAACGAATGCATTGCGAAGGTGAAGTTGAGGTTGTCGTGGAGCCCTGCCGGTCCGTCCTCTGCTCCCGAACTCAGGTCAGATAATCCCCCAACAAGGGGCTGCTCATCATCGGTCAGGAGCGAGGGGAACTTTGGGCTGTCGACGCCCGTTCGTGGGCCGGTCTAGCATGCTTTAGTTTGTGGATTTCCAAGCGGTAATGAGGGATGTCGTTGGAGGGCTTGCGTTGCTGACTTCGGGAATCCATCCAGTTAAACGAGGGCTTAGGGTACCCCTTTTTCAGGTAACCGACAACAATTTTGTAGGGTTCATGTTGAGTCGCAGGTGGAAAGAGTCCTACCAAATAGACCCTTAGGATAGGACATGTGCAGTACAAGGTACTCACACATGAGTATTTAAAAAAAATGGTCAAAAGAATGGTCTTCATTGAGAATCTCCACAAATGCGATGCCGACTGAGTAAATGTGTAATCACTTTGCTAGCAAGTACACTAGCAAATATAGTTTAAGCATTTTGTTTACCCGACGAAAAAAAAAGATATGGATTGTGGACGTCCTTACTCCTTAGCATAAGCCGATCACAACCCGTTCGCTTTGTGGGGATTGAACCCAGGAGTAATTCCTAGCCAGATTTGTTACTTTAATCTGTAATATAGTGACTGAATAATTTGAGCCCGGAGCATCCCATTCGAAGAAAGTGGCCTTAGGAGCATCTGACGTACCAATTGCATCGATTCTCATTCTTAAATGACTCCCCGTACTGATGATCCTCCTCCTTCCTTTCCTGTAAGGTATGAGACACTGGCTCAACCACATCCCTACAGCTTATTCTTATATGGCACTGCCCCAAATGCAATATCCATATCAATGAAACCTAGTTGTACTCCGGCAACGGAAAAGACGCCCTGCATTTGTTCACATCAATATCAACATTTACAGCGTAGTTGCCGTTCCAGCTCCGTACTTAACTATTTGTAGAGCAAAAAGCTGAAACCTCCATCGCAATGCAGAAGCAAAACATATAGCACGGCCAGTCATGCACAAGCAACAATGGCAGCAAGGATACTAGAACAGCCGATCTTAATGTAAAAGGATAGCGTCAGACTAGCAAAAGTTTAAGTGTCACATAGGTCGATGACGCACACACATTCTTCGACAAAACAAGCCCCAAAACCCAAACGCAACCTAGCAGCTGATAGGCTGCTCTGTTCAGGATCTCTCGCTTTGACGACACGGATCAAAACCTTATGTTTGCTGCTGCACCGAATCAGTTCCTTGCGGTGTGACTCCCGAGTATGCCCCTCTCTTGGTGAGGAACACGACCGTAGCCGTTAGACCTCCCACGGTTACCATTGTACTCATCGCCTCCGCCTCTCGCGTATCCCCGGCCCCCACCGCTGAAACGGCCACGTCCTCCCCTCCCTGTCAATGCCAGTTAGAAAAACACATTAGGACATGCTCAATGGTTTGATATCTACATCTTGCTTGGTACACTACCTATTTCATCTACCACACATGTATACTGTAATCAACACCATCCTTCTGCAAGGAGAAGCCACAAGCACACACGTACAGAACGGATTCTGCCAAACCATTTGAGTTTTAATGTATATATTGTGCAGAACCAAAGATTGACAGACTACTGTACTATCTGAGAGTTGAACAGCATGTAGACAACCCCTAACTTGAATTAGCTTCGCCTTCAACTGTAGTGTTTTTTCCTTTATATACTTACAAACATGAAACCATCACATCTAAATTCATGGGAACGTATAGGTAAAAAGAAGTGTATAGCTTCAAGCTTTCAATAGTGCTCCAAGTCCAGGAAAAAAAGAGTTGGCAGATATACCAGCAAAATGCAAATATCGCACAAGTACGAACAGAAGCAGAAACTTACTTCCACCTCTTATTCCGCTATTTGGCTTCCTCTCCTCCACATATATCTGCCGCCCATTTATTTCAATCGGTGAAGCCTAACATGGGACACTAGATTTAGTACATATGACCCTTGAAACAAGGTTAAAAGACACAACATAGCTAACAAAAGAACAAATGAGAAACTGAAGGAATTAACACACAAAATAATTTGAAATGCATTGAAGCTAACAGTCACCTTTAACGCATTGTGTACACCACTGACTTCCTCAAATTCCACGAAAGCATAATAGCCACCAGTCTCCTGCCAATTTGACCACAAAAGAAAAACAATTAATAGTTTAGTACTTATGTTATCAGAATTGGACAATCAGAAGACAACAGCAAACCTTTCGGCTTCTGATAGCGACACCGTCAGGTATTAGCCGGCCAAACTTTTTGAACTCATTTTCAAGATCAATCTCATGTACATTGGCTGGCACATTGCCAACATACACAGATTTGCTCTCTAAATAAATGAACAGAAAATCTTGGTCAGTGAACAATGCATAAGAGTCAAACCACCAGAAATTTTTTGATGTGCACAGAGGATAAAACAACCTTCATCATCATAGACAGCACCCTCACCATAAACGTCAGACCTTGGTTTCTCAGCTCCAGTTGATGAAGCCATAACTGAATGCTGGGTCTGGTTCGACTCTATTGTAGGCTGAGAAGGCTTAGTCACAGGTACTTGCTGGGCTACTGGGAATGCAGGTGGAGCCTTTGCGGTTTTCAGCTGCATGAATCAGTTGAGTGGTTTTAAAGAGGCATCAAGCAAGATGTCAAATAAATCAAATAATAAATCAAACAAGAAGTGACATACAATGGAAGCGTAAGTCTTCTTTACTGGTTCACCAACAGGCTCCTCCACGTGAGGAGGTGGCACAGGTGGAGCTTGCACCGGCTCCTCAGGAGCCACTGAGGCTTCATTTGAGAAAGAAGGCGGTTCTTCAGGAAGGGGTTCCTCTCCCCAGTTGTTGGATGACACTACTTGCTGTTGTGGCTCCGAATAAGCATAACTGTCGACCACATCATGTCCTTCATCTGTTATTTGTTGAGCTTCTTCCTCGTGGATGTACTCAGGGGCTGCATGCAGTAATAATAGTCAGGTGCATTGGCTATTAATTTGTGTATGAGAGTGGACTATTATAGAAAATAAGTACTGCTGTAGAGCCTATCCATATGTGAATATAAATGGTGTCCACCAAAATAGCATGCCAATGGCAGCGCTTTGGCGGTTTCAAAAGGAAAGACAGATAACTTTCGTATGGAGATGTAATCCGATACCTCATGGCACAATAGATCAGAGCATTAGCATAATGCAAGATAGGATAGTCCAAATAAATCGAGAAGTGAAATTAAATACTTAGCATGTAAATTTCAAGTCAATCAACAGTAATTTTAAAAATAAAATATTAGAATAGGTGCAACTTCTAAGTTCTTATTGAGGATGCTTCAACAGCCAAATATTTGAAGTTCCATACCAGACTCAACTGTGTTGGGTGCCAAATTGCTCTCATAGTCTTCCTGACCAATCACTGGCGCAGGCTGCACATGTTCTTGGTCAACAAAGTGAAAGTAATCGTTGAGGACAAAGTAACCCTTCTCTTGAGGGGCGAGGAAGAACATCTGGATAAATTTCCTTTGGTGGCTGTACTCCTTGGTCTGCACAAGACCAGAGACCATGACTAGCACCCCATCGCCCCATGAGTTCACAAAGTTGGCAGTCTTGATCTCAATTTGGGTGAAGTTCAAGGACATGATGAGCGAGTGTATGTCCTGTGAAAGTAGCGTGTATTTAAGGTTAGCTATAGATGAAAGTACGAAACACGCGCCGTACACGTGAACCAGAAAGTAGTTATATACCCAGCTTTTTGAGCAGTGTACACATAGTTAAGCAAGGAAGCGGACAAATAAAGTGGCATGCAACGCACCAACTTTAGGAGCGTTACTGGCAATATGAACTAAATGAAGCGGACAAACAAACTGGCATCCTTATCCAACTTTAGCAGCATTTATAAGCAAAATCAACTAACCGAAGCGGACAAACAAAGTGGCATATGCATCCAACTCTAGCAGCATTATAAGCAAAATCAATTATGTGAAACGACAAACCAGAGCCGTGCATGCTACGACAACACATGAAAATAAAAGATTATGCCAGCAACTAAAAGATCATTGGGGTGACTAGTAAGGTTCTAGGAGGAAAGTGATGGGCCATGAATAATGGTACATTACAATAACAGAACATTACTACAACAACAGAACATTTGCAGATTGAGCAGACAATCATCCGAAGCCAAAGCACAATGACAGCTAAACGCAATAAGAGTTATATAGGAATCGAAATAGTCTTTTATTTTCTTTTTTTCAAAACAAGTGGATTTTATTGAAGTAATAAGACTATTCCAGTTTGAATAATAGTCTTATGGATATCGATTTTGATACATATAAGGTGTCCTACGGATAATGCAAATCGAAGCTATTTGATGTCTGACTTAGGCCTATATGTATATGACCGATCGATTGAAATACTCCAAGACTCCACCTTTGTCATATATTTGATATATCACATTCGATAGATATCATATTCATGGAATACGATTCACTTTCAAGATGCCTTGATGGTGAAATGGTAGACACGCGAGACTCAAAATCTCGTGCTAAAGAGCGTGGAGGTTCGAGTCCTCTTCAAGGCATAATACGGAGAATGCTCATTCAATGAGCATTCCTCGTAGAAGTATTCCGGAAATCTCATTCAATGAGCATTCCCCGTAGAAGTATTCCGGAAACCTGCGCCTGACGCTCTCCTCTATCTTCTGAGGTCCTTAACCATCTCCCTGAGAAAAGTAGCCACTAAAAGCCAAAATAGACTAAATATAGCCTGAATGATCCCAAAAACCCCTCGAAGGAGATAATAAAGAATCTAAAGCAGACGGTATCCTACTGCAAGGGTGGTCTTAAGAATCCAAAAGAGGTTGCTCAGAAGAGATAGATGTATCCCAACCTCTATTGCTCTCGCGTAAAGCCTTTTTTTTACGTGACAGGAAAAAGTGACTACGAATTCCCCTTTTTGCTTGTGAATCCATGTTTGTATCCTTTGAGCGCACGCCCATAAGTAGCGATCAAGGAAATCGATCAAACGATCCCAATACCGTGAAAGAGAAACTTCCCAGATCCACTGAAAGACTCTACTGAGACAAAAAGATGGGCTGTCAAAAAGGTAGAGGAGGTAGGATGGGCAGTTGGTCAGATCTAGTATGGATCGTACATGGACGATAGTTGGAGTCGGCGGCTCTCCTAGGCTTCCCTCATCTGGGATCCCTAGGGAAGAGGATCAAGTTGGCCCTTGCGAATAGCTTGATGCACTATCTCCCTTCAACCCTTTGAACCAAATGTGGCAAAAGGAAGGAAAATCCATGGACCGACCCCATTGTCTCCACCCCGTAGGAACTTCGAGATCACCTCAGTCATGCGAAGCCAGAGCATTATGACAACTAAGGAGGACACGCAATCTAAGATAGACAGTGATAAGGGCAAACTGAAAGTCAAGGACGCGACAAACCATCATGTTGTTGGCGGCCGCCGTCGTGCCGGTGAGGTCGTCGACGCGGACCATGGTGCTCGCCTCACTGTAGAACTGGTGGACTACATCGGGCGTTTGTTGCAGCAGGTTGTAGTAGTTCCGCAGGAAGTAAGTCCCCACCTGCCATGCCACGGATTAATCCTCTCATCGCACACGAAACCCACCGGAACCCAGCCCCCAGCCCAAGCCCGCGTCGGGCAGATTAATCCACGAGCTGACAACGACGAGCCGGCGGCGGGCGGGCGGGATTCAGGGGATAGGGGTTTTGCCTCGCCTGAGGGTAAGAGGGAGATCCTGCCCCCAGTACACAGCTATAACCCATGGGTAATGGATAGGAGGAGAGTACCTGTGTCGCCGCCGCCGAAGCCATGGGTGAGAGAGAGGGGGACACCAGCCGAGCAGGGGAGGCGAGTAGAGCACGAGACAACCCTAGATCTGAAGACCATGAAGTGCGAGCGATCGTTTTCTAATACCGTGGATGACCCCTGCGATGCCACCGCGACAGCCGACGGATCAAGAATAGAGGGACACGATCGGCGCGAGGAACGTATCGGGATACTTTGCACATAGACCCCTTGAGAAAACCCTACGTATAATCTGAGTACATTTTTTTGTTTTGTGTTTAGATCCCTAAAATAGTTCTTCACTCTCGTTTCAGCTCACACTACTGCATTTGACAATCTGAAGTTCTGAACTCATCTGAAGTTGTGAACTCTGAACTCCCAGACGACGGAGGCGACTGCGGCTGCCACATTCAGCCCTCGGACGAGAGGTGACACACGACCACGGGAGGTCCTGCGGTTCCACGGCCAAAAGCGCAGCGATACTTGCCTTGGGTTGCGGCTCCACAGGTTTCGTGGGACCGATGGCGGGTTCCGTGTGAGCAAGAATCTTTTCTTGATTTTGGCCAGCAGCACTGTGGGCGAAACAATACTAGTTTGCTTATTTTGAAGATTTCCTGTTCAGCTGTATTGTATAATAATCCTTTTTCATCACAATTTGGGATGACGCAGAAATAGTGCTTAGAGATCAGAGATGTTGTGCCTAGTAAGTATTGCTTCAATCTCTCGAATTAGTCTACGATGAATTTACTAGTCTTTTCATGTTTGATTCTATTCATTCACAGAACATTTTGTTTGGTCCAGCTTATTTTGTGAATGCCTGGACTCAGCTTGACCTTCCCCAAATTCCTTTCAGACTAATGATGATTTCGACTTTCGAGATCTGGTTGGCACCCTGAAAAAGTCGAAGGACAGCTAAGTAATAATTTTTTTGAAGGTAAAGCTAAGTAATAATTCACTCTATTCTGATTGTATTTGCTGACCACTAGTATGACCATCCTATGTCAGCAGATTCTATGAACATTCAACAGAGATGTGTGACACTCCTAACTTTCATGCAGTCGAAAGGGAAATGTGACACTGACGGCCCGGTCAATACGCTACATAAGATGGAACATCGAAAATTTTAATATACATAGTGTATCGCAAGTAGAACTTGCATTTAACAATATGCGCGCAAGCACACGGTGTATCATGTTTATATTCTGAACCCTGCAAGCAGACTAAAATATAAATTCTGTTGCAGCGTGATGATGTTGCACAGACTGTCTGCTCGCCGCTCTTGGCGGCCCATACATACAAATACCCTGGAGGCCCAATTTCCACCAAGCCATATCCGTTAACTGAGCAACCTGCTCGGATTCCGTCGGCCTCGTACAGCCTGGTAATAGGTTCTTTTTTTTTTTTTTGAGCAGATGGGAATGGCCTAACAGGCCGTAAGTCGTCACCGGGCCGAAGAATCCATCCGATCGGTAAAGCACGGGTTGCCACGTTTCTTTCTCCCTGTGGTTCCTTTTTTTTTACTGAAAACGGAAAATCTGTTTCAGATCAATTTATTGTGTATTTCCTTCATTCGTGCAGCTTTCTTACCATAGCTATACCAAACATGGTTGCACTGTTATGACATGTCAAATCGTGCATGCGCCTTTGTTGCAAGAGAACTTACATAGGGTTTGCAAAAAAACATGTTCTAGGTTTTCGTCGGGCGCCTCAGCTTTCAAGCATGTTTCAAGTTCTGGTTGAATTCAAGCTAGTACCTAGGGACTAGATTCTTCTTGACTGGGCAAAAATACTGCAGAAAATTGCAATTATGACGTCTCACGTACTCACTCCCATTTCATATGCATGTTAGTCTCTTATAACATGGCCATAAATAAAAACATCCTATTGTAGCACATTCAAATTTTTTTTCCTATAAATGGTGCTAAATTTGTATCCTAGGCATGCTAGTGGTCTATTAGACTACTTTGTTAGCCCCAAAAATAAGAAATTTGAATATCCAAATGTGAGTGCGCCTTGTTTATTATATTTGAAAAATGCAATTGGATTCACCATCCTCAAGCGGACAAATTTATTATTGGGGTATGGAAGGAGTATCACCAAGTTTTGGCAAGTTTAATTCATATATATTGCTGAATTGTGCTTTGAATAAAACAAGAAGGCCGTCCTTTTTTTAAAAAAAAGAAAAACTTTACACAAGTTGCAAATAAGTTTATAATAAGTTCCAGCGAGTTTGACACTGGTTGAAGCAAGTTTCATGTAGTATAAATGAGCCATACATGAGCAAGCAAGTCTTTGCGTGTAGTGTATATTTGTATGATGTAGACTAAGAATATAAACATGCATGAGAGATAATATATCTTTTCTGTAGTTTATCAATCATGTAAATTGCATAAAATATAACACACGTGATTTAATTCAAATATATTATTACGGCACCACAAAAAATAAGTAAGCTACCGTGGACAAAGCTATATATACATTCCGAAGCAAACACTAGAACATATCTATAATATTAATAGTTTAATATAGGCAACCAAATGTTTTTCCCATTATTCTAAGTAATTGTGCACTCTTAAGACCTAAATTACTTTTAAAATAGAATAAGATCTACAGGAGAGTTCTGAATAAAATCTAAGCTAAGCTCTAGACTTTCAACCTAAAATATGAATGAAAGTAGTGCAACGACTGATAAAATTTAAAAATTGAAAGCAAAAACCTAAATTCATAAAGTCAGGACACATGGGCTACAACAAACAGATGATATAATTTAAGGTAAGGTTTCAACTGTATACACATATTAAACTTACCTAGCTAGGGGCGTGATGCAAAAGGAAAAAAATCCTTGGATGAAAAACGTATAGAGTATGTAATTGGTAACCGTAAAACATCCCAATAGGGATCATATAGTCTATCGTGTGTCACTATGTCTATTGTGTATCCGAAAATGGGGAGAGAGAGAGAGAGAGAGAGAGAGAGAGAGAGAGAGAGAGAGAGAGAGAGAGAGAGAGAAAGGTAAGCGTGAAAACTTCATAAAATAGCAACCTAAATTTACATCTAGTAACTATGAGACATAACCTAAACTAAACACATATTGTGCATCCAAAGTTTACCCACCACCCTACCAGTATATAGTAAATAATCTTATTAGCCCCTTAATTTGAATCTAGATCAAATTACATAGATGTTCTCTAAAAGGAGATAAGGTATACGCATCAATATATAAATGTGCTTGTAGTTTGCTATTAACTGTAAGTGCCAGTTCATATGTTTGGTGACGTCATTTAGTATGATATCATGCACCATTAATATGTGGATTTATTTTTATGGAGATAAGAACTAGTTATTGAAGACGATGAGGGGACATATATGTGTAGTGAAAAATGATGTATTTAGATGTCGTTGCAAAAGTGTCGCAATAATAATATTCAGGCCGGTTGCTCTCTGTGTCACAAATGTGCCCATGACTCCATGCTCCTTCTGGTATTCCCAAACATTCTTTCCACAACAAATTCCAAACTATTTCACGTTTTCAATGTGTTGTGCATTTAACAGATACATCGCACATAATAAGAAACCCTCATAAACAAGAAGTACACAGATGATATATGAGCGTTGTGCCTTCATGTTTGAATCAAGCAGAAAAATTGCAAATGAGAGAGCGAGAGAGAGATTGCCAGGATCAAACTTGTGTAGACAATCTGCTAACTAATGAATCAGCTAAACCCAAATCAACAAGAAAACCTTTCATATCATGCATGATGCATGCACAAACACAAACCCTAATAACAAGAAATACATAGATGGTATGAGTGTTATGCTTCATTTTTCAATCAATCAGATCAAAAGATTGCAAATGGGGGAGAGAGAGAGAGAGAGAGAGAGAGAGAGAGAGAGAGAGAGATTGCAGATCAAACAGATCGTCAATAATCAAGCTACTAAGTAATGATGAATCAGCCAGGTAAACCCATTTTATAACAAGATAATCTTTGATATCATGCACAAACATAAACACAAACCCTAATCCCATGTCATGGAAGATGACATACATGCCTAAGACTCACCTTCTGAACTGCACTGCATATATGCCACCACACCCGATAAACTCACGACGCCGACGGCGCCCAGGCCGACGCGAACACGACGTTGTGCCCCTTCCACGTGAGCACCAGGTCGTCGTCCTCCCGCTTCATCCCCCACCCCGCCGCATGCTCGTTCAGCATGGCCTTCACCTCCCCGGCGGTCTCCTCGCCGAACGCCACCGCACGGAACCCGGCGCTGCGCATTCTCTGTCCCCACCTCCCCCTGTCCTCCTGGCGCTCCACCCGCTCCACGCCCTCCTGCGCCAGCACGTTCTCCACCTTCCACCCGATCTCCGCCTCGTACCACCGCCGCTGCTCGCTGCCCTTGGGCAGGAACGTGTCTACGGCGTCGTACGGGATCCAGAGAAAGTTGAACGCCGCGCGGAGCCGCCCCACCACGTCGCCCGCCGTGAAGTCCGCGTCCTCCTCCACCACCACCACCAGGTTGGGGTCGAGCGTCCGGAGGGACTTGAGGAGCATGGTCCGCAGCGACACCGGCTGCGTCAGGCTGACGGACCCCGCCGTCTCGTCCGGCACGGTGTGCAGCAGCATGTGGCAGTTGACGACGAGAGCCTCGGTGCCGTCCAGGACCAGCTGCTGCACCCTGAGCTGGTCCACCAGGGACGTGAAGGCGTCGGCCGGCGATGTGGGCACCACCCGGAAGTCCATGGACATGTTGCGCGATTGCGCGAAGTTGACCAGCTTGGCACCGAGCTCCTCGTAGGACATGTCGAGCGCTGGCGGCGGCGCGCTGGGCGCGACATCGGCGACGGTGAGCCGGAGGATCGGGGGGCCCTCGGCGCGGCTGGCGAGCATGTCGATGAGCGTGGGGATCTGCATGCAGTGCGTGGTGCCGAGCTCGACGACGTGCACGACGGGGAAGCCCTCGACGGCCTCCAGGATGGCGGCGTTGGCGGCCGTGTAGCCGAAGCGGTGCCATGGCGTGAGGTCGACGAAGCTGGCGAGCTCGACAGCCGTGAAGCGGTGCACGTGGAGCGCGGCGGACTCGACCGCGGCGGCGACGGCGGCGGTGACGGCCTTGCAGGCGCCGGTCCTGGACGCGCGCGCGACGAGCGCGCAGAGGAACGCCGCTGTGAGGCGCTGGTTGGAGTCCCCGTCGGGCGGCGCGATGTTGTTGAGCACCCACAGGATCTGCTGCGTGAGCGTGGCGTCGTTGGCCTCGATGGCGTTGGCGCAGTGCACCAGCAGCTGCTCCATGCAGCTGGTGCTGTTGAGGTTGCCGAGCGAGATCTTCGACGCCGCCGGCGTCGGGAAGCTCCCGGGCCACGGGCCGCGTGCCGACGCCCTCGGCGCGCCGACGTCAAGGAAGAGGCCTAGCCCTAGACCTCCAGCATGGCCGTTAGGGTGCAGAGTCGGCGGCGGTGGCGCAGTATGCGTGAACTGCATCATTTAGGGGGCCGAGCGAGGCAGGTGGCAACAAACCAGCAGCGAGGCACAGCGCGGCGGCGGCGATTAGAAAAGCGGGAGGAGGCAGAGCTGGTACACACGTTGAATAGTTTGAGGAGCGGATTTGGTGCTTGTACTAAGCATATATAGAGGGCTGTGCGCTTGCTTGGAGCTACGCCCTACACGTGGTTCCCTATGGCATTAGAACTTTGGGGAACCAAAGGGAGAGGAACGAACCAAAGAGAATGGAGAAGACAGAAGACCATCAAGTACAAGGAATATTTCAGTGGGAGGAGCAGGGATCTATGTAACTGTAGTCAATTTTGTATTTAGCTAGAAATGATCTGGAGCTTGAAGAGAGATGCAAGAAATGTAAGTCTATATGGCTATACCACACCTCAAGATCGAAGAGAATCGAGATCTGAGAGTACTATTACATGTAACTATAGACATGCAGGACACATGAACACTACTAGTCATAAGTACAAGCACCTACTACAACTAGAATTCTTCATGAGTGGTGATGAACCTGCATGGAGCTTGTGCTTGTGTACGGGATCGGAAGAGCTCCTGCTCGGCCAGGGAAGACGAACCAGATGGAGTAATTGAGGCTGGGAAAGCGAGCAAGCGAGAAGGGGAAGGGGGAAGCTGGGGAAGGGGGGAAGAAGAAAGTTAGGAACCGCAGGGTCGCTAATTATAGAAGGAAATTTGTGGTGGCCTGTTGGATTGTTCTGGATAGCCACCTATATACTTGTCCAACTTTACTTGACTACTCAGTATGAACAATAATTTAACTTCACCAGTTAAAAGTAACTATCATGAATATGGCAATCACTGACTAAAATAAGCAAATGATTGGATGTTTTCCAGTGGATTTTTTCCAAAGCATCATGCTAATCGTTGAAATACCACTGGAATAGTCCCAAATGTGGTGCCACTAAATTTTTTTTTTGAATTTGTCTCTGAATATGCCCACTAAAAATCGATGAAGAATATAATAATAATAGAATATAAATTTGGAGCGATCTTAATAATAATAATAACTTCTGCTATTCTGGAGTAGATAGTAGTTAATAAAAGTAGTACGCCAGTAGATATTTGGCGTGGTACAAGTTTCATAAGTTACTCCGTAATTAATAATTAACTCAATTTAATGAAAGGTACAGCGCAGAATTTCCTAGCTTGCTAGCAAATTACAGCATTTTCAGAGAGAGAGAGAGATAGAGAGAGAGAGAGAGAGAGAGAGAGAGAGAGATCACGGGCCATATCATGGTGAAATGATTTGGTCTGTTTGGGTTGGGTCCTGCATGAGACAAGAGCAGGTACTATAGTGTAAATAGGAGTGGGCCATGCTATTGAATATTTTCAGTGTTGGAAGTGGAAAACGTCTCTTCTTTTGGATTAAGGCTTGCACGCCCGAACACTGAAAACTACCTGCTTGAACCTAAGAATTTTGTGAGTCACGTTCTGATAACTCTACAAAAATGGAACAACCCTGCGTGTTGATAGATGCAGCTCTATACTGAATATCAATATACAGTATCTAATTTCACTCCGCATAGTTCTTTTTTTTTAAATCCTCTGTATATGCCATTTTGTTATTTGCGTAGACGAAAATAAAACACATTTCAGAGGAAATCTTGAAAATAAAGATATTACAATTCAACATTCCAAGGAGAAAAGGAAAATTGTTAATATATATTATTAACAAATGCACCTATCACCTTTTCCACATGACAGTGACGGCATATAACACATTTTAATTGTTCTTGTCAAGCCAGGTTAGACACACTAATAAGAGCATGTTCAGTTGCTTGTATTTTCCTCATTCTCCAAGTAGCATGTGTTTGGTTGGATGTTTATCTGGTTGGGCCTAGCCTATGGCATGCAATCTTCTGTCGCTCTGGCTCCAAATGAAATGAAAATGAAATCCGTTTCCTGGCATCTGGCTCGCATGAGTCGTGCAAGTGATGGATGTGTAGAAAAACGTTTTTTTACGTGAGATCCTAGTGCAACCAAACATTCATGCGTGTGTGGACAAACTCTGCTCTCATCTAGACATTCAAACGAACTGGAACTGCATCACCTTTCTTTTTTTACGAATAGGAGGGGTTTCCCTGTACTAGAATTTTATCAAAACTTTCTAGAAGTACAATGCCAAGTTACAAACTCATGATACAAAGAAAGAAACAAGAAAAATAGACAAAATAGTGTTTGGTCTTTACTCTTGGCTCTTAACTTAACTAAAGCCAACTCTTTCGAGAAGATAACTTTGCATGAGTCCACCGAATGTCAAAGGTTCCCGAAGATAGCATCATTTCAAACAGTCCAGATAGCCCTAGCACACATTATTGAAAGTGTTAGAGTGCACAACAGAATATGGCCCAGCTCGTGCGTCCATGAGCCGACAGCCCTCGGGCCGAGGTCCAACGGAGCACATAACATATTCAGGCCTTAAGCCTAACTCAACCAAAAAGACTAGTCTGATAGGCGAGGATTGCCCCCGCCTTATATGTTGTGCTCCTCCACCATCAATTACCGATGTGGGACTAAATCCAACAATCTTCCCCGTCACACATTGGGCCTAACTCTTCACATCACACTACCCCGTGTGACCTCAGAAGACGTTATCCAGGCCCTGAGTCCAACGCTCCATATCACACACACAACCCCCGTGTATCCGTGTGACCTCCGAGATGTTAACGGGCTCCTCCATCACCGTGTGACCCCTGAGATTTCTTAGGTTTTTCGATCATGGGCTCCGATACCACTTGTTAGAAAACACGGTTGATTCCAGACCCAACAGATCTATTAACCGACGAAAGCGGAAGCATAATCACCATAGAAGAAAATACGTAAACGAGAACGACACCAAGACACGATGTTTTTTAACGAGGTTCAGCGATGTGCTTAATCCTCGGGGCAATGACTATGGGCGCTCCTCCCCATAAACAACAGTTACACCAGCATCCGGGCGATCCCGCGGCCTCGCCGCCACCCAAACCAGCTGCCAAGTCGTCTCACGGTTATAACAGGGGTGGCCTCATATTTATGGTCTCCTAGGATACAGAGTTCGACTACAACTCTATCCTAGCCCCTAATACAACTCAAGTCCAATGTAACCAAATTGTACACATATTCGACACATATCTAACAAACTCTACCTTGGCGAATATGCACGCCATCTTGAAGTCGTCCATGCGTGAACCTCCGTGTACCCGAACTGAGTTGTTTCCTTCACAGGTCCACACAAGCTACACAACAAGTCCCATCGCAGACCCATCACAAACAAGAGACTCCGCTATCCAGCAACTCCATGCTCCATGACTCCACATGCAGTTGTGCACACATCTCTTTTAATCACCATAGTCTTCTTTTGAGTAAAATTAGATCCATCTCCGGATGTAACATGCCTGACTTCCTGAAGCACGTCTGCATCATGCTAGGCACCACACGAGCTAACTGAATGCAATACCCTACTCAACCTGACTGCATTCGTGACACCGAGAACTTCACAACTGCTATCTGAGACACATATGAAAATCCGCCACAATAGCTTGCTCTTGTTTTCCACTACAATGCTACGCCCAAGCTCTTACACCATAGCCTCCTGCAGCACGGACCAACCAGATTGCTCCAGTTGCAAGTATAGACATTTGTCGTCTATACTTCCTTCCAACTCAGCTTTGCGCCCTTCGATCCTGCATGCAACTCGAATCGATCCGTGTACCTTGCTGTCTTGGAAGCACACAAACTCCTCCAATGCAGAACCCGCATCCTGAGTTCACGCCACGTGTCGCCACGCCACTTAAAACGAAGAACTCCATCAGCCGCCATGCTCCTACATCGCCATCATTGATCTCGTCGTCATCTCTGGCTCGATCATGGTATGACTACCATGTCACCACCAGCCTCTCCGCCATAGCCGCGTCGCTCGCAAGCCTCGTCGACTGTCCCGTCGCTCGCACATGACGAAGCCGACCCGCTTGAGAGTAGCCCACAGATCACACCACAACTCCGCAAATCCAGCTACCGAACCTGCAATTGTTTCTTATCTGCAATATACCGTGAACTCCTTGATTTTATAGAGATCTGAAACACATCCACAAATCCAACCCGGACTCCCCCTGTCGTCCAGAAATCTAGGCAACGAGTCCAAGCTGAACACTCCTGCTCATCCATTTCCTTGCTGTGTTCGTATCCTTATGTGACGTCCACGTACAGCAGACGACGCCACCATCAATTACTATTGTGGTGATAAAATCACGCCAATATGAATAAGGTGAAAACAATATGCAAATTGCAATCGTATTTCATTCCATTCCAAAACTTACACCCCAGGGGTATTTATAGTCCCCCTGACTTCGCCATTCAAGGAATCTTACAAACATAATCATGGTTCTTCCTATACATTTAGCTAAAAAGCACATCGGCAAAGTGATGAAACACACTTCGTCCCTTTCCTTTTGTCTCTTCAAGCAACTTTGGGCCTGATCATGATTTCTTGACTTAGCCGACAACCTCTCTGTTCCTTTGTGCGAAGCTGCTACGACCGCTTCGCTGGTCATCAGGAGTCTAGCGAAGTCATCTTCGCCATATAACCTGAAATATGTGAAGGCATATGTGTGAAGTTTGAAATAGTCACAGCGAAGTGGCCACGTCATCTTCGCTGAGCGCTTAAAGTGTGGCGAAGTCATCTTCGTCAGTCAACTTGAAACATGCGAAGCTATACAAGCAAAGTCGAAGTGTCTTTGTTATTTTCGCTGGACATGTTTGCACCTCAAATGTTCATAATGAAATGTTTGTCTCCAAAGTTTGGAAAGGATGTTTGTATGTCAAAGGTTGTTCCCCAACAATTACTGATGTGGGACTAAACCCAACAAAAACTATGATTTCCATAAAAAAAAGGTCGATGAGTTTGCCTATATATGCCTAGCTCCTGAGGGCTCTTGTATATATCGCATAATGTAAGACTTTTTTGGTGGCCCTAATACCCACTAATGAGGACCTACACCTAGAACACCAACTCACTCTGAGTCGATCGGTTCTTTTATAATTTCTAGTTACTTAGTGCAGAGGGTTCTTTCGACGGCAGAACCGTCTTCTCAATTTCAGGTGGCAGAGCCTACCAACAGATGAAGCTGACTTTTGGGTGGCAGAGCCAACCTACGATGAAGTCCAGACCCTTATGATCCCGGGTGGCAGAGCCTACCTTCGATGGATCACAACTTAGGCACTAAGCACTTAGAAACTATAAAGCACAACCGGGAGACTAAAAACAAACTTTATTGCAACACTCCAAGAGTATAACTCTTTGGTGGCTATCCTAACACACTCACTCTTCACCACACACCACTCTCTACCATGCTCTCATGGAGTGGCTCCCTTGGTATGTATCCCTTTGCTTGTGTGTGGCATGACAAGAGAGGGGGCCTCTATTTATAGGCCTAGGAGATCCATGAATTTGTGCCATGTGTCCCCCTTCTAGAGTATTCCTAGATATTATAATTTTTCTAATTTATTTTACTTCCTATTCTACACTCTTTCATACAAATATCTTAGATCATGAGAAGTGGGGAATATTCTAAAATCTTGTCTCTCTTCCTCCACCTCCCATCTTCATACGCCGTATAGAACCTTTCGGAAGATGGCCTCCTCCAAATATGATGCCTTGTGAAGAATACTCCAGAAGAAGTTTGGCTTGCTTCATTTTGACACTCCCCTCAAGACAAACTGCTTCCAATGCTTGTCTTTTAGACTCTTCTGAGCTCTTCTTGAGACTCTTCTGTTCTTCCCTTCTCGAGCCGCGGGCCTAGCCTTGCACCTTTTGATTGAGCTATAAGTGGAAGGCTCAATAAGACACATATTTGCATACCTTTAATTGGGCTTCGGCCTTCTTGTCAATCTCCATAGACCTTGAGCGGGCTTTTCTTGCTCTGCTTCTTGTGGCAGAGGCTCCTCTTCAACTGACCGATGTACTCTAATCTTCCAAGGACTCTTCACCTTTCTTGGTGACTCCTCTTTGTCTTCACTTGGAGTTAAAGTCTGTTCTTCCACTTTCTCTATGGATTCTTCTGGAATTTCCTCCAGATCTTGAGATTCTAGGATCTCAATCTTCTCGGGAGACCACCAAGTAGAGGTTTCATCAAACACCATATTTCTTGAGACATGAATCTTCCCTGTGGTTGGATCATACCATCTCCAATCTTTTCGTGCATCATCATAGCCAACAAAGATGCACCGAATTGCTTTCTTTTCAAACTTGCTCCTTAGGTGATCGGGCACAAACACATAGCAAACACAGCCAAATACTTTGAGATGGCTTACCACCGGCTTCACCTTCCATAATAGCTCATGTGGTGACTTCAATCCCAACTTATTTTGTGGTAGCCTACTAATCACATAGGTTGTTGTCCTCATACACTCGGCCCAGAACCTTGCTGCTACATTCTTGGCATGGAGCATACTTCGACAAGTCTCCGCAAGATGGTTATTCTTGCGCTCCGCTACTCCATTTTATTATGGAGTATTGGGACAAGTTAATTGCCTTCTTATTTTGTACTCCTTAAGATAGTTGGTGAACTCATTTAATAAATATTCTCTCCCATTATCAGTACGGAGGCACTTAATTTTTACGTTGAGTTCACCTTCTACCTTCTCCTTGAACTCCTTGAATTTTGTGAAAGCTTCAGACTTCTCTTTCATAAAATAAACCCAAACGTTCCTTGAGAAGTCATCAATGAAAGTCACCATTTACCTCATACCTCCAATAGATATTTGCTTAACTGGGCCAAAAACATGCGAGTGTATGAGCTCCAATGCCGTCTCGACCGATGTTTTGATTCCTTGTATGTCAACTGATGAGCCTTGCCATACTGACAACCAGCACAAACAGTATCTGTCCAGATGTCCACTTGAGAAAGCCCCTTTAATACTTGCTTCTGGATCATCTTCAGCTTACTGTAGTTAACATGTCCAAGACGCGCATGCCAAAGATTACCCATCTTATTCCTCCGAGCCTTGTCCACATAAGCAGATTCAGCGGAGAGGACATAGACCGATTGTCTCCTCCTTCCTTCCATGATGGGTGCGCCAATCACCTTTAATTTTCTAAAAATTGCCACACCTTCCGGCCCAAAGAGCACATATTTTTCTTCTGCTGTCAATTGAGGGACCGATAGCAGATTCTTCTTCAAGCCAGGAACATGATAAACTCTATCAAGTTGGAGTTGCTGAGGATCATACCTTGGAACAACCTCCTTTCCAACATGAGAGATTGATAACTTTGAGTTGTCTGCCATAAGCACAACTCTCCTTCCTTTATAGTCGATGATTCCCTCTAAATTTTTATCATCACTAGTCATGTGGTTGGAGCACCCAAAATCAATGATCCAATCCTCCTTGTAGTTAATTGTTGGATCAGTTGTTTCTATAAAAGTATGTGCCTCCGAGTCCTTCTCCAACTCATCTTCCTCAACACTTTGAGAAAACCCAGCTTTAATATCTCATTCTTCTTCACTAGTGTAATTTTTATTTTTCTCACTTGTAGTGGTGGCCACATTCCCTTCAAAGCGCTTCTCATTCTGCTTCTCATTTCCTTCAAAGCGCCTCCTTAGAAACCAAAATTTTCGAGCAAACTGACCCTTCTTACCACAATTGAAGCATCCATCCTTTCTTAGTTGTTGTTGTTGGTTTTCTCATCATGGGCTTCCCGTGAATAGCTACTTTTCTCCTTTGGGTGATGCTTGCCACCTTCTATCCATCTTGGTTTTGACTTTCCTTGCCTCCTAGGTGGTCCCTTCTTTTTGCTTGTAAAGAGAGCCTCCTCTTCTTCCTTTATAGAAACGCCTTCTATTCTCTTGGCTAACTCCTCCTGATTAGCTAACAGATTTTCTAACTCCACCAATGAAGGTTCAGTCGGCCATCCACTCATTGCGGCTATAAACCCATGATATTCGGGTCTAAGGCCATTAATGATGATTCTTCTCATGCGGGCATCACCAACTTTCTCCTCCGGTGCCAGCTCGGATATCTCTCGACATATGAATTTTATTTTTATGAAATATTGACCAATAGACATAGTTCCTTGAGAGATACCTGAGAGCTCCTTTTCTAATAATTGGAGGCGTGCTTCATTCTTCTTCGAGAATAATTTTTCAAGGGTCTCCCAAGCTTCCTTTGGGCTATCTGCATCTCGGATATGCTCCAGTAGGTCCTCCTCAATAGTTGTCTTCAGCACGAACATGGCCTTGCCGGCTTTGATACGCCATTTCCGCAAGGCATCGCCACTCTCCTTTGATGGAGGCTCTATTTCGGTGCCCGCAACAACCTCCCATAGGTCTTGTCCTTGTAGGTAAGACTCTATGCAGGTCTTTCAATAGCCATAATTGTTACTGTTGAGCTTCTTAATGCCTCCTGCACTAAAGAGATCCGCCATATCAACGGACACCAGGTGTCAACTACGCTTGGTCCCGGACCACCGTTCCTTCACAGTCCTAGACTGTGAACTCTGGCAGAGTCTCCCCTTAGTGCCTTGATGTTGTACCAAAAAAACCTCTTCCTGACGGCCCCGGACCGTCACAGCTCTGATACCAATTGTAAGACTTTTTTGGTGGCCCTAATACCCACTAATGAGGACCTACACCTAGAACACCAACTCACTCTGAGTCGATCAGTTTTTTTATAATTTCTAGTTACTTAGTGCAGAGGGTCCTTTCGATGGCAGAACCGTCTTCTCACTTCCGGGTGGCAGAGCCTACCAACAGATGAAGCTGACTTCCGGGTGGCAGAGCCAACCTACGATCAAGTCCAGACCCTTATGATTCCGGGTGGCAGAGCCTACCTTCGATGGATTACAACTTAGGCACTAAGCACTTAGAAACTATAAGGCACAACCGGGAGACTAAAAATAAACTTTATTGCAATACTCCAAGAGTACAACTCTTTGGTGACTATCCTAGCACACTCACTCTTCACCACACACCACTCTCTACCATGCTCTCATGGAGTGGCTCCCTTGGTATGTATCCCTTTGCTTGTGTGGCATGACAAGGGAGGGGGCCTCTATTTATAGGCCTAGGGGATCCATGAATTTGTGTCATGTGTCCCTCTTCTAGAGTACTCCTAGATATTATAATTTTTTTAATTTATTTTGCTTCCTATTCTACTCTCTTTTATACAAATATCTTAAATCATGAGAAGTGGGGAATATTCTAGAATTTTATCTCTCTTCCTCCACCTCCCATTTTCATGCGCCGTGTAAAACCTTCCGAAAGATGGCCTCCTCCAAATATGATACGTTGTGAAAAATACTCCGAAAAAAATTTAGCTTGCTTCATTTTAACACATAATAAGTAAGCCAAGACACGTCGAGAAGCAATGTAACTGCTCACATCACTGTATCGTCATCTAATGTTTGTGTAGCCTGAGCTGATACAATTAATATGCATGTTTCAGTGAAAATGATGGGCCGGAGATGAAAGCGCAGCGTCCCCGGCCCCTCTGTCCTGTAGCGTTGCAAGCTAGAGATACCTAAGCACTCTCGGGCGCGGTGCATGTCTCAGAATGGTCGGCCGTACATGGAAGGATCAGCGTCCTATATATGCTCTGCTCGATTGTATTATTAGCACGCAGTTTTTTTTTCCTGAACGACATAAAGTGTTATGAAATCCATCGGGTCGAATTTTGTCTTTTTGGTGTGCATGGATATGAAATTTGTCATTTTCATTTGAATATGTTGAGCTTGCATTTCAACTTTTTACAAATAAAGCACATCTGTCGGTGCATGCATGCACACTGCTGTGTGTGTGTGCACCGTTTCAAACATTTTTTTTTTAGAATTTGCACTGTTTCAAAATTTTCCGTAGGATCGATCAGAAGATGCATATCTTGAACTGATGAGTGAGTTTCCACTAAAGATGCGTCTGCACTACGGTGCTTATGGTTGTGGGGAAGGCCGGCTAGTGCGCACGTTAAATGCCTCTGGATCACTCGCGCGTACGACCATTTCCTGGTTACCAATCAGCTGTTTGAGCGTGTAGCGGTGTAGGCTCTGCTACATGTGTAGGACTGTCCGCCAGTTGGAACAGGAGTATGATGCACACAGGCACTGAGATCAGCAATCGATTCAGAAACCACACTCCGACGACGACACGACGCCATGCACGGCGCTTACGTGACCGCTGGCCGGGTCGCGTACGAGATCTCGTGACCTGCAGGGCCCCCGCGACGCGCGCGGGCGCCGCCCGGCCGTGCATATGACGCGCGTGAGCGCGTTCGGATCTGCACGTACTCGCGGCGCACCGCCGGCCCTTTGTGTGGCCGCACGGACGCGTTAAATGCTCCGACCCTCGCTCGTCTGGCCGACGGGGCGGGCGACTGAATGCATGCACGAATGATGGATGCTGCGTGCGTGTGATCTACCGTCGTAGTTCCATGCATGCAGTTTCCCGTGAGGCCGGCCGGCCGTGACGACTGTCCAAGCACTAGCAGCTGCATGTGCGTGCGCATGGGGGACGGGTGAGGCCATTATTATTATTATTATTACTACTGCATGCGAGTAGGGGTTTGCTCATTCGTACGTCCTGCCTGGACAGGCATCAGGATAGACGGGGCCGTCAGGGACCACATGTCAGCTTCGCACACTACTACTATTATATTATATTATATATATATATATATATATATATATATATAAAGTAGGTTAATTATCTCCTGTAAATCTCCTGCATTTTCTTTGATTGAGGCAGAAAGGTTATCTCCTTTCGCTAGGGTATATATATACGGGTCGGAACAAGAGAGCTGTCATGTGAGTGCTTTTTTCCCCGCCCGATCGATCAAATCTCGCTGCGGTCGGAGTTGTTTATGTGGTGGTCTAAACCACATTTCAAAGACGGATGTCCGGTTTTAGCCGATTCGCTTAACAGGACCGCACATGAGACAATGATGCATGCATGTATATGGTATGCGACCACAATGCATGATTGTCTGATTGGTGCCATATATGTTTTGCAAATATCCATGTACTAGACATATCACTGAAATATTTATTATGCTGGAAGAGCTGTGGTAAATTTTCAGAGAATTGAATAGAGCCAATGGCTGTTACTACTGATGTACGAATCTACCAAATCAAAGGTGATGTCTCTAATTATTGTGAGGATTTATCTATTTTTTTCCTAGCGTGATTTGTGGGTCGTGAGGATTAAGATGGAGCCTCGATTGGATTGTTTTCGTTAAGTTTTTTTTTAATATAGCAAAGGTGGATGATTCAAATAAAAAACTAAATGGGGTTACTTTGTATTAGTTTTCATATGGTGAACTCGGTTGATTTAAAAGCAAATTTAGGAGTTACTTTGCATTATCTTCCATATGCTGATACGTGTTAGTAATTCACACAATTTTACGGTTTGTTTTAAAAATATCTTTCGTGATGGCAAACATGGGTAATTTAGATATAGTTTTTTGCGACTATTTTAGATATAAATTTAGGGGTTACTGGTTTCACCAAATTGAAGGCCGAGGCTTTATAATGAATCTTTCTTTTTCCTAGTGCTTCTCATGAGTATTAGTGTGGAGTTTTTGTTGGAGTCTCTAATTAGTAATTTGTAATAATAAAATCATGATTGGTGTATAGCTACTTGTAATTTCATGAAAAAAAGTAAAACAATTCGTGTTCGCCTACAACAAAGTATCTTTTTTACAATGAGCTAGCATTGGAGTAGGTTGGATCGCTTTAGAAGATACACTATTATTATGTGGATTAATGCAGAAGCTAAATGCTTCAATAGCCAATGCAGGGTCGGGATACAAACGGAGCAATTAGTATAATCAACTTGTTAGATTAGGAAAACCATGCAACTATCTAGTCTTCTAAACCTTGATAGCTAGGCGGCTATATACAATTCTTAGATAAATATGTCTTGGTCCCGGTGTTAGCCATACTATTGTCGCTGTCATGCTGAACCTAGCTAGAGGTTGAGAATTTCAAGAACTGTCGTTTACAATTAACTACACACTAAGTACTATTCCGATGATCTTAACTATATGTCTCCGGACACAGACAGTTGTAAATTGCAATTATATATTTGGCCACCTTATCCATTTAGCGATCGTAAGTTGCCTTATTAGAGCCTTGATGCCCTCATATCTTTATAAGATGCAACAGATGAATCATTTTAAAAAAATGGTCGCCCAAAAATAAAAAAAACCTGGTACATTCTAAGAAAATATTATTTTCGTATGAAATTTTAAAAGTGAGTTTGTATCTTAACTTTTGCACGTGGGTATATATATGGATGCACTAATTGGCAGAGTTTAGTGAGAGCCATAGTGGGCCATGGCCCCCACTTCAGCTAGACCAATTATTAATGAAGGTCTTAGTTTTACTACTTTAGTCATTGCTAATAAAATTTTAATATGTCCTCCTTTTCTTGCATTTTACATTATATTGGCCCCTTATCCACTCATGGCCAGGCTCCGCACCTTGATGCACTATGGATGTGCCAATATGGTTAGATAGTTCAAAATAGCATATAACCTGGATTTTTTGGATTATTTTTTTTAGAAAAGGCGACAAAAGCTTTGCGTAGTTTGCTGAAGTTTGTTGTTTTTCTCAATTTGGTTCTAAGCTTCCCACTGATTTTTTTTGGATTATCTAGATTTTTTTAGCCTATGCACACCTGGACATATTATTTATTGTTATCATATACATATAAAGACTAAAATCCCTAAGTAATTGATTATTTTTATTTTGCTGATACACAAAAACTTTATATACGAGGCTTCTTATTTTGTAGAAGAGATGCAAATATGGTTAAGTTTTTAATTTAGTACCAGTTGAACTAGTCCCCGCTGCCTTTGGTATATATGAGAAGGCAACTGGCTACTTTTATATGCACACGGAACACAGAATTTCAACACAGCGCTACGTAGACGTCGTTGAACCCGGAGAATAAAAAATAGTAACGTCATGATCATCTGAAAAAGGTGATGTTGTTGGTTACTTGTGGAAGTTTTCCTACATCATATCAACTATAAGCATCTAACATCTGTCACACGTACGTGTCGATCCTCACTCAGGTTAGGTAGCGGCATGCAATGCAACAAGTATGGCCGGAGTCATGTATGTACATGCATCTGATCTATACTTACAAACACCCAAATAAATCCATCACCAAAAAGGCAGATCAGAATTAAACAACACAGAAATCACTTGACAACAACAGGCTGTGTGATGCGGAGCATCCCAAATGTCCCCGGCCGCCGGTCAAACGCATCAGCAAAAAAGTTGGGGCCTGCTGGTTCCTCCTTGGACTTGAGCAGTGCGTGCATATATGCTCTCTGCAGGCAAGAGCTACCGCTACACTCCCAGAACGAAAAGGCAATTCAACACAACACGCATCTTGGTTTTTTTTTTTTTTTTTGCAAGACTAACACGCATCTTGGTTGTTTCGCATCCATGCAAAGGCGTTTGTCAGTCGAAGAATCTCATGGAAAGCACATAGGGCGAAGAGGATAGGTCTAAACCCGCGCCATTATAGTAATCCACATGCTGATCAGGCACTAACTAAAATGGATTCAGCACGCTGAAGATACAAGGGCAAGCTGACAACAGAGCTAGCTAGGCTAAGCCGTTTCAGCTTTTTCCCAGGGGGCAATTCTCTTTGTCAGATCAGTCTGCTACGTACTCAGAGTTGTGAATTGAAGGCTATCGTGGTCTTTTATATTTGGCGGCAACCAACAAACGAGACGATTAGCGGATTAGGGCATTGTTTTAGCGCAACTAGAGAAGGGAAAAAAAACTAAAAGCGCATGGACAAGTAGCTAGGCAAGGGCATTTGAACTTTTCGAGGAAAATTCCCTTTTAGACACCGAACCCGCGTGGATTGTTCCAAGGCGACGCCGCAGGGAACAAGATGTGCGGGCGCCATGAAAGCGAGGCGAGTGTTGGCATGTGCTCCGTGCTCGGGGGCGTTGGAGAGGCGCTTTCCCCGTCCATGGATATATGCCCCGGACATGGCGAGTCCAAAAGCGTGGCGACAAGCGCTTGGGATTCTGAGCTGATGCAAGGGCCATTGTTTACTCGTGCGCGTCGATCACTCGTCTAGCTTGCATTATATTTGGCGATGATGGATTCCCTTTGATTTGATCGACTCGACCGATCGATCGCTGAATGCTGCGTGGCTCTAAGTTCTCACTCTCATATCCAGTTTTTTTTTCCTTTTTTTTTGATAAACCACTCTCATATCCAGTTAGCCGCTCATCTGTTATTTCTGTCTGCATGCAGATGCAGCATGGAAATGGTATAGTTTGAAGCAAGTGCTGCTTGATTGTTTAGGGTAGATGTCGCTCAAATCCATGTGGCTTGTGCATCAGCAAGCGTATGCGAGAGAAGAATAGATTCCGGATTCGTTGTACGTACAGCAGTACTTTTGTTTCTTATCCTTTGGAGCCCTGTTGTAGTTCTTTAAAATTAAGCACCATCAAATCGGGATCAGGAATGCATGACTAGCTGCTTTCTCGACATCTACGCGAATGCTAGCTAAACATAATATACTGAGTGCCTTGCTAATGCCAGTTTGCTTGCCTTCTTAATTCGTGGCAGACATATTGGTGTCGACAACATGTACAGTACATTGTACTCTGTAATGATCGAGACGCTAGCTTTAGCTTACGTCTTGTTTGGACTGACAAGCTTCATAACACAAGAATGAACTTTGGAGTTCGGATTCATAATTTGTATAGAACAAGTTGAAAGAACCGGATTGTTTTTTTCTCACAACAGAATTTACTAGATACCCTAAGGGTGTTCGTCAGTCAGACTATGGGACGATCGATGCGTGAGTGGCTAAAAAGACGCACTGCTTAAGATTGTTGATTGTGTACAATTTTTTTTAAAAGGGTTGTTGAATGACAGGTTTGTTTGTTCAGCCCACCCTTGGAATTCTGCTGCAGAATGCCCCCCGTTTAGCTCTACTTCTGCAATAGATGACGAGTAAGCTTTGCCAAGCAGGGCAGATACGTGGTCTCAATAACCTCTTGAATCATTGTTTTCCTGGTTTTGTTGGAAGAAGATGAATCATATAAGGACGTGGCTCAATGATAAAACTGAAACTCTCAAAAGAAAATTTTCTCTTCATCAAAGGATGTTGCAAATACATTAAAAGTTGCTTGGCGGCGTTGTGGTGGATGGTCGCGTAGGCATGTGACCAATTTACTGCATCTGCGACAACCAATTTGAAGGCGGCTCCTCGTGGTTGGCGGTCAGCGTGGAGTTTTAGCAATGATTGTTGTAAGCACATTGGTTGGTCTTGTGTGGCAGAGATGGTGACGATTGTACAATACCCTTGTGCAACATCTTGGTGTATTGGCCGGTGTTTGGTGGGATAGTGGCGGCCAAGGAAAGTTGACGTCGTGTTGACAATGCATGACTATATATGTGACAATGTTGGCAGTGGTTATGTATTAAATGTTATGTTCCTCGTTGAAAGCATTGTTGTGAAGAACCACTTCTCAGCTTCTCCTTGTTGAAAAACTTAGTGATGGTATTATGGTTGACCATATGGCGGCATCTATGGACGTAGTAATCTCCTTGAAGGCATGGTCGTTTGAGAAACTCTTCCCTCTCCCAATGCACCTCTTTCGTGTCATCTTCAGTTGGTGTGGTATTTGTGGTTGGTTGATTATAAGTCTTATGAGTATTGCCCGGTCATTGTGGTGTTATTTTATTAAAATAAATAAAACAACAAGCGGCCACACATCGGAAATAACATAAAAAAATTGGGTGTGGACCGTCCACACCGTGCGTCCGTGCATCGTACGGACGCCGACTCATGTGACGACGCGTGGACTTTAACGGACGCGGCTCACTTTGGCATCCACGCGTCCCTATCCGCTCCCTCCCGGCTTGGCTCGAGGCTACGCCCGCCGCTGAGTTGCTTTGGCTCGATCGAATCTCGTCCCAGAAAAAATCCCCAATGCGCGCTGCTGCCTTTTCTCAATCAGACGCCGCCAAATCTTTCCTCCATGGCGGCCGCTACCTCTCCATTGCACGCCACTGCCTCTTTCTTCCCCTAAGTGCCCCCGAAAGCGCCATGTCCTCGCCATCCTCCGTCCTGCAACTGCGACATCGTCGTCTTCATCCGATTCGACGGTGCCGGAGATGTAGCTCCTCCGTCTCACCCGATTAGATGGTGCCGGAGATGCAGCAGCTCTCCATCCGCCTCACTAGATTCGGCTGGTTTTCAGTGAGTCTGATGTAGTCATGGACCTGCTCGTCAAGGAGATGTGCTTCCGATTGTTCAGAAGGTTCAGTAGTAAGAGACGAGACTACCATTAGATGCAAGGAATTCTACGAGCGGTGTCTTGCATAGCCCAATCCCAGATTTTAAGGCTACCTAAAGTGTGACTAGTCTGATTAGTGTGCAATGTAGGTAAGCTGCTTGAAAAAACCAAACTGTGCAGCATTTTCTTTTTTCTTTGAGCTTGCTTTGTACTCCATGGCGGCACCTCTGAAGGCAGGGTTATCGTCCTCCATGGCGCCTGCTAGTGCAGTCGATGGCCTGCGCGTTGTTGCCGTGTAACTGCGGCGGCGGCGGCGCACGTTATCGCTCCAGGCCTCTCCCGCCACAAGAAACCCGACTCCGGCGCAGTTCCCGTATGCGAGAGCTAGCTGTTTTCGTGTTATCCTAAAAACTCGTATGAGCCGACGAAGAGCCGAAGAAAATGAACCGGGTTCCGTCGGAGCTACGCTGGGAAGTAGAGTCGCGAGCCAACGCACGAAGCGGACTCGCTTGTCCACGCGTCGTCACATGATTCGGCGTCCGTACGGCGCTCTTGTGTGGACGGTCCACACCCTATTGTTTTCCAAATAACAATCTAAAATGCAATCCTTTCCTTGCAATGCTTGCTGGGACAAGTTGGCTGTTATGGGCCAATCTCCACATAAGCATCCTGATTTTATTAGTGACAGTGAGCCGCGCTTTTAGCGAACGGCTATTTGGGCCAAGTGCCTATAGCACATGAACAAGCCCATATGCGGTCAGAAATAATAAACGTGCTAAAACTGCAAAAGCTCGGTGGGCTCTCGTGGACGAGGAACCGCAAAGGCCACTTTAGATTGCTCCGCTTTTAGTTATGGACCACGGCCCAGTTTTAGTTCCTTTGAATTCATTAAGTAACTCTTATCTCTATATACGAGAGTTGCACCAAAAGAAGGCTAGGGAGAGTGGCCACGTCGCCAGTCATCCTCGGCCGTCCGATCTGGCGATCGGATGGTCCAGATCGGGCATTTCTCAGTATTTTTACAAAAAGGTCCTCAAACTTTATAGAAATAGAACTCGCCATCCAGCCTGCTCTCTAAGAAAATTTTGCAACAAAGCCCTGGAGTATTTTATCCAAGGTCAAAAGCCCAGGGTATTATATGGGCCGGCCTGCCAGTGTCTCCTCTATATATGGGCTGAACTGGGCCAGATTTGGCCCAAGTAGCCTTATCTTTTTTATGTCTTTGTTAAATCATATAAGATAGTGATTTTGTTTATTTCATACAAAAATAATCAGAGCTCCTAAAACTTTAAAAAAATTTTTTTGAATTATTTAGAAAAACCTCTGCTAATTAACATATGAAACTTCGATCATTCCTACATATTAAAATGTTAATCCAAGCATTGCAAAATTTATTTTGTTGATTCTTTGTAATGTTGACAACCTAAACAAAAAATAAATTTAAAATGTTTTAACAAATTATTATTCCATGCTCAAATAACAAATTAATTAAAAAAAGAGTTTAGAGTCGATTTTCATAGACCTCGAAATATATAGATAACAAAATAAAAACTTCACGATTAACATGTATAATAATTCACAAATGATAATTTCTAAATAATACGAATAAAAACACTAATATGCTGCATAAAGAATAATTTAACTAACTACCATTATGCATATCCATTTACCTAATGTGGCAGAACCTCCCAAATTATATGGCCCACACGCACATATCATTATCCCGAAGACCTCTGATAGCCATGTATGTATTCTAGATAACTTAGAAAGCCCTATGGGGTGCCCTCAAAGGACCCTGATTAAACCACATTTGACAACTCATACCAGGATCAACAAAGGAGTAGCTGTAATATTATAACATTTATTATAAAATATATATCAGAGTGCGGAAAATAATAAAATTAAATTTACAAAATATATGAATAAGTTAAATTTTTACAAACTTAACTTCAATTGCGGAACCAGAGTAGAACTACAGAAGACAACTTAGGTAGAGCACCTAAGTCGGGAGTCAGCACCTGCAACAGGGTTCAACAAACCCTGAGTACAAAAGTATTCAACAAGACAGACCTGACAAAAAGAGGGGTGAAGACTCAGGAATGCAGGCCAGAGGGACAAGATAAGGCTGCAAGAAACAAGGACTTTTGCAGAAAAGCTCTTTGGATCAAGTTTTAACTCATCATGAGTTATAACAGAAATTAAAGTTCTCTCAATCTAGCTCAAGCTTATCAACCAACTCCATTTTTATACCTTATTATTATTTTTCTACAAAACATGATATGTTTCATATTTTTAATAAAAACTAGACATCACAAGGAGAACAACAAAATTTGGTTCACCAAAAACGGAGTTACCAAACTCCAGATATGAATTTCAAAAGATTTGGAAAAGTATTCACAAACGGGTCCTCAGGGCACTATTCACCTGAGTCATATACTTCGTAGAAAACACCCTGACTTTAGTTGAATTTTTGTGCGAAGTCCCTGGTCGTGAACTTGGAGCAGAAGAGCTCGTCATGGTTCGTGGTTTCGGCGGTGGGGTGCTCGTCGGCGGCAACGGAGAGGTGGGGAAGCATCCCGAGGCTCGTGCGCATCCACTGGTTGCCTCATCTTGCGTCGTCGCGGCCCGTGGCGGCCTAGCCACGTGCACATCCAGGGCCACAGTGGGCAACCATGACGGCGGTGGCTTCCGGTGGGAATTGAGACTGGGAAAGGAGCGCGGGAGAGGCATAGGGAGGTGGCGAACTGCTGGTGACTACGGCCTAGTGCATGGAGGTCCAGAACGCAGCGCGGCCGGAGCTCCAGTTGGTGGCAGCCATGGCGGTGACGAAAAGGAGGAGAAGACGACGACTAAGCCGGTTTAAATAGAGCAGGGAGAGGGATGGCGAGATGGCAGGCGACTTCGCGAACTCGTCCATGCGGTCATGCTCGGGAATTGCCGTGAAGTCGCGGCCAAGTGACGCACGGCAACGACGCGACGTCCAGGCAGAGGTGGAGCTCGCGCGGGTACTGTTCATCAAAAATTACAGAACTATCGCTCACTAAAAATTACACTTTACTCCAAAATTTATATAGGAATTTGAAAATCTTCAAAAATATCATTTGCATAACTTTTCAAGAGATACACTTTTCATTTAATGAACCTTTTCAAATTATGCCTAAATTTTGAAATATGAATTTAAATTCAAAAGGGAAGCAAAACCCTAAAAAAACATTTGAAATTACTTTTGATTTTTCAGAAACTTGAAAATCTTCAAATCTATGAAATGCTCAACTTTTCAAACCAAACATTTTTCATATACAAAGTTTTTCTAAAATATGCATAATTTTTGAAATATGGATTTAAAATCAAAAACGACAAATGCCGAAAAACTGTATTTTCAAATTTCTTTTAAATTATTTTTGAAAACTTGAAAAACTTTGAATACCATAATTGTAGCTCTTGTCAAGATCTACAAACCATATTTTGAGAGTATGTCAAAATTTCTTATAATTATGAAATATAGAAAGAGGGGTGGTTTTAAAATAGTTTTTGAATTATCAACCAACTCATCATTTCAAAAGCACAACCAACCTATAAATATAAACTTGTTTTAGTTGAGACATATCATGGTTGACCTAAGATAAACATTAAGCAAAGTACAAGATAACAAGATAAATTTTAGGTTGTTTTAAACATTTACAAAGTCATATAAAATGATAAGAAAACTTTAAGTAAACAGAAAGCATCATCATTTCCTGTATAAAACTAAGCATCACATAAAAGACATAATTAAAATATGAATGCATTTATGCTATGATGCTCAATGATTATGCTTGATAATGCACTTGATTATAATTTTAATTGCTTATTAACATCTGGGATGTTACAATCTTAACCCCTTAAAGAAATCTCGTTCCGAGATTTTGAAGCAACAAAATCCCGTGGGGTAAATAATGGAAAAGGAAATGTGTCAAGCAATATAACCTGACAGAAGTTCATTAAACAACAAGGAGCGATTCAAGAGTTACAACCAAGATATGTAAGAGGTTGCAACTAACAAGGTATTTAGGCTTTCCATGAAGTTTAAGTAAGAATTCATAGGATAGGTTCAAAGAGTAGGGTACATTAGTTGCAAAGCTATAGTAGCTCATGCCCACAAACCTCTATACCTGCGCGCACCCAGTAGAAACTTGTGTGCCCGGGTCACACAAGATACTCTAGGTTCCGTCGTGGCACCAGGGTTACGAAACACGGCACCACTATAAGGCACAACAGGAGTAACCCATGTCTCGCAAGATTGAGAATGTAACTAAGATTTTAGAGTTGGTTATAATCACAAGGCATTTAGGAACTCAAAGAACAACTTTGAATCCCTAAGGAGTGTTCAAGGAGTAAGAACACATAAATTGTGAACGATAATGGTTCAGGAGTGGCCATTTCTTGTCTGCTCGAGGCAATAGCATAGAGTGGCTGATTTTTCTTCCTGTAATCCATCTAGAATTTGGGATCCTTTTGTGCATCTACTTGGTGGACGGATTGCACACTCTTCCATTGATATATTCCCTACCAGAGTCTCTCGAGTGCTCCTTCTTTCTTCTCCCCATCGCCGCGGCTCAGGACGACTAAGGGGCGAACTTTGCTTCGCTGCCCATCCTTGGCCTGCAACAGCGGAGGGGAGCAGGAAGGTTGAGCTAGCTGCCCGTTCTGGTAAGGGAGGAGTTTTCTTCTTTCCTTGAAGTGGGTACTGGTTCTCTGCGACCATGGAAGGAGGAAGCGCTGATGGAACTAGTTCCAATGTGGCGGAGATGCTGAAACGGCTTAAGCTCATAGCTCAAGAAAGTGATGCTTTGCATGTGGATGACACAGCCCTGGAAGACCTGGCGACTTCGGATCTCGCTATCATTGGTAAGGTCCTTTCATCTACTGCCCTCAATATCCAAACTATCATAGCAGCACTCCGGCCTGCGTCGGGAATCCTAGGGGATTGGAAATCAAATCTGCGGGGAAAAACACTTTTATTGCGGAGTTTGGTTCCAAGCAGGATTTTGATCGAGTTCTGGATGGCTCCCCATGGTATGTGGGCAAGAAAGTAGTACTGATTCAGAAGTTAGATCCGAACCTAAGACCATCTAAGGTCCCCTTTGACAAGATTTCAATATGGATTAGGATATGTGATCTCTCATTTGGACTGATGAATAACAGATGGGGTTGGATGCTAGCCGATAAAGTAGGCAAGGTCATCAATGTGGAGGTTGATGTGCAAGGAAGAGCATGGGGGTCATATCTAAGAGCCAAGGTGCAGGTTGATATTTCAAAATCCTTGCTCTGATGTATCAGTATCTTCTCTAAAAAGAGACAAACAACTGAACTATATGATGTCAAATATGAGAAGCTACCCAATTACTGCTACTCTTGTGGTATCATTGGGCACTCCTCTGTCAAGTGCCCAACTCCAGCTGAACGTGATGATAATGGAATGTTGCCATATGAGAAGAATCTCCGTGCATCTGATGATAGCAAACATAAGAAGGATGGAGAGGATAGGCAGTCCAATTCTGCTGGTCGTAATCTAAAATCGGGGGAGCAGTGCAATTCCAGTGAAGGTCATCGAGTGCATCAAGGTACTAATAGCAGGGTGTATACTGGTCTGGCTATGGACGGTGATGAAGCCCTTTCACCATTAAGAAGATTGGGAGATGTAAAACAACCAAATCTGAGCACTGTAATTGGTCAGGGTACCAAACGTAAACAGGGGTTTCCTCCAAAACAAAGCTCGGGTATGGAATCCAGTCATGATGCTATGGCGCTTATTGTTGCAAACCCATCTATGTCACTCATTCTGTCAAGGGAAGGTGACCTAGAGGACTATACTGATGATGGAAATGATGAGATGAATAAGAAGATGAGGATGACTAGCAACTCATATACAAATGGATCGGCGGTGGCTGCTTGGCAGCCCCGCCGGGAGCCATGAATCTCTTAAGCTGGAACTGCCGAGGCTTGGGACGGGACTCGGCAGTTGGTGAGCTTCGCTAGCTAGTGAAGCAATACCGTCCCTCCCTCCTGTTCTTATCGAAAACTAAAATGAGGGAAGAAAGGGTTAAGCCTTTTATGTGGTCACTAGGTTATAATGGATGCTTAGCTATTAATTGTCAAGGTAGAAATGGAGGCCTTGTTCTTTTTTGGTCCACAGAATATTATGTAAGATTGCAATCCTTGTGCCCAAATTTTATTGATGTACATGTTACAGAAGAGTCGAGTGTGACCTGGCATGCAATTTTTGTTTATGGGGAACCAAAAACAGCTCAACGACATGTTTTCTGGGATCGTCTATGCTTTCTCAAAGCCCAATGGCAGGGTCTGTGGGTATGCATTGGGGATTTTAATGAAGCTTTAAGTAATGATGAGCACTTGGGGCCAACTAATAGAGATGAAAATCAGATGAGGCTTTTTTGTGAATGTTTGGAAGATTGCCAACTCGTTGATTTGGGTTTTTGTGGGCCAAAATTTACATGGAACAATAGACAACAGGGAGTCGGCAATATCCGAGTCAGGCTAGATAGAGCTATTGCTAATGGTCAATTTACACAACTCTATGATGATGTTCAAGTTGAAAAATATTATCACCACTTCCTTAGATCACTTCGCTGTACATTTAGCTATTTCAAAGCATGAAGGACAGAAGGCAAAGGGAAACAACAACCTATCATTTCAGATATGAAGCTGCATGGTGTAGGGCACCAGATTACTTAGAAAGGGTGGACAAAAGTTGGACAGATGCGTCAGCTGGACCAAGAAATTTAAAAACAACATGGACTAAACTGTCCGAGATGGCGAAATCACTATCTGAATGGAGCAAAAACTCATTTGGATCCCCCCGCAAGGAGATATATAAACTTGAAAAACGTCTGTTGGGGCTAAGAATCAATGGAGCCACAAGGACGTATTCCCAAGAAGAAAGTGATATCGAACACAAATTATGTGAGTTGTTCGAGAGAGAAGAAATAATGGCCCGACAGCGTTCCAGAGTGGATTGGCTTCAGGCGGGGGATCGAAATACATCCTTTTTCCATGCAAGGGCCACATCTCGGAGGAGGATTAATAAAATTAAATATCTTATGAGGCAAGATGGAACTAAATGTGAGGACCAATCAGAGATTAAAGATATGGCTCGGTCATTTTATATGGAGTTGTTTACAACTAAATCACGGGCTGAAATAGAAAAAGTTCTCGAGGCTATTCCTTTGCGAATCGATCAAGCAACTAATGAAGCTTTATGTAAGCCTTATTCTAATGAGGAGATTAAGGAGGCGCTCTTTCAGATGGGACCAACAAAAGCTCCTGGTCCTGACGACTTTCTGGCCTTATTTTATTAAATGTACTGGGGCATGCTACAGGATGATATATGTGAAGCTGTCAGGAATTTTCTACAAGGGGATGACATACCAGTGGGTCTGTGTGATACAACAATTGTCCTTGTCCCTAAGAAATCAAAGCCGGAGCATCTAACAAATTATCGTCCAATCAGTCTATGCAATGTGTTGTATAAAATGGCATCAAAAGTTTTAGCAAACAGGCTAAAGGGATTACTGTCGAGTATAATTATAGAAGAGCATAGTGTTTTTGTACCTAGAAGGCTGATCACTGATAATGTGCTTATAGCTTATGAATGCATGCATATAGTTAGACATCAGCAGGCTAAAACCCCGTTCTTTGCACTTAAAATTGATATGATGAAAGCATATGACCGTGTTGAGTGGACCTACCTGCATGGTGTCCTTCAAAAGCTTGGCTTTGCACAGGGTTGGATTAACAGCATAATGCGTTGTGTCTCCTCAGTCCGTTATTCTGTGAAAGTAAATGGTAATCTTTCTGAACCTTTTACACCAACAAGAGGTTTGAGGCAGGGAGACCCTATCAGTCCTTACCTGTTTTTGCTCTGTGCAGAGGGACTATCTTGTTTATTGAAGGAGGAACAAGCAGGTCATCTCAAAGCGGTGAGAAATGGTGTCTCGGGTCCATCTATATCACATCTTTTATTTGCTGATGATAGCATTTTCTTTACTCATGCTGATGAAAAAAGTGTTAATACCTTGAAATACATACTGCAGACATATAGCAGAGGGTCGGGCCAAAAGATCAACTTGCACAAATCATCCCTATACTTTGGCCAGCACTGTCCTGCTGATATTAAGCAAAAGGTAATGGATTCTCTGAATGTGCATAATGAAGCCCTCTAGACTACTTATCTTGGTATGCCAACCTATGTTGGTCCTTCAAAAAGAAGTGCTTTCAACTTTATTCTAGAGAAAGTGTGGAAACGTGTCTAGGGATGGAATGATAGGCCTCTGTCTAGAGCAGGAAAGGAAATTATGCTTAAATCTGTGGCACAGGCTATCCCCACATATGTCATGAGCTGTTTTCATCTGCCTGATTGTATTTTTGATACAATGAGAGCAACAATTTCAAACTATTGGTGGGATTTTGAAGGAGGCAAAAATAAAATGCATTGGCTTTCGTGGGATTGGTTGACAACTCCAAAATTTATGGGAGGAATGGGCTTTAGAGATATGAAGATCTTTAATCAAGCAATGCTCGGTCATCAATGTTGGAGGTTGATAATAGAACTTGATTCTTTTTGTGCAAAGGTTCTCAAAGGGAGATACTATCCAAAATGTTCCTTCTTGGATTCTGCTCCCACAAGGTCATGTTCTTATACATGGCGTAGTTTGATGTTTGGAAAAAACCTCCTACATCGTGGCATCCTCTGGCGAGTGGGTAATGGATAAGAAATTAGAATCACCAAGCATAAATGGATTCCTAATGCCTCCTGTTACCCTGTTCACCCCATTGTCCAAATACCTGATGGTCTTAAAGTGAACGCTCTAATGGATGCATCATCCAGACTATGGAATGAGGAGTTGGTACGCATATGCTTTAATCCTGCAAATGCTGAGAGCATTCTAATTATCACTCTGAGCCATAATCAGGTCCCAGATTATGTATTCTGGCCATTCACTAAGTCGGGCATATACACGGTGCAATCAGCATACATCATGGCTAAAAATGAAGCAGTACACCTAAAAGTTAGCAGTAAGGGTAAGGGAGAATCATCAAATCAAGTAGGTACTGCAAAAGAATGGAAGAGTCTATGGAGTATCAAAGTTCCACCCAAGATGAAAATTGTATTGTGGCGATTTGCACATAATTGCCTCTCAACTGGACAACAACTCAAACTAAGAAACATCTCAGCTGATGATCTGTGTTGTCATTGTGGGCGAATTGAAACTGTTGAACATGCATTTCTTAATTGTCAATATGTTGTCCAGATATGGAAAGAGGTGAAGAAAAGAAGTGGTTTCAGGAGGTTGATCAAACACTTTGTGTCTCCTCGCCAATGGATTTTTGAAACCTTGGCTATCTGCACAGAGAGAGAGGACATCATACTGGTGATTTTCTTTTGGCATATCTGGGAAGCTAGAAATGCAGTTCGAAATGGTGAAAATGAAGTGCATCCTCACTGTATAGTTGAAAAAACGCTAGCATATGTGGATATGGTGCTGTTGCATATGTATGAACCTATCATTTCCAACAGTGTGACTCCTTTAAGCCGAAGCAATGGAATCCACTGCCGGAAGGATGGGTTATGGTAAATGTTGATGCAGCGGTGTTCCACAAAGTTAATCGTATGGGATTGGGCATTGTGATCAGGAACCACAGAGGAGATTTCTTGGCTGCTAGCAGACAATGTATGGACATGATCACAAACTCTGAATTAGCGGAGGCTATTGCTTTCAGGCAGGCTTTTCTCTTTGTTTCGGGGCTTTCTTATAGCCATGTTATAATTGCATCTGATTGTCTTTCTTTGGTTCAGAAGCTCCGTTCGAGAAACAAGGATCGCTCCCATATTGGAATCATTATTGAAGATATCAAGAAAGTGACTTGTATTTCTTCTGTTGTTTTCTCTTTTATTCATGTAAGCAGATGGTGTAATAAGGTAGCTCATGTTCTTGCTAGGTCTGCCCACCAGCTCTCTCAGTCGTGCTGGTTTTATGTAGCCCCCGAGTTTCTATGCTCTGCCCTTTGTAAGGATCAGTCTTTTTAATGAAATGTTGCCTGTTACCCTCGAGAATGGACAGGCTGCAAGTTTTTTTTTTAAAAAATGATCCCACTGACGTTTGGCTCCTTGCAGCGTGCAGCGAATTGGGAATTTTTTTATTTTTAATTTTTTTTAAAAAAATTTACAATTTTAATTTTTTGTTTCGAAATATGACAGAACTAGTCACCCACAGTGGGCGTTATATGTGACGTGGCACAGGGCCGCCGCCGCGCACTGCGTGGGCGTTTTTTGGTGGCGAGGGGGCCGCCTGCAAAAGTGCGCGCTGTTTTGCGGGCGGGCCTCGGAGCAGCCAAAAAACGCCCACTGCGCGCCAGGGGGCCGCCTGCAAAAGGAAAACGCGCGCCGCGCACTGTGTGGGCGCACTTTTGCAGGCGGCCCCCTCGCCGCCAAAAAACGCCCACGCAGTGGGCGTTTTTTTGCGCCAGGAGGCCGCCCGCAAAAGCCGGCACCGGCGGCGGCCGGCCCTGTGCCACGTCACATATAACGCCCACTGTAGGCGACTAGTTCTATCATATTTCGAAACAAAAAATTAAAATTATAAATTTCTTTTAAAAAAATTAAAAATAAAAAAAATTCGCGAATTGGTGATCCCCAAACAAAAGCGCAAGGAAACGAGGGTGGTGGGTGGGATCCAGCGCGCGTCGCAATTGTGGGCCCGGCGAACCGGACGGCCCAAATTCCCAAAGCACAAAAGCGATCGCGAGAAAGCAAATCGAGTACACCACCAGCAGCGACGTTCGCCGGCTCGCCGCGCCGTGGGTGGGGGCCGCGGCACTAGCCGATGGCGACGGGCGTGCGTTCCGTGGCCTCCCCCACAGGTCCACACCGACCAGCCCTGGCGATGGTGGCGGCCGGTAGGCGGTGGCCAGGGCCAGGGGAGTGATGGAGATCTTGGCGTCGCGACTGAACGCGAAGCGCAGAGGAGCAGGTGCTCCTTGGCTTGACGCTGCTTCGCCGAGGAATAACCTTACCTGCAGGGTCATCACACTGGCACCACAAACGTTCGGCTGCCTCCACTCCACATGCCGATAAATAGTAGCATCGGTCACATGGACTCGAGGCGACGCTAATGTTCAGGTGCGTGCGCGATCCAGGCGCCACCGCCTCCAAATGTTGCTACACCTGACCTGGTCCCACCCCGCGTGGCCCTGGTGAATTCCTCGGGTCCGGGCTTCCGGTTCCATGCGGACAGGAATCTCACCGTCAAATGTGCAGTCCCTTTCCGTCGAATCCCCCTGCGGCCTCACTCACTCCACACACGTCTCCACGCTTCAGAACGCCCATGGCTCCGGTATTGCCTTGCATTGCCTCCATGGTTTCATCTCATGGAACAGCAAATTGGCCGAGGTGCTCGATCTGTTTCTGATTAGTTCTCTTTCTCGAAATGCAGTGTGAACAATGCGTAGCAGATATTCCATCCACCCTGCTTCCTGAATCCAGTGCCTTGCCAGTTTGGCACCGTCCACCAGCTCAACACGGCGGCACGGTACAAGGGAAGGGGAGCCCTCGCCTGCGAGGCTGCTACTGTGTAAAGGACCAGTAGCATGCAGGTGCAGGAGCAAAAACGTCTCATTTAGGCCATCTTTTTAAAGGTGTTTTTTAAAATATAATATGATATAATAGAATATAGGAGTTTATACTATTTATTGCGTATAAAAATTAAAGATGAACTTGATTGTTGACTCATCCTATCAAAGCTGGTAGGAAGAAATTTCCGAGCACTTCATGCACATGCTTTCCACAACTGGAGTGCTACCACTCCACTTTGCAGGTTCTTCTATCCGGCGATGAACAGTAGCCAGTATATGGGATATGATACGACTATAGGAAGAAGTAAGAACTCACATGTGTACCATGTGTGCACAATGGGGGAATCAACCAACCGGCAGTGTCGTCCAATTTGGCCACTAAACAAAAGCTCTAGAGGGCATAAATCATCAGAAATGAATCGGTCGATCGGCCCCTGGAATTCTAAAATGCATGGCCACACCTTTTCCTCGTTGCGGAAGGAGGAAACGGCAACGAGATCACGGAATGATGATGATCCCCACGTTATTTGGAGTATACGTAGGGTATCTCATCCGTACCAACGAGTCGAGATTCCGATGGGACAGATATATGCCCACACGTTCCTTCCTTCCGTTGGAATCAAAAAATGCCGAACACCCTCATCTTTATTTCTCCTAGACCCAAGACTTGGCCGCCGTCAACACGACGCAACGAACCAACGACAGGATTTCTCTCTCTCTTGTGGGAGAGACTACAGCTGCGTAATGCAAGGCCAAATTCCGGTGGTGGCTGTGTGCGGCAGGGCGCGTTCGCTTCCGGCGTCCCCTAGTGCTGCTATGTGTTGAGGAAGCAGTGCACGGTCCTGCTGGTACCGGGAGCCGGCTCTCGGGTTGGGAGCAGGCTCCCGGGGACACGACGTCGGCGCGCGGCGGAAACGGCCGCTCGTCCCGTGCGGTCGCGCGCGCGTCCACCACCCAGAACCGGAACGCGGCGCCGATCGAAGCAGCAGGCGCAGGCGGGCGGCCGACCATCCCGCTGCGCAAAAGCTGATCCGCCGTATGGCTCCAACCCCACGCTTCCACACGCGCGGCGTACGGTGCTCCTCACCGCCAATGATCGTCACACTCCACCAGCCCAGTAGCCCACGCCCTCACCACCTGCATTTTTTTTTCTTTCTTTCCGCGGGTGACCTCTGGAGTTCCTCTAGCACCCCACTTGGGTTTTATTACTAACACGCCACTTAACCCCATCGGCGACTTTGTTAAGCTATAGATCATCGACAGAGAAGGCCGCAGCCGGTAAGTGCAGCAGACCCGGACACTGGACAGGTTGCGAAAAAGCACGGGCCGGAACTGCTGGCGAACACTAAGCTCGCTTTGGATAAGCTGATCCTGATCGAGCTGCTGCTCCGATCCGCGGAAGATAAGATCGACGCAGCGCCACTTCGCTTTACCCTTAGTTTACAAAAATTTTATTCAGCGACGATGGAGCGGTGCTGTTGCTGCTGCTTTGTGCTTGCCAACAAAGTTGGGAAGAAACAAAATAAACAAAGTTAACGGACGGCGGCAGCAGAGGGCTGGTGCCGGCACGGCACCGGTGGGCGGTGGCCCATGATTTCTACGCGCCGCGCCCAAAAAGGAAGAAGAAGACTACTGGTAGGTACCTCGCCGGCGAGAGCCTAGCTAGTCTAGACAAACGGTTTCGCCGGGATCAAGCACAGCACAGCACACCGCGCGCCGCGCGCTGAGGGCACAGCACATGACATGCATGATCGACCGCTGGCTTTTAGCCAAGCCGGCCGTCCGTCTATAGCTCTCAGACAAAAAGGTTCAGCAGCTCGGGCTCCCTTCCTCCTCCGCCGCCGCTCGACGTCGTCGTCACGGACTCCTCGGAGGTCATGGACGGCGTGCCGGGCCGTCGCTGCTGCTCCCCGGGCGCCGGGGATGACCCGGGGCTGAGCCACAGCCCGAGATCGCACGACGGCTCCGGCGGCGGCGCCCCGACGTTCGTCCTCGCCGTCGTCGGCGCACGCTTCGCCGTGGAGAACGTAGAGCACCCGCCGGTCCGCCTCGCCGCCAAAGGCAAAGCACCGTCGAACTCGGGCAGCGGGCCGATGGCGCCACCCCGCAGCACCGTCTGCACCGCCGCCTGGCACAGCTGCCAGCTCCCCGCGCCGAGCAGGCCCACGGCGCCGCTCACCGGGTTGATCGTCCTCCCGGCCGCCTCGTACAGCAACGACTGGAACACCGCTGCGATCGGTCAAGCGAGCACATCAGTCGTCGGTCAAGAACCACAACACTGGATCGTACGGGTAACCGCGTGCCGAAGTAACCAGCACCGCCGGTGGGTCGAGATATGTGTACCTGGGCGCTGCGGCTCGGGGACGGCGGTGAGGAAGGACATGAGGCCGGCGCGGCCGAAGAACTTGGCGACGAAGACGGTGGCGTGGCCCTGCGCCTCGGCGCCGTCGATCCACTGCAGGCACGGCCGCAGCACGCACGCGTCGCTGCACCCCTTGCGCAGCACGCGGCACCCGTTGCAGCTCATCGCCGGCACCACCCACGCTCCACCTGCAGCCGGCCCACCTCTCATACAACACCAACCAACCCTGGACTGGAGCTCCTCCATGGCCACCCAGAGGGCGAGTATATAAGCACAGGGCTGAGGCCTCAGGTGACCACGAGCTAACCACGGGGTGCCGGGTCCGGTTAGGCGTGGTGGTGAGGTTACCAGCTCTAAGCGTACGTGGGTTAACGAGGGAGGCGGTAGTAAAGTCCTCTCGGCAGCTCCAGGCTCCTGGGGTGCGGGGGGCGGCTCCGTGTCTCCGCGTTCGGTCGGGGCGATGGCGCACCGCCGGATGGGGATCGGGCGGACGCCTCGGGTCCGTGCCGGTGCGCCGCGGGCTCGCCCCGTCCCGTCCCCGCGGCGCGCGCTTTGGCGTGGCGTGTCGCTGCGCGCCACTCTTTTCGGCGCCTTTGCGGGATGCGTGGATCCGCACATCCGGCGCGGGGTGGGCCACGCCCACGTACGAACGGCCCCGCACCGCCCCGCCCCGGGCGACGGACGGACGCCCTGCGCCGTGGAACCCTGTGGCCTTCCGTGTGTGGAGACTGATGAAGAGTGTTGTTGTGCGGTTGCTGCTGCTACGCGACTGGTAGGGCGGTGCGCGAGTGCTTCACCTTTCCAGGCAGCATTCGTCGCTTTTCCGGTGGCACGGGGCTACGCGAAGCAGAAACTGAATGAACTTTTTTAAAAGAAGTTTGAAAAAAGTTACTACGCGACACCACTTTGAAGCATGTATTTAGCTGTTTATACTCGAAACTGATTTTGCTTTTAACCTGAAAGAATACAGGAGTGCTAGAAACCGACCGTACCTAATTTCTGTGATCAGGCGTCGTATCATCATGTCTCCTGCACTGTGGTATGAGATCGGTCTGGATTCTGCATGATGTTAGGATATGTTTGTTACTCAAATCAAATTTCGTTGTAGACCTGAATTGTATTTTATTTTATTTTTTTGAAACTTGAAGTGTATATTTTAGATGAGTGCAAACAGGCTTTGATTTTCGCATATTGAAAAGCCGTCAGATTTCGGCGGATTTTAATATCGGTTTATGAGAGAAAATAAGTAAAAACCTGCCAAAGCCTGCCGGCTGAATAACCTGACGAAGAGGCCCTTAAGTGGATACAAAGACCCCAAAAGAAGAAAAAATGTTTGGTTGGTTGTATTGAAAATAGCATTCCTTTTTATTGCCATAATGTCTTATGCATATATTAGCATATTTAAACTAACGACATAACATGTATGTTTGTATTTTTCTAAATTTACTGTAGAACTTAATGGTGCTACTTATATACAACAATGTTTCCATATTGAGGCGTACTATACCATAACTTTACTAATCTTGAGATCTGCCGAAGTCTTTGGAGGATGCTTATACATCTACATTGTCATTCTGTATATGTGTCTGTCCACAAGTGTGAGACCACCATGAGATGTTGATGTGTTTTTTAAAAGCACCCCTTTAAAGTTTTTATATTTTTAATATTCATGCGATGATGCGACGTGGTCTACGTTGTCACACGGATGCACGGAACGGAACCTCTCGCCGCGTGCGACCTCTATAATTCAGCGAGACCCGGCGGTGCGGCACCACGTAAATTTTATCCTTCCGTTCGACGAATAGCATAATATTATTACTTCGGGGCAAGCAGCGGCGCAAGTTGCCAAGGGCATCTTCGCTTTCCGTTTGGGCCTCACTACGCTACGCCCACGCACTTGTCGCGGCTCGGCGGCGCCCGCGCGGACTCGCAGGCGTTGGTTCTGCGCGCTGCCTGCCGCCGGTGGTGTTTCCCTTTGTTTCGGCAGGTCGCCATCCACCGGCCGCGCGACGCGACCGCGATCCCCTCGTTGGCTCCTTCGACTTGGCCAATTGCGCTGGCGCGTAGCCGCACCTGACTGAGATCTTTTGTGGCGCTCCTGCTCCTGCAGCCCGGACTCCGGAGTGGACAGATCGATCGTTGGTTTTGGCGTGGGGAACCAGACCAGCCCGGGTGGGGGAATTTTTGGGCGGTGGCTGTCGAAATCTGATTGGCAGCCCGTCTGGTTCCGAAGGCAGCATTGGACCGTGACACCGTGTGGCCAGGATTGGCGCCGCGCCAGTTGAGGAGAATGATCGGGCACGAAAGCAGCGGCTAGCGTACGTACGCATCCTTGGCAAAGTGGCCCCAGGCGCGTTTTCTAAACGTCACGGGTCACGGTAAACGCACGACCGTGTACCGTCCTGGCCAGTGGGCACCAAGTCAATGCGCCGCCCTGGTTTTCTGCGCTGCAGGCAGCCGCACTGCCGCAGGCAGCCAGCCAGCCAGGAAGCAGGAGTACTACCCAGCGCTTCTGCCGGTCTGCCCAGTGCGACAGTGCCCACTGCCGCCGCGCCGCCCAACCCCGGTGTGCCGGCACGAGCTGGGCGAGGCGACATCTCTGACACCACGAGTCTATCAAGCCGACTGCCAGGCTGCCACGCTCAAGAACAGTCCGTGTTCACGGACCGCACACACGCTGACACGCAGGCATCGGCGCATTGCCTGAGCACGCAGACAAGTCCCGCAGGATCGGGCGGCCGGTGCGGGTGCAGGTGCAGCAGAGCAGAGGATCCGAGACGAGGCAACACTTATTCCACGCGACATGTTTTTTCCAAGGTTGCTTCGCTAGCTGTCCATCGGGCCGTGAGCGGCAGGACGCGCCGAATCTTTCTCGGCGTAGTATTTGGGTTTGCATCGCCCCACGGTCCGCAATGATCCGATCCAAAAACCGTCCGTTTGGCTTGCCTCACCGGACGAGTCCATTTGTCATCAACTAATCTATGCAAGTTAATTGATTTTCTGTGACCATCCGGCTAAACTTTTGTGGATGGAGGGAGTATATTGCTTACAGTGCGCTTACTCAAACTCTGCAAGATTCAAAACGAGTTGGAGCAGTAACTGAACCGTTGTAGAGAGTAAGGAAACGCATCGAACAAGATCGATCAATCCTGGAGACAAACAAACATTCATTCCCTTGTCCCTACGGATAAAATTCATGTGAAAACTGCAGCTGTTCAAGTCTCAAAATCACACCATGCATCCTCATATGCGACGGACCTACAATACCTTGCACTTTTGTGCATTCCCAAGGAGACAAAACTCTGGAGACCTATAACCTGTTACGGTTAAGACGAACAAGCCACGACAACGCTCGGCCAGCTGCGGGCACCAGCAGGGTCAGCCGAGGTTGCGGCTGCCTGCCCGACTGTCTAGTAGTAAATCGACAGCGTGCGGTGATGTGACAGCGCCATGTTCTGCACGCCGCAGGACCAGAGCCAGAGATCAATGTCAATGCTCAGAAGCTGCCGAGAAAACACAAGAGCAAGAGGGCGTTAGTTCCGAGCCGAACCTCCATATTGACTGCTTTATGACTTGGTTAATTTACTCGTTCAATGGCTAGGAAGATTAGTGGATGTCTTATTGTCTTAAAAAAAGTATATGTCTTTTTGTGAATAGGAAACCATTTGCCCCACCGAGAATGCAGGTCAGAAAGCAAAATGGCATTGGCATAAGTCTCAGGTGAAACTGGTTCAGATGTTTTTTTCGAAAGGACGGTTTTGCCGTTGATTTTATTAGACGATAACTGGTTCAGATGTGCCTACCTGCTTTCCAAACTTTTTGCCGATCAGATCCCTCATCTTCTCCACTGCATAGATGGAGCACGCGCGAATCTCCACTTCCTCCTCGCTTCCAGGCACTATCTCACTATTCGAATCGATCGAGCAAGATAGATTCGAGCCATATTTGAGTATGCCAAGCTCCCTCAGCACTGCTGGAACAATATAGTCAGCAAATATGGTGATGGAATTGATGTCGTGGAACTCGCCATAGTTTTGTCCCTTGAAGGCACCCCACAAATCAGCAACAAAGATCTGAGCTCTCTTGTACAGGAAAACCTGGTGTCCCTTGTAAAGTGAATGATCCCGGAAACCTGCCAAAATGGAAAATATAAAAACACTTGCTGCAAATGTACACTTGGTCATGAGTCATGACTCAAGACAGTACAAAACCAGAACAAATTAACCTGGTTTCGAATGAATACAAATTTATCTCAAATCTACATGTTCATGGAACATTAACAAAAGGTACAGTCAAGTTGTACAACGCTACACTATTAAAGAGATTCAAGACATGCTAAAATTCCCTGCAAGAGCAGAAGGTACTATTTAAATTCAATACTCAAAGGATAAATTATGAAATATTCCAAAGTTGGCTATGGGCCAGATCACGGGTAAAGTTAATATCCTAATTTCTGAATTCAGACTGTAACATAATTATGAAATCCCAGCCTGAATCCACCACATTATTTATTTACCTAAAATCGGCTGAATAGTTGAAAACTGTATATATCTGTTAGTGAACCTGCCTGTGGAATCAAATAGGTCCAGGTGAGGTAAATGATGTGGTGAAATCACTGGGATTTCTTTACAACTAAACCAAAAGGACTGAACAAGGTGCATTTGGACAGATATCTACAGTTTCTTTCCAGCCATGTGAGCTTAATGAGCTATGTAACGGTGGATGAGTGATTAAGCAGACGATTAGTTCATGTCCAGGCATATTAGTCAAAGGTGTATAATCAGTTAAACACTATGGGAACAGTTTCATGTTCTTCTTGGAAGAAGAAACTTCATGTTCAATATCTCTAATCAATGGAGATCCAACAAAGCATGACCACCTAGAATCAATGTTAACTTCAAGTGTAGTCATGTCATGTGAAAAGATTTCAAGGCCAACTACTATAAAATTGAAACCGATAACTTTTTTTTGCGTGAGAAAAGAAAATTAATCAGAGTTTATAAGCATCAAATAATCACAAGTACTCGTATCTGGTTTTGAATGGCCCATCTCACATGAAGTTCATATGCCTGGACAAGGTACCAGCCCATCACTGTTTCCTGACTCTCAGGTTCAAGGTAGCAGGCCAAGGCACCAGCCCATCACTGTTTCCATCCTGACTCTCAGGTCCAAAGTAGAAGACCCGGCTCCGAATTTATATGTGCAAGTGGTACCGGGTGGCTGGGCCATTCCAGTTTCACTTGCACAGTACGTGCCTACAATCAATAGGACCCACCAGGAACATTTAAGAACCAAATAGTTTTCCAGACCAACACTTTATAACGCCGCCCTGATTCCCAATTCAGGAATAATATTAGCAGAGGAAGCTATAGCACATATATGGGCAGAAGGGGCCAAAAATGAGACTATTGGCTGATGTACTTAGTTTTGAAATATTACGACAATCTGAACTTTGTGTACTTTTGAACATAATACCAAGTCGATTTACCAGGAAAATGTCGAGTAATCAGTTCTATAAGAGTTGCAGCAGAGTTTCCAGCAGACTTCACTAGATTAGCAGCCTGGCCTCCAAAGCTTCTTTCAAGTTCCAGCCCAACCTTGAGACAGGTGTCATAACAATGAATAAATAATGATTCCAAACAAGTAATGTTGGACAAGTAGAAAAAGTCAGTGGAGAAAAAACTGGTTGGAAATATGTTTATAAAGTATGATGAAAATGACAGAGTGATGGAACAACCCAGCAATCAAACTAGAGCCTACCAGCAAAGATGATTCCAGAAATCAAGCAGACAACTAAATTTATCCAAGAAAAAGGGGTTGCAGTGTGAAAGTTGACAAGTCATGGAACCCACATAACTTATGTTTTTTTTTCGAGACCGGGTGATATAGCCCGTTTTTCATTAATAAGAGAGATTTACAAGTCATCTATGAGAGAACCCTCATAGAGCAGATTACACACAACTGAGACAGTAGTGAGTAACCTTGATAAACACATAAACAATAAAAGATACAAAGGGAGTGTGACTGCCCACATAACTTATGTATTAACAGAGTTCTGAGCCTGAAATGTTCAAAGCAGCAGCTGCAGAATATTACCTCATGGAGAAGGCGTACTCTTTCCTCCTCAATTGGGAGTGGCCGTGGCCAGTTCAGAAGTTGGCGGAGCTGGGCCCCTACATTTTGCAAATGTCCTTCCATATTAGCATTTTTTATAAAGGAATATAGCAGAGATGTAAGTAGCTGTTTCTCAATTAGAAACATAGCAAGAAATGAGCAGCTTCATTTAGCAACAGGAGAATATAATGCATGAAAAAAGGTATTTAGACTGAGAGGTTACATCCAGTTAACCACAATCTACATAGTGAAATGACATTCCTAGAAAAATACAGTCTATCCCAGAAGCTGAGAAGCATTCCCTTGATCTTGAACCAGAAGCAGAAGTCCAGAAAAATGCAGAAAAACTCTTGAACCTAACACAAGATCCTCACGAGAAGTTACTACTTACCAGTGTAATTTTGAAGACGATCTGAATCAAGGGCATTTTTGTCTTTCTCCAAGGCTGACTTCAGTCCAGAAGCCAAATGGTCATAGCTCAAGTCCTTATCTGTTCAATGGCAAATTCATCATGATAGCAACAGAACATATACGAATGAACATCGATACAAAAAATCGTACTGCAGCTCAATAGTAGCAAATAGTAATTTCAGGAAAACTAGAAGCTGCAATGTAACTGAATGCAATTACACAAACAATATAAAAGAGACACCTTCGATTTCAAGGCATAGGTGTGGCATCTACAGAATGACTCGAAAAAATTTTAAAAAAATAATAACTAAAGTATCTGAAGAAAATGCAAAAGAACCAACTTCTTGTAAACCCCACGGCAAACTGAAGTATTGAACAGGTCCATGACCAAAGATAATCTTGAATAACCACAGAAGTATTGCTGGTGGAAACGTCCATGTTTTTATACCATTATGTATTAATTGTGTAAACAATACCACCAAGCATTTCAAGAAAATAAAAACTGAATAGGTTGGCAGAACAAATGACTAGTTGATTATGAGTTGAAACCGTCCTGAATCACTTAGTACTTTCTTTCTTCCCAATATACAGCTATACCAGCGCTGTAGCACTTCATTCTGATTACTACATGTTCAGAAGACATTATTGTTGCATTTTTTTGGCCTGAATTTATACCTGGCCAGAAGCAGAAGTTAAGTGCATCCAAGACGAAAAGGTACTGGACCGTGAGAGGCCCATTGTCAAAGTAGTGAATCCCTTCGAAATCCCACTCAACTTTTGGGACATCCCCCTTGATTTGGTCCACTACCTTTTCAATTTCTGCAGGAAAAAGCAAACAAACAGGTGATGAGGTGAGGAGCACTAGTGCTGAGGATTTGACAAAGGCACCTCTTCGCAAGATAATCAAATCAAAAAGCTACTGTACCATACGAAATTAATAAAAACACAGTTACACACAGGTGTGCTCTAGCTGTGTGCGGCTATGCGCTAGATATTACACGAGTTCTTTTCTAGATAAATTACTGAACAACAATAAAAAGGTCATGAACCAATAAGTAGAAAAGGGTGTTTGAGACACACTGTCAAGTTAGATAAATAAATCGAAAGGGTTTATCGCAACACAACTACACAAATAACCGGTGTAAATATGATAAAGCAACTGCAGGCCGGACATTTGCAAACCCTAAAATTCCATCATCCCGTAAACATCAGGAGATGAACACCCCGTATTACAATACAAAGTTTACAGCGGGGCAAAAGCCGCAACATACCTTGCAGGTCGACCGTGACATGGGAGGAGCGACTGGCGACCCACGCCGCCGACGCGCGCACGGCCTCCATGCGACGGCGATTCGGATAAGGTTTACGCGCGCCGGGTGGTCCTGTCCTTGCGTCCTAGGCAATGGCTGGTAGGGGAAGGGGAGGCGCTGCGCCTGCGGGTGGGGGCGAGGGCGAGGGCAAGGAGAGCGTGAAGGCGAGAGGGGTGAGGTGCCCGTGACCGCGCGATGCCGGCGCGGTGCGCGTGGTTTTAGCGTTTTCCACAGGGGTTTTGGTGCGTTTTCGTTGGTTGGCGCGGTGCGCGTGGTTTTAGCGTAGCTTCAAAGGGCCTCGGAGGCCTCCCGCTGGCGGAACACGAGGAATTGCGGGGCCGCAGCCCGCAGCAGGCCCGCACGCGCAACGAGTGGCAGTAGTGGCCTGCCCTGGTCCGTCGAGTTTGCCCAACGGCCGCCGCGGTGAAATGACTGGACTATCCTTTCGGTTTCTATCACATTTTATTTAATTCTCAGAAAAAATATCATATTTTATTTTATTTTATTTTAATGTTGGTCGTGATTTGATTAAATATCTATGTATATTTATATCTATATCTATCTATTATAAATAATCTTAAATCCTACGGCTATATATCTTAACATGTAAATTGTGCATCTTAGTAATGCACTGTTACATGTAATTAAAATCTACCGACAGATACAATCCATGTACACTAGATACACAAGGATTTTATTATTATTTACTCACGTAATCCACTAGTTCATAGTTCCCACGGCAACACGTGAGTATGCTTCTAATTTTATATAGTCTCATGTAATTCTTGTTTTTTTACATTTAAATATGGGTAATTTTAAATTTGACTAGGGTTATACAAAACCTTATAATATCATGTAAAATTGTTTAATATATTCTCATAATAATATATGTATTTAGATTTCTAACTATTAAATACTAAGAGAATACACCACGTTGGTACGAAGGTTCAAAACAATTTTAAAAAATTAGACTATTTATATTTATAGCTGTATGAATGAAATTATCTTAAAATAATTTTGGTGATTAGTTTGATATATTAATATGGATAACTAGCTGCAAGTTACAATTGATTGTTGATGTGGATAACTTATATGTTGAGAAAAAATTCTGGTGTAGTTTAATTTTATAAGAATTATAGATTATATATTATAGATTTATATAAACATAATCTAAATTAAAACAATCCCTCTAAGTTGATCTTATTTTTTTCTTAACAATGACGATTTGTACCACTACGTATGCTTGTGTTGAAGCATCTAATCACAAGCGCAAGCTAGCGTTAATCGAGTTTGTCTTTTGAACCGAGGTTGCCTTTAGTCCTTTGGACTTATGTATCAGTCCAGCCATCATTCATGATATAATGTTTTTCTCTCATAATAAAATAATATCAATCGGTTCATTAGCCGCAGAAACGATTAGCTGAACAGTAACAAGGTCAATGTTCAGGGTAAAAATTGTGTTCATGTGAGCAGCCAGCACGATTCTTTTTCTTTTTGAACAAACACCAGTATGATCTTTAGCGCACACACGTGAAGGATTGCACTTCGTAGTGGTGGACGGCACTGGATGCTGATTCACCAGTCAGTCGCAGCAAAATCAATAGGCATACAGAGATTACAGTGGGTCAAACCCGAAAGTTGGCTACAACCACAATTTGTTTTGTGCAAATATCCATCGAGTCGATTTTCCACTAAGCTAATGGAGTGGCGAAAAACACAATGTATTGAAAAACGACCTAACTCCCTCTAAGTTGATCTTATTTTTTTTTCTTAACAATGACGATTTGTACCACTACGTATGCTTGTGTTGAAGCATCTAGTCCATTTAATTAGAATGGAACAGTTTTATATTAGTGAATAGAGTTATCTAGGTACTCTGAACATAGCAATAATCTATCTTAGAATTTTCTAAAAACATCAGCTATTTTTGAACGGAGAGAAACCATTTTTTTATGAGCTAGTGACTTTTGAGTAAAATCTTGCGTGTACTCTAGATAATTCGTATTGGGTACTTGAGTACGGGTAGAGTGGGGTCTTGACTAATATACATACATTATCGTGTTTTTGGATGATGATTAAAAGATCACACAATCTGTCGGTCCAGTCCTGGCACTGATCTAGCAGCGTTTCGCTTTCACACTGAAAATGAAAGGGCAAATAGAAATAGAAGTTTCCTGGTACGTGGAGTTTGAGTACCGGGGCTTTTACATGTAATTCAGTGCTATAAATCCCAAGCCGTCCGATTCTTAATCCGGTGGCTTTGATTTGCAATGATTATAATTAGCAAAATATATATGAACATGAATGATGATGGATTGGGCCACAACCACGAAAATGAGCTCCTCCGAACTGTCGAACTGAACTACTGTACTCACTGAAGGACTAGTATAGGAGTGCCACCGAACTGAACCGACCGAGGCGTGCTCCCCGGACTTCACCGCGTGCCTCTCCCGTCCACCCCTTCTACGCGCGCGCGCGCTCTCGTGCGGCAACTGGGCGGCCGCCACCGCCGCCCTACTCCAGGTGCCCAGTTCCCCTTCGGGTTCTTCGCCGGCGACGAGCACCCACCAGGTATGCGCCCCCCTTCTCTTCTCTTCCCTTCCCGTCGTGAGAAACCCAGCACTCGAACCCTAACTTAAGCAATTTGACTGTCTGCGTCCGGATCTGAGCTAATTGCACTGTATACATGCCTACTAACTTCGATTTTTCTTTTTGGTAACAATTATTGGGTGTACATGTATGTGTACACCGGTTTTTTCGCCCCCTTTAGAAAATTGGATTGGACTCTACATGTCAAGAGACTATGGCGCCAGGAAGCAAGGCGGAGAGGAAAGCAGCACTAGATGCTGGAGCGTGGATGTTCAATGTTGTCACATCCGTTGGTATCATCATGGTCAACAAAGCCTTAATGGCGACACATGGTTTTAGTTTTGGTAAGAGCGTGTCTAGTCTTCACCCCAAGTCACACACAATGCCTTATTTACGCCAATTGTCATTTCTGTATCAAATTAAACTGTGACTGTGCACAAAACCAGTCTGATTGCCATATGCTAATTTGTTCACTATCGTTTGCTTCTACAGCTACAACATTGACTGGACTTCATTTTGCAATGACGACCTTGATGACATTAGTAATGAAATGGCTAGGATATATTCAGCCATCCTATTTACCATTCCCAGAACTAGTAAAATTTGCCTTTTTTGCGAACCTGTCAATCGTTGGGATGAATGTAAGTTTGATGTGGAACTCTGTTGGATTCTATCAGGTGAAAACATAAACTTTGGTATTCTATAAGTACATTGGAGTGAAACACATATACTAACACTGTGTCTTGCTTTCAGATTGCAAAGTTGTGTATCATTCCAGTCTTGTGCATTCTGGAAATCATATTCGACAGAGTTCGTTACTCAAGAGATACAAAGCTCAGTATAGTCCTTGTCCTGGTAGGTGTTGCTGTATGTACCGTGACTGATGTTAGTGTGAACTCTCAAGGGTTATTAGCTGCGGTAATAGCTGTTTGGAGCACAGCACTACAACAGCATGTGAGTATTGTTGATATTAAAACTTGTACTTTGTTGTTCATACATCTGTATATGACATCTTTTCCTAATTGGAGCTATCCTTCTTTAGCACCTGTTTATATAGCTTGGCTTTTAAGTTAGAAGTTATCGGTTATAAATTTCTGATAAAAGTACCTTGCACAGAATTTTAGTAACTTTCTGGTGAGTATCCTGAAATCCAAAGTTCCTCTTTGTTTGAGCTGACTTAGCGCAGTGGTAGAGCCTGTCCACTTGTTGCATGAGGCCCTGAGTTCGAAGTTTGAATCAGACTTCTTGCAAAATTATGCGGGGTAGGCTTTCTAGAAATTCCCTTCCCAAGACCACACCTTGTGTGGGAGCTCTCAACATTACACCCACACCCACACCCACCCACCCACACACACACCCCTTTCTGTATAGCAAGCAAAAGAGTCCAGTACTCTGCTGCGACTTTGATTATCCCAGTTCAAAGAGAAGTTTGATAATACACTAATAACTAAAGTACTAAACAAACTTCGACCCCCACCCTCCCTCTCTCTCTCTCACCTTTCACTACAGCCTTATAGGTCATATTGTCACTATGTTTTGTTTGATTTCCTCTTCTTTGCTGCAGTATGTTCACCACCTTCAATGGAAGTACTCGCTTGGTTCATTCAACCTCTTAGGCCATACTGCTCCAGCCCAAGCAGCATCATTGTTAGTATTGGGACCTTTTGTGGACTTCTGGCTGACCAACAAAAGAGTTGATGCTTTTAACTACACATCAATAGTTACGGTATGTGATACTTATTCTGAATCATTTATGCTTATGTCTTTTGCAAAATCCTCATGAGAAAGAGGAACCCATCTGTTTCACTCAAGCTGTCTTGCCACTGTATATCTTCTTGTAAGTTTTCATTTTTGATGTTGTGGTCATTAACATAGTCCAGATGCGCATGCTTGAGTATAACCGGCATTGCTATGCTTATAATGTTATCATTCCATGTGTCCCAAAAACATCACCCTTTTGTGATCGGAGGGAGCAAAGCATATTTTTCTTTAGGAGTATAGCAATGCACGCATTTATGCTCTGTGTTTGGTCTCAAGACTAAGTAGTGATATCTGACATAGGGGTTGCTGCAGTATTGAAGATGACCTGGAACTTTGTTTTATCCAAACTATATTCAGGGTGTTTGATGCTGGTAGTAGTTTAGTTCAGTAGTGTAGCCACTACAGGGGCAAAGAACAGCTACCCTGGATTCAGTGGCGGATCTAGAAAAATAAACCAGTAGGGGCTTATCTCATAATCTTTCATTCCTAGACTCTCCTTCCAGGCTTGAATAGGTGCAAATTTGTATGAGGGGCTATTTGGTCCGGCCAGCGGTAGCGTGGGCTCGAGCCCACCCGCCCCGGTGCTGGATCTGCCCCTGCCTAGATAGACCTATGCCAATTTCCCAGTTACCTCCACGTACTCCAGCAGCTTTTTTCTTAGCCATTCAGCAGCAGCTGCGCCATGGATGAGACCTTGCGCCAGATTTCTAAATGCAGCATCCCTTCCTTCCTGAGCCAGCTGTAAAGCGTTTCTTAGGCTTGTTGGTCTAGCATCTCTGGCCCAACAGCCAACACCCTAACAAAGTCGCTGCGTTGGCTCACTTCACTGCTTCACTGAGCACAGCGAGTGCATGGCAAGGGTGAGCAAGGCAGCAAGCGGCAGCATTTTGCTGGCCAGTTGTCCCTTTTAGCCTTGGCACATGCTACTTTTGAATTTTTATGAATTTTATCTCTTTATTTTACCCAAATTATTGTTTTCATATTTTGGATTCATAGGAACTTCAAATGTCTCATTGTTGCACGTATTATGGAGCTGTTAGACTTCAATTGTCTTGTAGCCTAGTCTTGTAGCCTAGTTTTTAGTTAAACATGGTAATTTGGATATTTGTAGATGATTATATTGGTAATTATTTTAGTGTTGGGAAATTACATATATTTTTTGTTTAAAGTTTACCCTGGGTATGGTCAGATCCTGACTATGCTGCTCATTTAGTTTGGACGTCAGAAACAACATCTTGCTTCATATTGAACATGTAGGATAGGAAATATTCTAGTTTTAACTTCTACAGTATTTATAAACTATTGACACAACCCACTGGGATGATCCTACACATACAGTGTATGGTTTAAAATCTTGATAGTTCATTTTCTCGATGTTATAATTTTTCATTCTTTGCGCGCAAGCTTGACCATCCTGGGCAAGACTCATTTATTTTCTTGTCAATGTTTTCCTTTTCAGTTCTTTATCGTGTTGTCATGCATAATTGCTGTTGGGACCAACCTAAGCCAATTCATATGCATCGGTAGATTCACGGCGGTCTCATTCCAAGTTCTAGGCCACATGAAGACGGTTCTTGTGTTGACATTGGGGTTCCTTTTCTTTGGGAGAGAGGGACTCAATTTCCATGTCGCCCTTGGCATGCTTCTGGCCGTGATCGGCATGATCTGGTATGGGAATGCATCGTCAAAACCTGGAGGCAAAGAGCGCCAGGTTTACTCCACACCGAGTGAGAAAACTCAGAAGCATGGGGTACTGTCATCACAATCCGAGCTCGATCAGAAGGTCTGAAACGAAACGCACAGAGGCATCCAGTGCTTGTTGAGCATCGATCGACCTGGTTTTATTTTTTAGTACTTTTTTTGAGGGAGATGTTTCTATAGAATTTTAGGCCATAGCTCAAGGAGGGTACCTGGGCAAAAAGCCCATGACTTCACTTTTCCAGCGAGTATGTCAATCTAAGCTGGTAGATACTACTTGATTTGTAATAGTCATTCAGCGCATTTCGCTCTTCGCCTGCGCGGCTGCGCCCGACCTTAGCAACCGGGACGGCCACGTTCCACGATACAGGAACAATTTCGTTATTGTTACTTTCCCAGTGTGTGGAGATCTCCAAAGGTATCGTATCACGTTCTTTGTTCCTATCGCTTCGTGAACATGTCTAACAAGCGCCAGACAACTACGAGATGCTGATGGCCGTCTTCTGCCGCTGCCCGCGTAAAGCAGTCTGGTGCTTGCGTCTACCGGCTCGATTCGCCGGCTGCTTCCTGAGTCGTGTCGGCCGCGACAAGAGAGACTCAAATATATAAGTTACTTGCTTTATTTTTGTATAAGTTGAAGATAAATATCAAGAGTGAGTCCTAAATTTTTGCACATCTTCCTTTACTAAAACCAGAGTTTCCTTGACGCACATTCTGTGGATGTCTCAAACATGGGTTAGGCCGGGTATAGTACAACATGTACGGCGACTGATAATTTGTTTGGCTTGACACAGATGAATGAATTCGACACATGCTGATGGAACGAAAGGAAACGAAACTTCCAGGCAGCCTGCGACGACAATGCTTTTAACAAAGCCGACATTTATCTTAATTGGTAGCAATACATATACATATTTCTGAAAGGTTGTGACTACACACTCAATGAAAATTGATGTGTCCCAGTGATGGGTTGCTAGACCTTTTCAACTCATCTAGACGACTAATACCGTGCCCGTGTGTTGCTACGGGATGAGTAAACTTTTCTATAACACAGATCGCACGATAAGATAACAAATTTGCAAAATTAAATAATGACATGTGACATTTAACCTAAATAAGTAAAGTTTTGTGAAACTAAGACGTCAAAGAGACCATGTGTTGTGGCTTAGGTTACGAAGGGCGTAGGAGTGGGAGATGGGTGGCCGAGGCTTGAACCCTCAGCGGCGGGCAGGCGGCGTGTGGCGGCGCCTAAGGCTGGAACGACAATAGATGACGAGGAACAATGCTGGGCGCCCAAAGGAGACAGAATGTCTCAATCCCATGCTACTTTCATTCATAAGCAATTGTTTGCCTTATAAGCGATTACAAACATGCAACTTAGCTAATTTACGAAACCACAAAACGCTCTCGTGCTCACACTGATTCAAACTTGATCTAACGAATTGTGACTGAATCAAACTAACAAACTTGCTAACAACTTGAACACATCGCATGGCGACATGCAAAGCGCGCGCTGTGATCGCGCGCACCCAGCTCCTTGCTTCGTTCTCGGAGCTTCTTGGCTAGCCACTGGCGCGGTTGCGTGTAACACCTCTGGTGTTATATTAACTAAAACATGCCATGTTATCATATGCACTGCAAAGCATTCATGTTTAAGTCAACCTTAATGTGCATTAACTAAAACAAGTTTATATTTCATAGGTTGATTGTGTTTCTGGAATGTTTTGTCACATGAAATAATAAAACCCTATTTTCGAATGTCATCGCAAATGCTTAGTTTATACTCTATGTACTTGAGGTGTAAACTGTGTTTACACTAGTGTCAAGCATAGTGTATAAGTCTAAGTCCAACCCTAAAAATGATTTCCATATTTGAAGTTGAGTTTGGATTCCAAAGCTTACTTCCAAGTTTGGCAATTCCAATTTAAATTCAAATTGGAAATGCTATAAAAGGTTTTTTAAAAGTCAACTTAGTCAACCAAGGGTGTCATTGGGTCAATGACCTAAAAATGTCCTTGGATGATGTTTGTGATCACTAATAACCAACCAATTAATTTAGAAACCAAATCAAGTTTGAATTCTATTTCAAAAACCCTTTAATTCAAAACCTAGTTTTACCCCCTTTTCTATAATTCAAAACCTATAAAGAATTTGGAGATACTCTAAAAAGATAATTTGTAGATCTTGACAAGAGCTACAAAGCTGGTATATAAAGTTTTTCAAGTTTCTAAAAGAAATTTCAAATAAATTTGAAAATATAGTTTTTCAGTATTTGACCCCTTTTGATTTTAAACCATAATTCAAAAATTATGCAAAATTTTGGAAAATTTTGTATATGAAAAGGTTTGGTTTGGAAATTTAAACATTTCATAGTTTTGAATATTTTCAAGTTTTATTGAAAAATCAAAAGTAATTTTAAATGTTTGTTTCTAGGGTTTTATCCCCTTTTTTAATTTGAATTCAAATTTCAAAATCAAACAGAATTTGAGGATGCCAGTTAAACAAAAAGTGTAGCTCTTGAAAAGTTATGCAAATGATAGTTTTGGAGATTTTCAAGTTCTTATATAAATTTTAGAGTAATTTGTATTTTGAAACAAATGGCATTTCTGTAATTTCTGCGAACAGTACCGAAACCTATCGTCGGCCGCCATCGCCGGCTTCTCAACACGCGCCGCCGTCCACCGCCACGAATATCTCGGTCGCCAGCTCGCTCCAGACGCTTGAACCTTCGCCGTCGTCGTGTCGCCCATCCATGCGCCGCCAATGACCTATAAATACCGGTCGGCCGCCACCATTTCTCCTTCTTCTTCTCCCCGCCGCCGTCGCCGACGACTTCGCTCCGCCGCTCAAATTTGCCGCCGACACTTCACCACTGCCCGATTGCTCTTTCCAATAGCTCCGCCACATCCTCATGGTCATTTTGAGCTAGTTCGTGCTTGCTCTCCTCGCCCGAGCTGCCCGCGCGCCGTCGTCTTCTCCACGGCCGGTCGCCGAGCCGCCGTGAGCGTTTTCGCCATCGACCGTCGTCGAGGTTGAAAATATTTTATCTTTAACTCCGCCATCGTGTTCTTCATACTATCCTTCTCTTCACGCGCACCTTGGTTCATTCTTTGGTGGGCAGGACACGCCGGAGCACCATCCTTGCCATCGGAGCGCCGCCGCCGCCATCAGCGCCGCCGTCCGCAGCTCGACCCAGCCGCTCCGAGCCTCCATTAACGTGCGCATCAGCACTGTGGTGAGCTCCTACATCTGTCTGTGCGATCAATTTCATCTTTCCAGCATGGTAGTCGCCGGCCACCGTAGCTCGCCGTCGGCGTAACGTTGCCAGCGCCGCCGCATGCGAAGCCGCCGATGCTGGAGTTCCAGTCCGACTTCATTTAGTTTCCAAATGAGTTCGCCTGAGTACGCTGCGTGTGTCCGTGTGGTCGTTGTCATCGGAAACAGCTCCAGTGAGCTTCGCCGCCGCGCCGCCATAGCCGCCGGCGTGGGTGCCGCCGCCGCTCCGCCGCGCCGTTAGCTACCTTGATCGACTCCCTGTGCCAAGCTGAGCCCAGTGGTCCAAGTCCGGTCGCCGGAGACCTCGCCGACGGCGAGTAATCACCGGTCAACCGCCGGCGGATCGTCGGTCAGCGCGGGAGTACTGTGCCGATTTTCTTTTTCTATTTTCAGAAAATAATTTAAATGCTATTTTCTTTAAAAAATCATAGTAATTCATATATAGCTCCAAAAATTTTGAAAATTTTTGTGAGTGTTTTTTATGATGTCATCTACCTAGGAAAAATATAAAATGCCAAATTTAATTAATTTTTGCATATGTTAAAATTAGCCCTTTTAATTGAAAAATGGACCTTTAATGATTTTTAATAAATAAAATAATTGGTTTTTAATTCTGAAATTTGTTTTGCCATCTAGTTAAGCTAAGAGCTTTCTAAAATAAAATTTTAGGATTAATTTGATAACTTTAATTTTTATGCCTTTATTTTATGCCTTTAAATAATTAATTAACCCCTTTAGTTAAGTTTAATCATTATAGGATTTGTTTGACTTTGGGATTGATTGATGACCTTTGGCATTTTAATTAATTGTTTGCGCTTACCTTAATCATGTCATTAGGGCTTAATTAACGTTATTTTATGTGCTTAATTGATTTCTTAAATGGCGTAGTTAACCCTAATGAGTTTTATAAGCGAAGTTTTGTTAGCTTGCAACTTTATCGTGAAGAAAAGTTGTACTCGATCCCTTAATCTGATCATGCATCCATCGAGCATCATGTTTACTATTCCATCATGTTAAAGCATATTAAATATCGAATAGTTTCCGTTAACGGAGAGTTAACGTTGTCGCACCAGATCCCAAGGACGAGCAGATTCAAGAATCAGGAGTTGATCCAGAGTTTGAGACCATCTACCCCGAACATCAAGGCAAGCCCCGGATGCATTCAAACCCTATTCTATTTATAAAAGTTTTACCGCTTCAGCTATGATATGTTGCATTAAGTAATAGGAGTTGAGTGAAAACCCACCAATTGCATTACTTGTCTTATTTCCTTATTCCTTGTTACCTGCTTTGAAAGATAAGTAGTAACGCTTAGCCCTGCTTAATTAGTTAAGTGTTCAAAGGTAAAAGAATAAAAAAGATGAGATTGGTTTACTTGTTGGAATCTTGATAATAGTTAATAAATCGAGTCCGGACGGCTAACTTGCACTGGGAATGGAGTCCCTCTGTAGTGTTTCCGTCTGTTGATGCCCTAGGTCCCGTCCGTTGGTGAACTGGTGATATCGAGAATTTAGAAATCCACATGCATGAAGTGATATATGGATGGTTGGAGCCGTGTATAACATGGAGTGACCTATCGTGGGGCCAGAGATCCCACATGTGTCATAGTGTGTTTTACTATGGGGTTTATGTTCCCACGTATCTCGGTACCCTGGGCCGCAGAGCTCACGTGTATCATGTGGTGAGATATGGCTGCGGTTATTATCCCAGTATATCGGTTCATCTAGGGTGCATCGGAGTTAAAGTCTTCGGTATTCCAGTGACCTAGGTCCTAGCTGGGTATGAAAATAGATTCGAATCGCTGTTGCTTCTCGGAGAAGAAGACTCGATCGGTGTTCATCATCGTAGTAACAACTTGAACAAAGATTAAGGTTTAATAATGAAGTTGGTTGGTAATTGGAGCTAGTCCAAGCAAACTTTTCTTTCTGTTAAGCTTTTTCGCAAAATTTCTTATCTCTTAAAAGCCTTACCTTGTCCCTCTAGCTTGCATTTCCTGAGTCTCCACCCCTCTTTTTCGTCGGGTCAGTCTTGTTGAGTACTTTTGTACTCAGGGTTTGTTGAACCCTTGTTGCAGGTGAGCCTCATGGGCAGGAATGTTTTGCATCCTGCTGCATGACAGTCGTCGAGGAAAACGATGACGAGTAAGGTGTTTAGCTCTTGGACAGAGCTTATCATTGGGTATTGTAATAAAGTTATCTACTGCTACCCCACTACTATTATGGTTTGTACAATCTAAACTTATGGTTGTAAAAATTTGAAACTCAAGGTTTGTAAATTTATGTTATTGTAAGTCTTCCGCTGTTTTATTCCGATGTATATTATTTTATATCAAATTGTTGTAATACTGCAATGTCTCTCTATAACGATTGATCATGTTCGGAGAATTGTGGATGATTCGGGATTTACCCGACAGACTTTTTAAGTCGTATGGAACACAGTTATGGTTATTTGGAGTCTGTTTAGACAATAATCATGCGCGTGGACCATATGATTTAAGAGGTTCTGCCACATTGCGTCGCTGGTATTGCTGGCCTACCATAACATCGTGGTGTCCCAAGCTCATACTCTCCATGTATTGCGCGTTAAATCCAAGATTTTTCTTGGCATACGTCAGCGTCAATGTGTCTTTACACCAGTTTTCAACATGTCTAGGGTCGATCAAATAATAAACATTTTGTGAGGTGCAAAAGTTTATAATAATCAAAGAACAATAGATCGCATGAAAAATTGCTACCATATGTCATGGTCCAAGTAATCTAGCACCCTTCTAGTTAAAGCAGGACGTTGGGAAGGGCCACGGTAATCGGCTTTAGAGGTTTCGTTCGTTTCTCCGTCCCACTTCATCACTGCAGTTAGGCACGCATTTACAAGACAGGCTTTACCTCCCGGTCTCGTTATCAAATACTTCTACGCCTTCAGGAGATTAATATAAGCATCTATGACCTGCGTACATCGATCCGTTAGAAAGAAAGGACATTGAAGTGGCCTATGTTTGACTGAGTATTATAAATTTTGTTCAGTAAGTAAATGACAAAAATACATCTTCCTCGCCAGCCATGTTGTGCTCATGAGGACGATTCAAATACGGAGTACAGCACATTCAGACAACACTATCAGGTGAGGGTGGCGAGTTGCTTAGTCCTATACTACAGATATAAAAAGTAAAAGTGGGCAGCAGTTTAAATATGAGTACAGAGACAGAACATTGCTGGATCAAACATATGTTGGTTTTCTGGGAAGCAGACATTCTAGAGGGCGGAAAGAGACGGGCAAAATTAAATTATGAACATCATAAATTTGATATTTAATGTCACTGCTAGAAATTTTACCTGGAGAAGAATTGAATAACTCCCTGAAGAAGATGACACTGGCTATTGCTGCGTGCAACAAGTGAATCACAACAAGAAATAGATATTTAAACCCTGACAATGTTATGACTTATCAGATTATAAATGTACTCAAATCTGGACTCTCAAGATGATTACTCTATAGAGATTGTTAGCTGCACAAATAAAACACAAAACTTCTTGAAAGCAATAACCAACTCTATAGAGAAGCAAGAAAAAACTTCACAGAAGTAGTATTGTGGAAGGTAACCTTCTGATTTGATTAAAGTAGCCTAAAACGATATATCAATCAAAAAAAATATCTGGATATATGAACAGAATATACGATGGTTCCAGAGCGCCGTAAACCTGAGATTTCTATCACGGCATTTGAAAAGGATGGTGGTTAAGACGCTCTCCCTGAAGCTTGAGATTTCAGATATCAATTGCCGGATGGTGAACAGTGTGCTAGGCTATTCTAGCAGCATTATTTGCCGATGGAAAGCACAAGGACTGAACAATTTGATCAAAGATTGAACTTCCTCCAAAGACATTGAGATTTAGATCAAGAGAATTTCTGTAGAAAAGTTCAGCTAAGGTCACTACTGAATAGCAAAGCACATTTTCACCTAACAAAAATATTGTTCAAATCCTGTGAAAAATGGGTCACGACATCAGCATGAAGATATTATTTCTCATGAACATGGCGCGGCACTTACTAACATGGTTTGAAGTCGACAATTAGTAGAGCCTGACACTAACAAAGGTTACATTCATACAGGCCACCACATCATAAAAGAAGCATGAACAAAAGGAGTGTCTGCCAGGCCCTGGGTTTAGCGTTTTGGCCGGCCGCTGGCTAGCTGTAGCCGGCCGGGGGTGTCGGCTAGGTCGGGCTATGGCCTTTCCAGGCTCGTTGTGTCGTGCCCGGCGGCAGCCGTCGTCGTCTTGGCTCCCCCTCGCCGTTGTGTCTGCTGCCCATAAAAATTGAAAAGGGACAGCTGGAGCCTTAGAGGAAAACCTGATTATCTGTGTGCGGCGATCTTGAACAGATCGGATGTCCTGCCGCCCCAGCGACACCCTGCACGGCTTTCGTTCGCGTGATCGAGGTAGTCCTGCTGGGACACGACGTCCTGTTGCCACCAGCGACCCCTGTTCCGGCTTCGTCCTGCACGCGATGGACCGGACTGCCGCACCAGACGATGGACCGGACTTCCTTGCCACCGGCAGTGCGAGGAGGAACGGGAGGAGATCCGAACGAACAAGACTACGAGAGGAAGAGCGGAGAGAGCGTTCGCGGTAACGCAAGGCAGGCGCTGCGATCAACGTTTCACGCGGCGTTGTTTCCTTTTGGGTGATCGTGAGAAGAGGGTCCCACCTGGCGGCGGGAAGAGGAAGCGGAGCGGCCGCGGTAACGCACGGTGGAACCCGTGTGCGACGACTTTTTTACCGCACGAAACAACAGCCTCCTTTTCTTCCTTTTTGTTTGTGATGAGAGATTGAAATAGTAGCATTGGACTTCGACAGAAACGAAAAAGAAGATCGCAGAAGTCACTGGCCGTCACCGGCCGGTTGAGAGTAACTCGTCAGCATCACTCACCACCCGTCAAAGCAAACAGCCCAGCTAGAAGCCCAGAAGGAACGCTGGTGGTTCTGGTTCACCATCCGGACACTTTGCACAGTTCCTGCTGCACCCGGTCCGCGTCTGGGGGATTCTGCCGTGCTGGCCCGTCTTCTAGAGCCCAGGTGGAAGCATCCCGTGGGCCATCATCATGGCCCAGCATGGCTCCGTCGTCGGTCCATCGCGACAACGACGCCTCCCCGTGTGATCCCGTCACGTACCACCGTCTCAGACGACAAAGCAGAGGGCGCCACTGCTTTGCCCTCTGTTTTCGCGATGCTAATTGCTAACCACTGCAGCTTCAAATGATGCTTTACTTGGTCGACGTTGATCCTAGGCTTTCCTGCTAGCTCTTACTTAAACAGAAATATCGCCAAACACCTTACACGCGGGTTCGTAAAGATCGGCTAGCCACTGTTGCCCACTGACGCTTGGCTTGGTCAGAGCATGTGTGCATGGAATTATTCAGTCTCCGTCGTGCCACGATGGACAGGCGCTTGCTAGAAGCTTCCAGGCCGGTGCGAGCAACAAGGAACGGCTGACCAGTTGGAATCAATCGATCCATCACGACTCAAATCGGAAACGGCTGGAGTATACATGGGCAGTTGAGGACTACCACTAATAATACCTTTCACAAAAAGCCACCATCCACCCAACGCATTCGATTAAACATTGTATTGTTACTTGAGCTTATCTTTCTGAACCGATATTAACACGGCGACGTCGTTAGTTGTTTGTTGTCGGCTAGGTGTACGGAGTAGTGTAGTAGAGGAGAAGGAGAGACCGACTGACCGAGCGCAATGCAAGCGTGGCGTGGCGCTGCACGTCTGACGGCGAGTGGAGCCCGTAGCCTCTCTCTCCAAAGCCATCCGGGCAGGGTCAAAGCTGCGTCCATGTCGCTATCCACATGAGCAGCCTGCACGACTTCTTTAGCGCAGACATGTGTAGTACGGAGTAGCTTGCACCTTGCAGCTTCGCGGTGTGTAGTGGACGGCACTGGCCGCTAATGGCAGCTAAGACTAAGATCACACACAATCGACTTAATCCATTTATTAGCACACCACACCAAGGATATCTCTGTACATTTATACTTCTATATATAAATCGTATAGCTCTGATCTAGCTGCATGACTGCATCAGTTTTGTCGACGACTACGCTACCACAATCAGTGTTTCTCCGTTCAGTTTCACACTGAAATTGAAAAAGGCAAGCAGAAGTTTCCTTGCATGTATATGTGATGTTTGACCACCACGATTTACATACAGGTAATTAAGGCGTCCGGTTCTTAATCCGGCGTCTCTGCGTCGCAAAATATGGACAGATGAATGAATTGGGTAATAAAGGACCGGAGCCTCGAAAGTCTGAACTGAAGGAAAAGGTGTAGTATACCACCGAACGAACGAACCGACACAGTCACGACGCAGCCGTGCTTGTGCTTATCGATGGAGCGAAGCAAGCGCCGCCGACGACGTCACGCGAAACGCAGACGAAATTAACAAAGCAATCAACCAACCAAATAACTCCTACCACCACCATCAAAACCTAGACTGGTAACCCCCGGCGCCGCCGTTGGAACGACTGATGGATGGATCAAACGACGAGCAGCATCGTCCGTGCCCGCTTGGCCTCCGGCGGCGCGCCCTCGGCCGGCAGGTTGAGGTCGAAGTCCCGCAGCACGGCCGTCGTTGCTGCCGCAGCAGCGCTGGCCTTGTTGGCCTTGGCCACGTCCTTGTCCTTGGCGGCCCCGTCGCCGGCGCCGCCCTCGTAGTGCAGCCGCTTGTGCCCGCCCAGCGCCTGCCCCGACGGGAACGTGCGGAGGCACAGCGAGCACTGGTGCACCTTCTCTTTCTCCTCCGCCTGCGCCGTGCCGCCGGACCCGGACAACGCCTCGTCGCCCGACGCGGCCGGCGGCGGCGGGGTAGGCGGCGTGGGCGGCTTCCGGTGGCTCGTCTTGTGGCCGCCGAGCGCCTGGTACGACGCGTACACCTTGCCGCACACGGAGCACGGGTACTGGCCGGCCTTAGGCGCCGCGCCCGCCATCCTGGCGTCGCCAGCGCCGTCGCCGCGGAGGCCGCGCGAGAGCATCAGGAGGCAGAGCGCGAGGTACTCCTGCTCGGACTGGTCGTGGGCGTCGGCTCCTCCGGATGCGCTGCCGCCGTCGCTGGCGGCGGGGCTCCCGGCGCGGCGCTTGGACCGCCTCCCGCCGCGCGCCCACGAGTCGATCCTCGGCGGCGGCACCGGCGGCTTGTTGCTGGACACGTCGGCGGCCGCGTCTAGCGCCATGGCGTCGTGGCCCGTCGATCGATCGATCTCCCGTGGATGGATGGCAGAGTTGACCCGGAGCGCAGACGGCGAGAGCTGGAGAGGTGGACAAGTAGGAGAGTGGTGGGTGTGTGTGATGACTGAAAGCGTGGCGTGATGGAGGCGTGGGTGGGCTCGGTTCGGCGCCCGAATATATAGCTGCCCGCCGCCTGCCTGCGCGGGCTGCGGGGGAAGGAAGGTGGTGTGCTGTGATGTGAGTGGTGGACTGGGGTGAGCGAGTGGTGCGCCGCGCACGGGGGAGGAGTCGCGGAGACCGGACCTGGCGCAGCCGCGCGTGTTCGAGTCGATCGGCGGCGGAAAACCTGGCGGGCGCGCGGGCCCGGGGCCCAGTAGTTACTCACCGCTGCGTTGCAGGGCCGGGTCTCCCTGAGGGTGTGCCAGAGTTGTGTGACGGAGAGTGACTTGGTTGTCAAGGCAGCGCCGCGCGGCGTCCCCGGCCGGACACGTGATCCGACGGCTCACGGAGTCGACGACTCGACGGGTTCCGGATTCTGCGATCCTGCGCCGTCCGTTCCGGCTTGGAGTGGACGAGGGCCACGAGGGTAAAAGAGGACCACGGCACGGCAGGAAGGCATAGATGCTCTTTTTGTTCGTGCGACGGACACGCTTGGCGCGCGGAGGGGTGTGTGTTATCTTTTAGATTCCAGAAAATATTAATGGCAGCGTATCCGTTTCCCAGGGAGAAGAAGGCACCGCACCCACCATGGATATCGATCGGACTAGCTACTTCGTTCTGTGGATGGATATCTTGCGAATTGATTTGTTCCGGGGCTAGCGCGGCGTGCACCGAGCAGCAGCAAACCGCCGGGCCTGTCGGGCGCCGCCGCCCTGACACGCAGGGCACAAAGGTCACTGGGTGATCGCCAGCAGCTACGCGCGCCGGCGCTCGATATAATAATATATGTCTAAATACATAATAAATTTTATATCTATAAAAAAAATTAAAGTGATCGATAATTTAAAACAAAGTGAGTAATATTTATTCTAATTTTATTTTACCACATATGCAAGAGTTGTAAAATTTATCTCGTAGCCATACATGTTATTTGTATCAGAGAGAACAAAGGAATACTTCCAAATTTGTAAACAGAGATATAGCTTTATTCTTCAATGAGATGAGATGCGTGTGCAGAGCAGAGAGTGATGGCACTAGCTAGTACCGTAATGGAGAGCAATGTATCTCTACCACCTAATAAACGATAGTGGACATGGCAATTTGAGACTAAACACCTTTAGATACATATTGCAGCTACTACACCAGAAAGTACTTTAATAATTTTTTTTTGAAAAGTTTAATAAACTTTAAAGGAGGACACAGGAGGTGATGAGAGAGCCCTGGATCGACAACACATCGCCCTCCCGGCGCACGCACGTGGAGCTTCATGAGATCCCTGGCCTCTTGGGGCCTTCGGGGTCCATCCAAATAAACCTACACGTACTTAACGTAGACGCTAGTAGTACATGTGAAAACAGACTGAGACTCAAGCTCAATCTCTCGTGCAGACGTGCAGTGCAGACACTGACACTAGCTCCATCGATGGATGACCGACCCGCCGGCGCCGCGCCAACATTTGTCGTAGCTCGATCGCACCGTCGTGGCGTCGTCGACCGGTCAGTCGCTCGCTGCAGGCACAATCAATACTTCCTCCGTCCGCAAATATCCCAACGTCTACGATTCAAAAAAATTTCACAAATAAAATGTCGCCTTGCATGAAGTACTAGAAGTGGCGCAGCTCAGAGTGAGAAAAAAGAGACTTGTGTCAGGTCCATCCGTCTAGAACTCTCGAGTCATGAACAAGCTCGTCCACTCGTCTCGTATAGGTACAGTGGATGCTCCTAGCTGGGAAACTCTCGTTCACTCGTCGCGTAGAGCTTTAGTTCGTTTGTCATGGCACCTGTGCATGCAGTCTGTCTTTCGGGGCAATTTCGTTATTTTTCTGTCTACAGTAACTCTTTAATTTAAATTCCAAATGTGAAGTCATTCGTGGACGGAGTTCGATCCCGTGACCATGCATGGCAACCCGTCCAATCGTGTGCGCGCCTACGTGTTGTCTCCGTGAGCGAGTCCATGCGTTGTCACGGCAACCCGGCAAAACCCAAGCGGCGCGCGCGCCGGGTATGCGCCGAGACGGCGAGGCAGGTGGCCAGACGTCTACCAGCCACGCGGCCAACGTCCAACACGGACGGCGCGAGCGGCACCGGATCGATGCGGATAGAGCTAGGGAGCCGGCCGGCGCGGACGCGCGCGCGGTGATCAACTGCCGGGACAGCGACAGAAGCCACGGAATACTCCATGCAGGTGGCATCAGTGTGTGCATGATGGCCCGCCGGAGAGGAGGCACGTGATTGGACGGGCACCCCCCAGGTGTGCTGCACGGGTGAGACACTTCACCTGCCACGAGAGCCTTCCGAGCGGCCGCCGCTGACCGAGTTCCACACGTACGGCCGGTGGGTTCCCGGTGGCCAGAGAGGCAGGGAAACCGTCTCTACGGATCGATCTAGTACTAGGCAGAATACATATACTCAACTCACTACCGGATTCGTCATCTTTGTCGAGTGTTGAAAGCACTCGGCAAAAACCGTAAAACAGTCGGCGAAGGCTTTGCCGACTGCTTTACACGTCGGCAGTCGGCAAAGAGGTGTCGGCAAAGAATGTCTCGATAAAGACCTCTTTGTCGACGGCCAAGCCAAAGGACTCGGCTAAGGCTTTGCCGAGTGCTAGAACAACACTCGGCAAATGAAGCGGCCACCTTCATCTGACGGCTTCTTTGCCGAGTGCTAACATGGCACTCGGCAAAGATATTTTATTCTTTTAATCCAGAAAGTCTTTGCTGAGTGTCAAGGACGGCACTCGACAAAGTTAGGAATTTTTTTTCCTTTTTTTGTTTTTTCGTATATATCGCATGCAAATATATATATATATAAATATATAACACAGATCCACATATAAAGTACAAATCCACATATATATCACATGTCATAACAAATCCGAGAGCCTGCATGCCATAACAAATCCACCCACATCCAAGTCTAACATACATAACAAGTTCATCATGTCCAACATCCATCACAGAGTTCATCACAAGCTAAACGAGAAGTACCTATGACGATCCACCGTCCCGATGGCCCCGAGAGTGTGAAGAGCCCCCACCTTGCCATCCCGGCCACCCCTGCAGCGCCGAGGAGTACGTCCAGGTCCTGACATCCTGCCGGGCTCAGGAGGGCCACTTGACCACCCGTGCTGCTGAGGCTCAGGAGTTGGGGCACCTGACCACGGATCCCACCCGTGTTGTGGAGGCGGAGGAGGAGCGTCACCTGGTCACGTGTGGTGTGCATTCCGGCCAACCTGCCAGTCATGGCCTGAAAAAGCGCCATGTGGAGGAGTCGGTTCGAACCCGTCGATTGTGCCTGCACATAGGAGAAGCGATCTCATTAGTACCAGCGGGATGGCCGCACAGCCAAAACATTAGAAAAACATATATACTCACCGGAGTCCCTATAGGGCCAGGAGGAGGGGGTGAAGCGAACATCGAGACAAGCAACGGAGGCAAGACAACACCAGTGATGTGAAGGTTCTGAAAGAAGACGAAAAAGTCCTGCATCTGACGCGCCGAGTGCTGCCGGACAGCCTCCATCTCACGCGCTGACTGCTCCCTCTGACGCGCCAGCTCCTGCCGATGGGCCTCCTGCGCGGTCGCCTGTTGGGCCCGTAACTCGGCTAGCTCGGATTACAATATTACACCCATGATGTTTAAACAATACAAAAAAAGTACATATGTAAAACCAATGAACGGTGAATAAAACTAAAGTTACCTAAACCGTCGCCAACATCTGCGTGGAGCTCGACTGTCGAGGTCGTATGGGGACGTTGGAGGAGGACGTGCTATCTGATCGACGAAGCTGACGAAGGGTGGGAATGGTGGCTGGGTTGATTGCGCTGTTGGCAATAAAGTACCAGTCGTGCTGCTTCCCTCCTCCCGTCCTCATCAGGATGTTTGTATCCAGAGGCTCGGTGGCAGGATCAAAGGTCTTACCATGGCGCGCGCGAGCCGCCTCAGTGTACTATACCATCCTCTCGTAGGCGTTCGGGTTGGTGCACGCGTCGACCCCCTCTGTCCATGGTGGCAGTCGGCAAAGAGGGCCGACCTAGGCCCATGGTGGCTCTTTGCCGAGTGTGTGGCGCAGCACTAGGCAAAGACAATATCTTTGCCGAGTGCCTGACCTTAGGACAGTCGACAAAGATAACGGCGACAGACGTCGTTAGCACGCGGGAAGCTTTGCCGAGTACACTACTTTGCCGAGTGTCCGGATTCGCCGAGAGCCAGACATTCGGCAAAGATGTCTTTGCCGAGTGCTGGCTTTGGCAGTCGACAAAGGACTTCTTTGCCGAGTGTCCCAACGTTGACAGTCGGCAAAGCCGCGCGCACTCGGCAAAACCCCTGTTTCCCGTAGTGACTTATAATATCCAAAATATGCATTTAGTTTCAATCGACTGAAAAGAATTTAAGATCCTTTTATGTTTTCTCCCGTATGTCTTTCGTCTCTTTAATCGATTGAAATATCTCCACACATCTGCGTACTGGCTAATTTTCCGAGTCAGAAATATATAGAACCCGAAAACTCGAATGATGACGAAGTAAAAGAACCTAATCAGCAAGTTAGACTTAGTTTTGCTTCTATCTTCTAAGATAGTACTCCCATGAGAGAATATTTGCTTCTATTTTTTTTTAAAAACGTGCTATTAGCCCGTGTTGCTTAAGGGAAAAAGGAGTTTTTAGTACATAGCTTACTGTGGTAAAAGACGAGGTGCCGAGCAGACACTATTACAAATATCACCGGCTTCAACGGTAGAGTATAGAGAGACGTACTAACTAGTAAACTAATTGCTTCTATATTCTAATAGTACTATATATATTAATTTGCCTTTCTCGCTTCACATTTGCACTATGGCTTTTTCGATCTGAAGTAGACGTTCATCTACTATCTTTATGCCGATCCTAAGACAAGCCACGACAGGTGGGTTTAACGTGGGTCACTCGGGAGTGAGATGTTCTTCGATATTTCCAAAAATCCTTTTAATTAGAGCGTCTTGGCGTCTTGCGCATATCATGCTCGAGTATATGCGGTGCATGTTTTGCACATACTTGCCTGTGTCAACATACCCATTATATTAGTCGGATCGGATATATCTGCGTCTCTTACGTTTTGATGTATTAATGGGAAATAAATCTTTATTTGATCTGAACGATCTGCTGTGATTATTATTATACTAACGCTAGCAGCTTAATTTGCTTGCAGGACAGCGAGGTTAGAACGCATGCAACAACTGAAAAATCCCAAATCCTCTGCCAGTACATCAGTTATTAGTCAACGTCTCACAACGCAACGACAAAAAGAGCTTTTCTTGAGTTGGTGTAAACTATTACCTAACCCCTTGTCCATGTACCCACACGATGCCATATGTCTTATATTGGGGTATATCAGCCCGGCCGGGTCTATCGCAATAATTATCAAGGACTCACTCAAGTCGCCAGTATACAACGCCACAACGAACCCATGTAGAGTATGAATATGATCAGCAGCTTTAATGAGGGGAGATTGCATAGCCAGATACAGTTGTTTAACGATTCACACTCTTCATGCGTTGCTTAATTACACTGATATATACTGTACATCGCACACACGCACAAGCACACATCCAGTGTATATATAATTACATACGCACATAATATCCTTAAGAGTCAGGAGCCAATCACTTAATCAACGAATCAATTATCCATTACGCCCCCGGCGAGTAGCTACCTGTAGTACAAACGCACCAATTAACTAATGACCCTTAATTTATCTGCCATGAGGCGGATCGATCGATCATTGGCAGCGAAATTCATTTAATTACTACTACCCGGAGCAGATTATATAGTCAGCATTAATTAGCAGAGAAACGTGAGGCAACGTGTATGTGACTGTGTGAGGTTTGCACAGAGCGTGGCCACGCAGTGGCGTGCTCGTCGACTGGACCTGGACAGGACGCGCGCACACGCGCGCGGCCGGCAAATAAAACACTAGTGTAGTACGTGTGGCGCGCGACGCGCGATTAAGCCCAAGTAGTGCCCAATGATTAGCTTCAACTCCATCGCTTAAACCTTAATCACAAACCGCTCTGATCTCGTCGATGATTCGCTTGCACATTATTGCGCTAGTGCACGGCCGGCCGTGTGTGCTCTGCTAGCTACCTCGATCTTCCGTGAACCGAGATCCGGTATCATCATCCGAGGTCGTAGTGCCTGCCGCCGTAGCTAGCCCTAGCTGTGCCCACAGGCTGCAGCTAGCTGGGCAACAACTCGCTCGCGGCTTCGTGGCCGGCATTTTTAAGGGGAGCCTATTTCCGGCCGGTGCTGCGGTTGCGGTAGCTTCCGCGCGCCCGCCCACATGCTCGGCTAGATACGCACAAGTGCGTTCGGTTGGGGAGCAGAATCCATGCCTTGCTTCCCTAATCGCACCCGCCGAGAATAATCCCCCACGAGTTGCTCGCGCGCTCCGCTGGTGGTGCAATTAATGGAACAGTAGTGATGCACTGGATGGAGTGAAAGGTAGGCCACGATCTCGATCCATCCATCGATCGAAACACTCGTCCAGTGATCTTTCAAAAAAAAGAGACACTTGTCCAGTGGATTGGATCTGTGGCAGATATGTTCTGACCATCTCCTTCTTACCTGCACGCTTGAGATCCTAGGAACACAAATGGTTGGTGGGCAATATCTCTTTTTAAGTGAATAAGTATCCTGTTTTATACATAGATAACATGGTATAATAAATGCCTACTGTAATAATATGATGAGCGCAACCCCTTTTAATTAGTACCATTTCTTTTCGTAGAGCTTTTCATGGTGCACTAGTGGGAAATAAGTTGGTTGCTTGACATGAACATGTGTTGGCAAGATAGCCCCACTACCCGAAAACCGATCGAGATTTCGAGGTCTCACGAAGGTAGCCCCATTTTGTGTGCTAAACAACCATCATGAGAAAAATATTATTTATTTCGTGATGGTGGTGTAGTAAAAATCTTGTGACAGTTTTCGTCATGAGACTAAAGTTGCGCCACCACGAAATATGGTGCCCACTTGTTGTGAACCCATTTGTGGACAGTATATATATTAAAATACGATGATTTTTCAATTCAATCTTATGTACCCATAATATGATCCCAACCAATTTACATTTTTTTCGGACCACCTTTTGATATTATCATTATTATATTTCAATAAGTTGCAAATAGCCCCCCTTCAAGTGACATCATCATTTGTTTTAAAAAAATAACTCTGCTTATACTGAAAGTGAGATAGATAGAGTTTCCAAACTGTTGAGCTTGCATGTCGATCAAGAGCCACACAAAAGCAGATCATTACAGAACAACCTCATGGATCAACAAAAAGTCATCCCCTCATAACCTTTCATGTTTGTAAAATCTTTAACCCATTGATTCATCTTGCCCATTGTCTTCTTCTCATCCTAGCTTACTTAAAAAAAAAAACTACTACTCCATTCTAAAATCATAGGATATTTTGATTTATTTTTTTGATACATTGCTTAGTGCATATAGTCATCTTTCTCTAACTGTTAGTATAGTAGCTTATAAAAAGGGGACGGATAGCGCTATGACGTCCTACGGAATAAATTCCGTCGGACGCTGGCCGATCAACTGGCACACGCCTCACACACATCCGGCTTCAGATTCTATGCAGGCCGACGCATGCACGCAGCAGCTCACGTCCTGCTCCTACACCGATCCAGCCCCGTCGTGCGAGCCCACGCATGCACGCAGCTGCTCACGACCAGCACCACATATCCTGCTCCAGAGGCCGCAGTGTCCACACATACAAGCAGCAGAACTACCACCATCGGTTGCACGACGCGTACGATAACCCATGGTGTCACAGTGAACCATGACAGTGCAGTAGCAGCTGTAGCATGTGCTCTTCTAAAAATCTATTTTGAAACATTCAAATAAAACATTTATAAAATACTTATAAAACACTTAAAACATAAACATGCGTGTACAACTATTGCAGCATGTGCAACATCAAGATCTACTTTTAAAACATTCACCTAAAATATTTGTAACAAATAACTAAAACACATGAAAACGTACGCTAATACCAAGATCTAGCTTTGAAACATCCAGATGAAAATATTGCAACATACGTTTGAAATAACTAAAATAAATGAAACATACGCTTATAACATTCGTTTTTTTTTGTCTTTACAACACATGCAACATCCTATATTTTCTTTTGCAATATTGAGATAAAACATTTGAAACAAAAATCTAAAACTTGTGAAACACCAGAAACACAATGTCGCGCAACAACGGCCTACCTAGAGGGGAGCTACGGTAGATCGGCGAGTAGGACATGGAACGTATGGAGGCTGCCTGATAGAGGCGTTGGAGTGGAAATTGCGAGGTCCAGCCGCGAGTAGTGCCACTGCCAGAGGCCCCCTGAGGAGTGCCATCTCCTAAGCCGCTCCGACGACATGGTCAACAACATGTACCCCCATTGAAGCCGGTTTGCGGGACAACAACAGTATGGGATGGGGTGCACGGCGCGGCGTAGGATGGAGCTGGCCGGCTGCGCAACGACGACGGCATGGGATGGGGCGCGCAGCGTGGTGCTGGATGGAAACATGTGTTCAAACAACGAACTAATATCTATTGCAACAACCCAAAAATCAGCTGTTGAAACACCACATAAATATATATTGAAATAACTCAAACATACATGTTCAAACAACTCGGAAACATCTGTTGAAACACCCCATGAAAATACCTGTTACAACAACCCGGAAACATATGTTGAAATAACCCGGTAAATTTTATTGATACAACACAAAAATACCTAATGAAAAGACCCAAAAAATCATTTTGTTGAAAATACCCACAAAATATTTGTTGAAACAAAACCAAAAATACATGATGCAACAACCCAGAAACATTGTTCAAACAGTCATGAAAGCGTGCACAAACTTGGGAAAACGGACACAAACACAAAGGAGGCTAGCATGCATGTGGTCCGGCATGTGCACACAGCAATAGGGCTAGAGCCCTGGCCAACAACAACAAATAGCAGATATAGTTTTGAAACAACCCAAAAAAACGTATGTCGAAATAAACCGAAGCATGTGTTGAGAACAACGCAGCTATACCTATTGCAACAACCCCAAAAATAATCTGTTGAAACAACCCAAACATACTTGTTCAAACAACCAATAAATACCTGTTGAAACAACCCCTGAAAATACTTGTTGCAACAAAGAAGTGGTGTGCAGATATACAATAAGAAGAGCCATAAACACCCCCCATGGAAGGTCAAAGGAAAAAGTGGATAGGATGAAGAACTTTGTAGAGCAAGAGAGTGACAAAGCAAAACAAAGGAAGAGTGGACAAAAGAAGAGAAGCCAAAGTGAGAAGGAGATTAAAAACCTCCAACATGCTCGATTGCCAAGGAGAAGACCATGACGTCTAGAACTGCAAATACATGAAAGGGACATAAGAGATAATGAAAGAATTGAAGCAAACACAGTTGAAATTGTGATGTACTAAAAATTCTTGTTCATTTTTAATGTAATTTATAGCTATGATACAATTGGTTGGTGCTCTTATATGTAGCAAAAAGAAAACAACTATTTGTGGTGATAGTGTGAAAAAACACACAAAGATGAACTGCAAAAACAGTTGCAATATAATTTGATTTATTAAATTATTTTGTTAGTACCTGAATGAGTGAAAATACGATCACGAAATAACACGGTTTTCCCCCCACTGTTACATCCGGGGATGACTTAATGAAACAGCTAGGGTTGGCAACCGTTACAACTGAATTCACCTTAGTGAAATAGCATGGTTTTATCACTGTTATATCTAGAAATGATATGATGAAACATGGTTTTATCACAGTTACATATAAGAATCGTATAATAAAACAACATGGCTTTATCGTTGTTACATTTAGGAATGGTATAATAAAACAGTAAGGGTTGACAAATGTTATAACTGAATTTCTCTTAGTGAAAAAGCATGGTTTTATCACCGTCACATCTGGAAATGGTATAATGAAACAATCAGCGCTGGCAACGTTTATAACTAAAGTCCTCTTAAGTAAAACATCATAAATATACTGCATAAATCCATTTAGTGAAACAACATAAATAGTTAGTATTATGTTTGTATTTGTCAGTATTATCTTCTGTGTTGCCGCCAATGGACACCGTACATGTAGTAGCAGTGTCAAGCAATTCAGTACTTTATACTAGCTCATAGTATTTTAGTATTTCCATCGTGTAATTATTTTTGTCATCTATTTCTAAAACTTAGATTCAGTATTGTAGATCAGTATATTTCATCTTTTATTTATAGATCAGTATATAACTATTTTTTCCCCAATAGTAGCTTCCAACACTTACGGTATTTCAGTATCTTCTAGTAATTGCATTACTTTTTCAATCTTGCTTTGTCGTGCAACTAGCAAAATCTTCAGCCGTGCTTCTGCGCCGTGGTTTGGATTGCTCGTTTATTACAGCAAGCAAAGCACAGAACGGCGTTGAGCAGGTGCTCAACGAGGGGACACAGCCGCCGCCGTGGTTTGAAGTGGGCGCGCCACGGGCCGAGATTCGGAGAGCCATGGACGGTCGCCGTCGGGGAGGCCGGAGGGGACTCGCCACCGCCGCGAGCGCCCCTGACGCGGCTGACCGCGAGCTCCTGCCGCCGCCGCCGCCGCAGGCGGGCACGAGAGGCCGTCGGGGAGAGGGCGCTCCTCGGTCGTCAGCGCACAGGCGCAGCTGCTAGGGCATGGCCACCGGCCGCCGGCGTGCTAGCGCGGAATCCCGGCCGCCTGGGCACGGTCCTTAGCCGTTGGCGCGCGGACGCAGCTGCTTGCTGCTTGGGCATGGGCGCCGGCCGCTTGGACGCTGCCTCCAGCCCCACCGCCGCGGGAGGCCGCGCGCGACTCCCGGATGCCGCGGCGCCGTCCCGCCCCGGACCAGTCGCCGGCCGTCGAACGCGCCGTGGCAGGGCGAGATCCTGGATGTGGTTTGGGGGCGAGTACGAGAGTGGGGGCGTGGCCAAGAGATAAGGCCGGAGTGGAGGACGAGAAACGAGTGGTGGACTGGTGTCACATGCGGACTGGCCCACCGTCCGAAAACTTCGGACGTTTGAGTCGGAGCACCCATGGTACTTAGACTATTGTACTACTACCATCTATGTATTCGAACTATAAAATCGACTATATGGGTATCTCGACAATTATCTATGCACACAAGAAGTCTAAAATTTACCACATCAACGTCAAATTTGCAAAAAAGACCCTATCCCTTTTCCCTTTCTTACTCATAGCTCCTTCCTCTGCTTCCCGCCGGCGCATCCACTGCCCTTCGCCGCCCATCCTGCCTCGCCGCTGGCCACGCACCTAGCCCCTGCCGTCTACCGCCGGCTGCGTGCCTCGGCCCATCTGCTGCCTCCAGCCGCGCGCGCCCCTGCCCCCAGCCCGGCGCCCGCACCGATCGCGGGCGGGTGGGCAATGTGGCGCGGTGCGGTCGTGCTCGTCCGGGTGGAGTGCGACGAAGGCGCGGGTGTGGTTGCCGAGCGTGACCCGCTTGCGCGGTGGCGGGAACGACCTTGCAGATGCCGAAGGGCACCGCGGCGGGCTCGATCTTGAGGAGGTTCGTGACGAGGTCGCCGACGACCGTAGGATGGAACTCCGACGCCACAGGAAGGACTTGAGCCACAAGGGCACCGCAAGGAGGACCGTGGGGCGGAACACGGGCGCCACAGTGAGGAGGACGGTGCCGTGGCGGTGGCGGAGCGCGGTCGCTCACCTGCTGCGGTGCCCGTGCGAGGCGGAGCGCCGGCAAGAGACGGTGCCCACGGCGGCGCATGTGCGTGAGGCGGAGCACTGGTAGCTCCACTACGGCGGCGCGCGAGACGGAGCACCGGTCGCTCGCCTGCGGCGGCTCGTGCACGAGCATGGATGCGCAGCAGCTCGGCGATTTGGATACGCGAGCATGCCATCTGCGCGGGGATCAATCGAGCTGGCAGCATAACAGAGTAGATCGGAGGAGCAGGGAAGAAGAGGAAGGAGTTATGAGTAAGAAATGGAAAAGATATTGGGTCTTTTTTTTGCAAAGTTGACGCTGATGTGGTAGATTTTGAACTTTTGATGTGTATGAAAAATAGTTGAGATATCCAGATAGTCGGTTTTATAGTTCGAATAATTTAGATACTCTGAGTGCATTTTACTCTGACTGTTTGATGCTGGGACCTTGCTTGCATTCCGTGCGGTTTTTGTGAAGAGAACCAGAGACGGGAACACTGGCTCTCTGGCAGTCACTGCACTGCGCACGACTCCGCCTCAAGGCTTGCCCAAAAAAAAAAGGACTCCGCCTCAAGGCCTATATGGGGCCTCGTCCTTTTTTGCCGTAGTTTGGGCTTCCCTGGTTTTGAGGTCTCATGGCCCAGTTTTATTAGGTGGCTACCGCTTTACTCCTAGGCCCAAGGGATTAGACCTATTTTTTTTTTCAATAAAACACTACAGCGGTGTTGTTGGTGCGGAACTGAAGTCTGAAGGTCGTCATGACATCCTGAATTCCTGATCGCCTCCTGCGTCTGCACTCTGCAGCAACAAAATGTGCTTTTCCCTTTGTCAAGAGCAGATCGACTGCAGATACGGCACCATGTTCCTATTGTCGCATGAACTGTCTGAATCTCCCTATCTAATCACCGCTGTTGGATTCTGATCCGATCCCCTAGCTGTCTGAATTTTTTGGCTGCTATGTCTGAATTCTTGCCTGTTGTAAATGGCAAACCACGGGTCGATCTCTTTGTCGGAATTTGGAAACGTGATCAAACGAAGATCACAGTGTTCGTTAAAAGAGTATAGACGTATAGGAATACGCCAGTAGTCAGTAGACCCATCACAATTGGAGGAACACATGCGATGCATTGCTTTCTGTCTAACCAAACTCTCCAAATTGGTAAAATATCAAAGTGGCATTATGAAGTAACGCTAGAACATGTGTATACAAAATCGACCCGCTTCTTATCAACCATATGGACAGTAGCAAAAGTATGAAATTCAGATGATCTATGCAACTTTTTTTTACAAAGATCATGTGATATTATTGTCATCATAAAAGCTCCTTTAGCTGCCAAAAGTCAATCAAGTAAAGTGATTGGCAAATGGCAATCCCATGAATCCTGGAGTGTTATTTCAGATATATTGCCGTGATATGAATTCAGATCTTTTCATGTGCAGGAGGACATCCTCAAATCTTCCTCGACGTCTGATTTGTTCCACATGTAGAAACAACACGCAGACAATTCCATTTACTAACATCTAACTCATCATAGCTATGATCGTACCAAGTTGGACAGCTGCAATACAAACAGCTAGCAGTGGTACATGCATGAAAGTCCAGTTGTTGCCATGGATTTTTTTTTTTTTGATATAGTTAAAAGTAAGCACTTCTCTACGAGAAGTTTTCGAGCAATTTACTATAGATAATTCTTCCCCCGCCTTAAAATAGTTTATAGGATGCATTCTGGTGGTGTGAACAGTGACCAGCGTTGGCTGCTTTCACTTGTTCAGATATAATAATTTAATATCTTTTGCCAGTTGCCTAGGAGTATTTATTTGTACATGATGAAAGCGATTTTGTCGATCCGTTCCCCTTCAGTTCAACGCATGTTTGTCTAGGTTTTGCCGTCCTTGCCGACTACCGCCACTGCTCAAGGTCTAAGGTAAGCTGGTAGCTACCTCTAGGTTTCTTGATTATATTTTAAAAAAATGATCATTTCACTATTGTTTAATGAAAGATGAACTACATTTAAATATTCTATTTGGTGCCGCCAATTTCGTGTATTGTAGATGTGTTTTTTTGGTGTTTATGTACGAAAGACAGTATAGAAATGAAGAAAATGTTAATATTCAACATGATGCCAAACTTACTGTGTGCCTAATTGTAGTCAGAATGGGGATAACCCTTGCAAATTCGCTAACTAAAATTATCCATTTCTCAAAAAAGTTATCCACCGATTTGTTTGGGAACATGTCATTTGTCACCAATCATGATTACACGTGTACACCTAGATATTACATACAGGTTTAGGTTGGAGATTAGTTACACAAGAACGATCATATGTGATCAAAACAATCTCCTTCCACGTTCTTTCAACTATAACTACCGCAGACTGTCATGAATAATTTTGAGTTACATATTTCTTGAAATCTCCTTTTTTATGAATCACCTCTAAAATGCTAGACATTAACAATGGATAAGATCAAACTTTAAATATAAGTCAAGTCATTATATGTTCATTCAAGATTTTGCAAATATTTTTAGCAGGTTTAGTGACCAACTAATTATGCTCTTGATTCCTAACTAATTAATCAATCTCGTATGATTGAATACAAACATATAGATTATCCGAAATCTCTGGAAGGTTTTTAAGGACCATTTTGTGTGCTTATATCCTTTAAGGACTCACCACATTCCACCACAAATAAAAGTTTCAAGTTTCGTTTAGTATCAACAATGAACTTGTTCTATATAGTTTGTTGAGCATAAATTTGGCTAACCTTTTAATTTAGATATTTATATACATGCCTTTCCTTTTGGGAAAAAATGTTAGATCGATTCTAAAATAAATAGTTTCAGAATAGCTTAAATATGTCTAAAGTGGTACTTTGTCAAATATCCTATAGACACAAGCTAATTGGAAGGTTAAGCTAAAACCATGAGGCCATTAGTGTGGATAATAATAAACAGTATAGTTTTGCAATGCCTGAGTGTACCCGTTGTACGCTGACCGTTTTCTTCAATGACAGCACATTATCTTTTCTTTAACTAGCTAGAATAATGGAGCAATCATACAAGAAGATTTGCAAAGCTGTATTTTCTCTATATCTATATATAACTCTGTTGCATACACATTTGATAGTACAATTGTATTTGCTTCCAATAATGTGAATAAAATATAATATGTACGTTCAATATTAATTTTGTACCAATTTAAGCGCCAAATCACAGGTATGCAATAATTTCTATTTCTTATATATCAATTCGTGGTTGATTTTCCCCTTCGGTTCCCTGTATTTTAACCATGATTATGAGAACATTACTCTTGCATGTTTGGCCTTTTACATATAACGATATTATGTCTTAAGGTAAGTTGTATTTTTGTAGTTAAGAATGTAGTGCGATTTGCGCATCTCTCAAGAACCCCAACAAGAAGATCGACACAAATGTATAAAATTTTCTTATTCTGTGATGACTAGGTGTTAAGATGTAATATGCAAGCAGCACAAGCAATATAATTGATCTTCTTATGAAACTAAACAAACGTGAACTGAGTATAACTCATGTACAAAACTGTATTTAAATCACTCATGCATTTCTGATGAGCTTTTTATCAAAGTGGTATTAACCGCCGGATCTTGAGTAGTACTCAAGGTCAAGATGTACTCAAATAGTCATACGTGTATAGCAGTGCTCTATATTGATATTATGTTTTTTCTGTTTGGGTTCCATGGAATGTGTTATTATAGACTTGTACTTGAGTTCTTAGTTTATCTAATCCAGTTAGTTAATATAGACATCAGACAAGGAGTTAATATGGATGCTAGGTGGTTAGGGATTAGTGGTTAGGTTCTTTAATCATGTCAAACATGCATGACAAGGATCGAATATTTATTAAAGAATTTTCCACTAGTTTGTCATAATCCTGATCGACATGTTAATATAATGCGGCGTCATTAACGCTTCAGTAGTGGTTAAGCTCTGCTCTAAGGTAGTGCATCATATATAGCGAGATAACCACTGTGATTATACATATCTTAATTAGGTTTTTAGCAGAGAAACGTCTGCTTAGAGTTTAAAATGCATCTTACTTTTGTGGTGTATAGTTAGTGAGATAATATTCCCTCAAAAAAGTTAGTGAGATAATATTGGTGTAAGTTAGCCCAATACAGTGAACCAAGAGTAATGGCAAATCTGGTCTGACGGATTCCAAGTGTGTGTTGTTATTCCGACACAAGATTTGCTGCCTAGATTGGTGACAACAGTGACAGGCAAGATCAAACTATTTTTAGTTCTTGCATTAACATCAGACTATTCTTGCCTCACAAATTTAAAATAAAAAAAAAACAGAAAACTATGATGACCCTCCTGTGTAAGAGCTGTATAAAATGGAATATACACTGTATCTCAACATAGTTTTTCTAAGTAAACTTCTTCCCTCCTACCGTTTTTTATGCAATTCACTGGCAAAATGTTTATAATCAAAGTAGGTTCAGTGCATGGAGAAAGGCAGGAGGAACACATGAGGAAGGGCACTGTAATTAATAAACTAATTTAAAAAGTAAATTTTCTTTATAAATAAATAGTGTGATCAATTAATCAACTTTAGTGACATCTAGGGAAACTTCCTTCTCCCTTTATGAACCAGGGTCAACAATATTATTAGTAAATTTTCAAGACTTCATCAACTGATGATCCACTGTTAATAATACACCTTGCCAAGCAAATGTCAACAGTTCTAGCTGACTTTGAGTTAGCTCTAACTCATCTTTCTGCAGGACTTCAATGAAGTCAAAAGCTCTATGTGCATTTTCAGTTTGCCGACAGAATTCGTCATGCAATTTCTCTATCTGCTCCTTTGTGTTGGAAGGAAAAAAATGAAGTACTGTTTTTCCAATTAAGAGTATGTGCATAATGATGTTCAGTTGATTATTTTTAAAATAATATATGCTATGGCCTCTAGGTTCAACGATAACTGTAATAAGTAGACTTGAACAAAGAAACATATGATACAAACCATTGGTCCAATAAGTAGGGCCAATAAGATCAGGGGACCATTCAGCTAGTAAAGTTAATTGGTTGTTTAAGATTTTTCTCCAAATTAGAGAGTACTACGATTAGTTTCAGTTAATGGTACGCTAGAACTTGAATATGAGTACAATAAGTTTCAGTTAGTTTACAAGTGTCATTCACTCGTGCTGCGAACTTTTGGCTAAGTACAAAGCACTAGAAGCACTAATGTGGGTTTAATATTCCCAAGCACTGGCAAGTCAGTTGCAGGGCTACATATAAATGCTCAAACAGTACTTATTGACTTAGAGCTACTTTTACTTTCGTTAAGAACAACAATGTACTGTAGACAAATTCCTGGGGTACATACAGCGCATGCTAATTCCTCATAAAAGGACTCAAGTTGTAATGTTAAATACTTAAATTGGAATCTAAGTAAGGAAAGTACGCCAAGTTTAATTGCAAAAATATGGTGCCAATCAGGCAAGTGTTGCTTCAGGATTGGTGCAGAATATTGCAATGTACACAGTACATTCTAAACTAAAATACATTATCTTGTGAGCTTAAGTTTCTCAAGTACACAAGAAGTCAATTCCAGAGCACCAATTAGAAAGAATTGTGCAATGAGAAAAACAAAAACAGTACAAATGATTGCGCTTACGTTTCAGAATAGCCTAGTTCTAATGGTATGAATTGTACGGAAACAATTAGAGCTAAAAAGTTGGAATTAAGAACAGAAGTACGATAACCATAAGTTCCACTGTGTACGATGTCCATCAAATATATGTGTGATTCCATTTGAATGCTACTAACGAGTAACGCAACAATGAGAAAACAGTTGGATCATACAGCTGATGCTTAATTGTAGTGCTTAGCTATTCAAAAACTGATTACTTATTTTCGATGGCTAACAATAATTCTATTCCAGTAACACCAACCCCTTTGACTTCTCTCATACCGAGTTTGGACAGGGTAAGCGTGTGCTTCTTGAAAACTGATTAGCATTGACAAGACAGAAAGGCAACACTTATGCCTCAATTGTATTGGTGTTGTGAAGTTCATAGTACCAAGATTAGCCAGCACTAATCAATTCTGGCAATAACCTAATTCATGGTTAGAAACAATTTGCTCATAAAGTGATAGTTTGAGGTTATAATTGAAGACATGCATTTTACAATAGCAAATATGAAGTTAGAAATTTGTGTCTCACCGGCAGTTCTGCGCGATGGAATATATCTTTCTCCCTGTGTTTGGGATCTGACAGCTCTTCAAGTTGCTGGAAATGGGAACAATTGTTTCTGCAACCTCCACGGGAAGCACAAGGTGACATGAACTTAACAACAACCACAAGAACTTAATTCACACAATCTCTCCTGCCTTCCACCTCTAATTTCAGATCATCACCACTCCCCACGATCTGCGAGGTGAGTAATTGCTCAAATGGCTAAGCCGATCTCTTTGCCAAGATAAACAATCTCAGCATTACTAATCTTGCCTGGAAGATTATACAATACTGTGGCTCGCATATCGCGACATAATTGCGCATGCGGCTTTCATTATTCTGTCGGTATCATCGAGATCAAGAGTTCCGCTGCAACGACTTAACACATCATCCCCACGGGGTTGACTCTGAAGATTAATTTTGTTTGCTAAAAAAGCCAAACAATTCGATGCTGATTGTGAAGCTGCCATCTTTGGTCAACATTGGGGGCCACCTGCACGGCTGCCTGCACCCTACAAATACCCTTTTGGGGGGCAGACGGCAGGAGCACTCAGGCATTGTAGCAGCAGCAGCACATTTCTCCGAGCTTTAGCCTCTCCTTGCCTTGAGCCCTACCACATTACTAAAATGGAGAGATCCTACACTTCATCTGCGCCATCGATGGAAATTGACATGATGGCTCAATTTCTTGGAGCTGACGATCACTGCTTCACCTATGAGTATGAGCATGTGGATGAGTCCATGGAAGCAATAGCAGCTCTGTTCTTGCCTACCCTTGATACTGACTCCAACTCCTCCTCTAGCTGTCTCAACTATGATGTCCCTCCACAATGCTGGCCTCAGCCAGACCATAGTTCTAGTGTTACTAGTTTGCTTGATCCAACGGAGAACTTTGAGACCTTTGAGTTTCCAGTTATTGATCCATTCCCCACAAGCGGCTTCGATTCGCATTGTGCTACCCCCTACCTTACTGAGGATCCGAGCTCTCTATATGGCAAACATTCATCAGTCATAGAGGAAGAAGAAGCCAACATTGCACCTGCTGCTAAGAAGAGGAAGGCTAGTGCTGTCACCAAGGTAATAAACATAGAAATACTTATGCGTCAATGACTAGTTCAGTTGCAGTGTTGTGATCCATGCTTATAATATTAATAGTTATTAACTGATGCAATGCAGGGATCAAAGAAATCCAGGAAGGTGAGCAAAAAGGATTATATCAGCGACGATGACGGTAGCGATGCCTATGTTGACACGCAAACCTATAGTAGCTGCACCTCCGAGGACGGAAACTTTGAAGGAAATACGAACTCAAGCTCGAAGAAGACCTGCAACAGAGCCAGCCGTGGAGCAGCAACTGATCCCCAGAGTCTCTATGCAAAGGTAAGTACAAAAAACTTCAGAAGGTCTTTCCAAGAGTTATAGGGAACACAAACAAGTTACAAAATGACTTGGGCATTTGATCTGAATTCCGATGGGTGTAAATGTCAATTCTGCAGAAGAGGAGAGAAAGGATCAACGAGAGGCTGAAAATCTTGCAGAACTTGGTTCCCAATGGAACAAAAGTAAGTTGCTTATGGAACTCTATTTATCTGCAATTTATCCATTTATCTGCAATAAGTTTGGTTAATGCAAATTCATGTCTAACTTGGGTAAATATGATCTGACAGGTTGACATTAGTACGATGCTCGAGGAAGCAGCACAGTATGTAAAATTTTTACAGCTTCAAATTAAGGTGGGTTATCAACATCTTGATGTCAGAAGACTGAATATATGCAAAAAAAATCAAATAATTGTGTAATACTATACTGTAAAATTGTGACACAACACTAACTTCATGTCTAACAATTATGTGCAGCTGTTGAGCTCTGACGATATGTGGATGTATGCACGAATCGCGTACAATGGGATTAACATCAGCAATGTTGATCTGAACATCCCTTCTCTGCAAAAGTAAATCTCTCCGTGGAGATATGGTGCTAGGTTCTAACATTGAGTCATATAGGAAACAATTTGTTGTGGATTATATAATCCCCTGTATCATACTTGTAATGAAACACCTTTTCAGTTTATTTTTCTTTCTTTTTGAAGGGAACAGGAGGGATTGCCCCTAATAAGTTTCCTTTGTTTGTGTTTCTTGGCATTTCCAACAACACACATACAAGGAAGTTACTGTAACCATTTAAACGATCAAAGATCGTGGTGACATGATCGCCTTGACATTTAAGATAATTAATTTTAGTGTCACACAAGGCTGGCACTTGTATTTCTGTAACTTACCACTATACTGGTACCAAATGCCATCTTGGCTTCATTAAAAGATAAAAAAGTAGTTTCTGGACACATACAGTAGCATGGTTAGAGAACACGAATAAATCTTTGCTTCATACCTGACACTTGCAAATACTCACCGCATATGAGCGAGAGTTGATTGGTTTGGTGGTCTAGGCTGTTGGCCATTGGGCATTGGCGTCCCTTTATCTGGGGCACAGAGTTTGCTGCCTCTGCCTGAACTTATCAGTTATCACCACAGCCTGAAGTTTATGCTTGATCAGAGACTCGCGACGATTCTTCAGCATCCCTGGACGAGCAACCTGTTTAGGGTTGGATATTGCGGCCGATGCTTGGCCACGGCAGGACGTAGATGTGGCTGCTGACCACATGACCCTGTCTGTCTGTGACCCCTAGTTCTCACTGTATGATGACCTTCGTTCAGCCTAGTGAAGGATTCGTCCCTTGATCCACCGCAACATAAGGATAAGCCCCGTGATTTTTACACTAGTATTTCCTTGTTTGGGAAATCAGGAAATAACTATACACACTATTTGAACACGATAATTAACATTGCATCACAATGCATGCCCAGTGCACTATCAGTGAAATTAAAAACCAAGTATCAAATTGAACCTCGGAACTGAATAAATTTGAACCTCAAAACTGAATAAATTCCATATCAACACTTAAATTTGAGGTCAGTAAATTCAGATCAAAACATGAAGGGATTCTTTGCGTACCATCACTGTGTCGAACAGAAAAACAAAATACTTGCAGAAGCACTATTGCTCTGCTCATCCAGATGGATTGAAAGAAACCAGAAATGTGATAGAGAGTACTATAATGCATCTTTGACGCTGATGAGTGATGACCAGCTAACTTCCAGACCCATTCATTGATGAGTTTGCCGAGCGGAGATGATGCATCTGCTTCGACTCCTTCGACTATGCTGCCCTTTTCCTTGTCGAATTACTACCAAAGAACACGAAGAGGGTGGAGGACAGAGGCGGCGCTCGACATGCGGGATTTCTGCCATCGCCATTTCTTGGCATTTGGTGGTTGCGAGGAGATGAGGGTGAATACAGAACGAAGATCTCCCATCACCATGGGCGAGACCATGATGAACTGACGAAGATGAGGCCATGAATTAGAAGGGACGAGCGTCGCGAGGGGGCCGAGCTGCCAGCGGCGCACTCACTTGGACGCCCGGCCTGCCAGCGCCAAGGTCGGTCGCGAGCCTGTCGCTTGCCATGGCGGAGGAGCGTCGCAGTGGGACGGAGAACGGCGACTCAACGAGCGGAGGACGAGTACCGCGTCGGTGGATACAGTCGCTCGGGTAGGACAGCGCGATGAAGACGCGGCGGCGGCGGGCGCGCGAGGACGAGGCTGTGAGGGACACAGATTTGCTAAAGTTACGCCGTAATGTCCACGATCCACCGTTCAGAGAATATCCAACGTCCCTGCAGCTTGATGTTTTCACGGAGCATTTTGGGCAGGTTTAACTATATTCTCAAAGCAGTTACTAATTTATACATCATTGGAAAGACCAAATCTTATTATATAGCTCATTGCAAAAGAAAACATCGTATAATACTTTTTTAAAAAAAGTCTACATCACCCCTGACCTTTGATACCGTGACTACTTAACCCTCTAACCTATAAAACCGATTTTTTTTCCCATAAACTTGCAAAACCGGTCAAATAACCCCCTAGGGTGATTTTGCCAGGCGGTTTTGCTCGCGTGCCAGTGGTTTTTCCTGTATGGCAGTCCAGGCTTGAACACGCTGGCGCTTAGGCCCACTCGCCAGCTGTCTGTTCCTTCCCAAATACGGACACCGAGGGTGGATGGAGCAAGGGCGGCGGCGCTAACGCAATAGGACGGAGCAGGGACGACGGCTTGATGGTGATGCGACGGCCGTGTGGGATGGTTGGGCGGATTAGGGGCTTTGCTCGTGAGCGGTGGTGGCCATGACGCCTCAGCGGTGGCGGACTCGATGCTCCGGCGAGCACGATTGAACTGGTGGCAAGCTCGCGTCTCGGCACGTTGTGGATGAAAAGAAAAATGGGCGAGCCGATGAGTATCACTGGATCACAAGGAAGCTAGAACAATAGACGAGGTGGGGGAGATGCTCCGGAAGGACCTGGCCACGGTGAGCAGCTCACGGCGGCCATGGCAGGCACCACGACAAAGACGCCAGCGTTGGGGATTACTCCGGCTATGAGAGGCGCTAAGAGTAGGTTAGGGAGGAGCGCAAGTAAGAGGCGGTCCTAGTGGTGAAAGGAATTGGGCGGAGGTGGCACGACGAGACGTAGTTTGGTCGACAGCGGCAGCCCGACATTGTTGGTGCTCCACTCCACGCACGCGGGCCACCCGCAGCCTGCCGCGCCCGCCGGTTGCACCCCGACCGCTGCAGCCGCGAGCTTCGGATCTCGCAAGCCCGACGCATTCGCTGTCGCGACGAGGTCAAGGGCGACGATGAGGTGGAGGAGGAACGCACGCCTTGACCTTGGCGGCCACCACGTACTTGTCGTCGGTCCGATGAAACCAGCGCGGCGACCTCGGGCGCCACAATGACAGTGAAGCCTGCCTGCTCCTCGTCGCCGTCTTCGTCGGCCTGCGGGATCGGGTTGAGGCCGCCACAGTTGGCCGCAGCCTTGGGCGCAAGCAGGCCTCATGCGCGCGACGCGGTGGGCGTGAGTCGGACTCGGCCTCGCGTGCGTGTTGGCCACCGGGCTCGGCGGACGTGCCGGCCGTGCTGGACGATGCCCCTGTCCCCGACAGGTGGGCCCAAACACCACCGTGGCCTATGGCTGCCATGTGGGATGACCACATATGTAAAACCACCTCTCAAACCTGTTCAGGGGGTTATTTTGATGGTTTACATAGTTCAGGAGATAGGAAAACTGGATTTATAGGTTAGGAGGTTAAGTAGTCGCGGTATCAAAGGTCATGGGCCATTTCATACTTTTTTTTCTAAATTATAAGTTATTTTGATTTTTTTGTTTATTTATTTTGCTAGACATGTTATTATTATATATAAATGTACAAAGCGACTTGATCACATTTCCTCCATCGTCCTCTTGTACCGTCAGCCAGGAGTGTTGGTTCATCGTCACTCTTGTACCGTCGGCCAGGAGTGTTGGTTCATCGTCACACTAGACAGCTTTGATTCCCAGTCTGATTCTGGATCAAAGGCAGCTTTGCTTGCGTCTTCTCCATCCTCCTCTGTTGACCACCACCCGAAAGGTTGGTCTAACTGAACGGCAGCTAGCTTGTCATTGTTGTCTGGGCTTTGAGCTCGACAACGACGTGTTTCAGGAGGTCTTGACCACTTACTAGACATAGGATGACATTTAGCTAATTTATAGATCGATTTGCAGAAACTAAATCCTTGAGTATTGGCAATTTGCATTACCAAGTCCACACGTACTAGCGAATTGGCTTGTAGTGCAACGATAGGACGGTCCAGTAGGACGCTACCTACCAGGGTTTAAATTCTAATGCTCGTATTTTTCTAGGATTTTTCCAAGGATTTTCCGACGTTATGCGTTAAGTGGTAAGCGACGTTCCCGTCGACAACGAGGCGTCAGTGGTGATTTCGGGAATCTCCAGATCTGTCGGGTGCTCAGTCCTTCGGAGGTGTTCATAGGGGTAGAGGTAGGTTCACGTGCGTGTATTCATAGAGGTGAGTGTACGTGCATGTTGTAAGCATCTATGTTGTACCGTGTAATTATAAAAAAAATGTCCACACATACCAATATACTGACGACAACTATGTAGATCGATTGAATGCGATATGATATACTAGCAGGCCTCGTACATGATCAATTACACGAATGAATCGATTAGGAAGGCGGGCTTATGCTAAATAGGCATTTCATCCTGGGAGCTCTGAACGTAAAAGACTTTCTTGGTACAATTCAATGGAAAGATATTCTAAGTGCTAAGATCTGTCCATGTATTATTTCCACTACCGGAGTCGTCTTCTTCGTCGACGGCTATACGCCGTCGGCAAAGCTTCTTTTACCGTCGGCAAAGCCTTTGCCGACGGGCTGCCACGTCGGCCGTTGGCGAAGAGCTGTCGACAAAGAAAGGATCCGCAAAGGTCCCTTTGCCGACGGTCCAGTGCCAGGCCGTCGGCAAACCTTTGCCGACGGCCGTGACAGCCGTCGGCAAAGGAGCCACGTCAGCCGTTGCGGCGGCACGATGACGGCGGCCTCTGCCAATGTCTGACGTGTTCGACCATCGGCAAAGTAGGTGACGTGGCGTATTTTTATTTTTTATAAAAAATATTTAAAAAAGTCTTTGCCGACGGCCGACCGTCGGCAAATGTTTGGTCACTTTGCCGACGGCCGACCATCGGCAAATTTATGGTCCTTTTGCCGACGGCCAGGCCCAGCCGTCGGCAAAGCTGGGAAATTTTTACCTCATTTCATCACATATATATCATATAACCCATATTTCATCACATATAAACCACATTTGAGCATCAAATTCAGTTTCAACATGAATCCATACATGAAGGTCCTCAAATCCATCGATACAACTCCACAATACACATAACATGGCCATAAGAATTCATACAAGTCCAACATACACTAAACATGTCCAATGTGCAACAACCTCATCGATTAAGGTCCAAAAGCGAGAAGTAAAGGCATCTAGCTCTATGCGTCATCCCCAGGGGTCCCAGAGCCCCCAGCTTGCTCGTACGGAGGCCAACCCGACAGCCCCTGCTGTTGCGTTGGTCTGAAAACGCTTACCTGCCCGGAGTGCCCCTGCTGCGTCGGCGCCTGCGGCCACGAGGAGTAACCCTGCCCTGACGCTGGCGGAGGCCACAGGTACTACTGCGTGGGGTAGTAGGTCGGGTAGCCCTGCGGTGGAGAAGGACCCAGTGGAGGGCTGCCACCTGGAGTCGGGTTCGAACCCGCCGACGGTGCCTGCACAAAGGCCAAGTGATGTAATTAGTACCTGCAGGATGCCTGCACAAGCTAAAGCAACAGGCAATATACTCACCGGAACATGTACAGGAGTAGGCACTGAAACTGGAACTGGAAGTGGTGGTGGAGCGAAGATCGAGGGAGGAGGCTCCTGCGTTCCCGGGATCTGGGACCGAATGTAGCAGGTCAGGTCCGATAGAGCACGCTGGTAGTGCTGCGAAAGTGCCGCCAACTGCTGCTGATGGGCCTCCTCCTGCTGCTGACGCAACATCTCCTGGGTGACCTGGTTGGCCTGCAGCCTTTCGACCGTGGCCTGCAATATTACACCCGCAAGGTTGATGGTATGTGAAGGCAAGGTATATCATGTGTGAAACGAGTGAACGACGAATGAAACTACACTTACCTGAAGTGCCGTCATCATCTGCGCATTGCTCGGCTGCCGAGGCGCTATGGGGATTTGTGATCCGCCCCTTTCCGCGTCGCCTCTTCGGATCTGGCTCAGTGTCTGAACAGAGGATGGGTCGATGGCGCTGTCGGCAATAGCGTACCAGCCGTGCTGCTTCCCTCTTTCCGTCCTCATCACGAGGTCAGTATCCAGGTTAGCTCTGGTGGGGTCGAACGTCAGCCCATGGCGCTCGAGACCTGCGTCGGTGTACTTGGCGAGCTTGTTGTAACGTTCGGGTTGGTGTAGGCCTCGGGCCCGTCCTCCGAGCTGTAGACGGTGGACGCCGCTGAGCGGGGGGCGGCGCGCGCGGGCAGCCGGGGGCGGCTCCGGCGCGGGCGGGGCAGGGCGGCGGCGCTGCGCGGGCGTGGCAGGGCGGTGTCGGCGCACGCGCAGGCGGGGGGCGGGGGCGACCGAATAGGGTTTGGGTGGGCGTTTCCTTTTTTTAAAAAAAATTTCCTTTGCCGACGGTGACGGCCGTCGGCATAACTTCCTTGCCGACGGTGATGGCCGTCGGCGAAGACGCCTTTGTCGACGGTCATGACCGTCGGCATAGCACGGCCACGTGGCGGCCGCACAGCCTGCCACCGCCACCGCCTTTGCCGACGGCCGCGTGGCTAGGCCGTCGGCATAGGGGCTCTGCCGAGGGCCATTCCTAAGCCCTCGGCAAAGAATTTTTTTTGTTTTTTTCTTCTCAATTTTTTTCTGGTGCCTTCCTACACCAAATACAACCCAACTTCAAAAGTTTGGCAAATTTTGAGTTTTTTTGCTATATTTCGTTATTTATTTTTGTTTCTTTAAATTTTTCCAGCAACTCCAAGTTTGAACTGCAGGTACATGAAATAATGGAATTTGTTGATTCTAAAAAGTATATTCATGATGTTCGAAATATGTAGAGGCCGTATCCAGGGCCTCGCATCAAATTATGTCCATGTTGGCGTCGTAACATGACGAGTTACGTGCGTGAAAAGTGTTTTTTTATTATATAAAATCCAAAAGAAGTCCGAAAATCACGAAACTTAACGAGGTGTCATGTTATCGCATGTGGAGTCTATGATAAAAATTGGAAAATGTTTGGAGCAAGTTACGACGCCGGATGTCTAAAACTCAGACATCTCACATGTGATCATGTGCATCATACTCCTAAACCCTAAACCCTAAACCCTAAACCCTAAAACTCTAAACCCTAAACCCTAAACCCTAAACCCTAAACCCTAAACGACGCCAATATGGTCATAATTTGATGTGAGGCCCTGGATACGGTCTCTACATACTCCGAACATCATGTATATACTTTTTAGAATCAACAAATTCCATTATTTCATGTACCTGCAGTTCAAACTTGGAGTTACCGGAAAAATTCAAAGAAACAAAAATAAATAACGAAATATAGCAAAAAAACACAAAATTTGCCCAACTTTTGAAGTTGAGTTGTATTTGGTGTAGGAAGGCACCAGGAAAAAATTGGAAAGAAAAAAACCAAAAAAAATTCTTTGCCAAGGGCTTAGGAATGGCCCTCGGCAAAGCTCCTTTGGCGACGGCCTGGCCACGCGGCCGTCGACAAAGGCGGTGGCCGTGGCAGGCTGTGCGGCCGCCACGTGGCTGCGCTTTGCCGACGGCTTGGCCTTTGCCGACAGCCTAACGGTACAACTCTCGGCAAAGTGGCCTTTGCCGACGGTTGTATTTGCTGACGGCCCGGCGGTCGGCAAATGTTTCTTGTGGGCTAGGTTTTGCCGACGGCCCGGCTGTCGGCATAGATTGTCTTTGCCGACGGCTTTTCTTTGCCGACGGCTCGGCCTTGGGCATAGACTTCTTTGCCGACGGCGTGACCTGGCCGTCGGCAAAGAGGTGTCTTGCCGACGGCTTGTTCCTTTGCCGTCGGCAAATGTTTAAGCTGTCGACAAAGTTGGCGTTTCCGGTAGTGTTCCTTGGATCATAAGATTTTAGGGCACGTTGCTCCTCTAACCATGCGACAATCCTCCCGTCATCTAAGACAACCAATGGAGATAATGGAGGGTGCAATTGATCATGGGGCTCCCAATGGGGCGTTCTGCGTATGGTGTTGCGTTTGGTCCAAACCCCGTTGTCCGCGTCCGTCAGGAACCAGAGGTCCGTCGAGCAATCCTGTCTCTTGTGATGGACCATGACCAAGCATCCATCCAGAGAGTCGTCGGCCTCCACTCCTCCGTCGCAAGGTCGAACATGGCTACTTTCGGCTGCATGCCGTCGTCAGAGTCGCCGCTGCCATAGGACCACACGTAATCGACTCCATGGACAACTGCGTGGCTGGCTTCGCCCTCCATGCTTTGTCGCCGCAGCCGCCGAGCGTCATGACTTCACACACCATCTTCATTGTTGTTCCATGGAGGATGGCATATGCATCGTAGAAGTGGTAGCAGGTGAAGCGAAGCACCTTGTAGTCCCCTGTGGACGGGACGTGCAGGAGTACGGTGGCGTGCCTGAGTACCCATGACGTCAAGGCATCTGGAACAAGCACGTCGCCGCCGCCATCGGGCAAGAAGACGTCGTCGACTGCACCGGTGGTCGGGTTGATTACAATGACATGATCATGTCGTCTGCTCGCCCTCTCCCTTGTCAGCGTCGAGACGACGGCGCAGATCAGACCAGCCTGCGTCGTGTTCAGACTCCAGCAGAAGTAGTCCGCCCCAAGGTGGATCCGCTTGTCGACGTCGCACGAGTGCAGGTCGACGACGTGGATCGCGTCGTGTCGACCGTCGAGGCCGACGAGCAGCGGGTGCCGGGACGAGTGTGCCCTGGCGAAGCCCGGATCTGAGGTGAGGGAGCGCCACGATCGGCAGACGAGGCGGAGGCGGCACAGCACTTTGGCCGGGAGCCGGAGAAGGACCTCATACAGCACGTCCGAGGGCAGCGCGCCGCCGCCGTTGGCAGTGGCAAAGCAGGGTTTTTTGGCGTGCCGTACGAGCGCCGACGCCATCACAGGTCGGTCGGTCTCGCCGTCTTGGTAGCTAAAACCTGGCGTCGGTGCATGCATCGCGTCGCGTCGGAGGGGATTCATATATATATTTATGGACGGTGCCAGTGCGTGGTGGAAACAGATTGGACGGTGGGGCTCGATCGATGGAGTTCAACAGGTCCGAGAGACACCGTCCGAGCGGGCTTCTCGCCCAGTGCGCGGGAGCGTGACGCGCGCGCAGAGCCGTCCGCCGATGGCAGTTCCCGCGCTCCCGTTCAATCCGGTTCCCGCACTATTCCAGTTTCCGCGCTTCCGTCACGCAAGCGTGCATGCAGTTGGGCTGCTATGCTTCTTTGACTTTTTCTCTAAGCCCAATAATAGTAACAAGCCAAGCGTGTACAGGTGTTTTATTTTTTATTACATGAAATATTCCATTTTTCTTTATTTTAATCCTTTGTATTTATTTTCTTTTTTTTCTTGTTCTAATATTGTTTTTTAGCAATGTTCTATTATTCTTTTAGTGATGTCCTATCATGTATTTTTAGTGATTTCTGACGTGTTTACGGCGATGTTTGGTTTTCCTTTTTCCTTGTTCTTTCATTTCATTTTCCTTCTTTTTTGTTTTAGATCCCACATGGATATATTTAGATAAAAATTTATTTACAAAAATTTACCTTATAAAGATAAATTATTTTTTCTTCAAAACCGGATGATAGAACGTCGTTAAATGCATGGTAGAACATCACTAATTGACTAATATAACATCGCTAAATACATGATAGAACATCGCTAACTGCCTAACAGAACACCGGTAAATGTCTGATAGAACATCGCTGAATACATGTCAGAATATCGCTAAAATACATGATGTTCTAGGAAGAAAACAAAAGTTTTAGATGTCCTAACAAAAAAACAAGGACAAATAGACAAAACTTTCTCTCTATAACGGCATATTAAAAGAATTGATGAGTAATAGCGGTACAAACACAAAGACAATGGACAATTCTTTTCTATAAAAAGACAATAGACAAAACTTTCTTTCTAGAACAGCAAAAGTCAAATACAATGAACAATTCTTTTTCTATGGAAGGACAATAGACAAAACTTTCTCTCTAAAACGGCACAAGAACAAATACAATGAATAATTCTGTTTCATGGAAGGACAATAGACAAAACTTTCTCCCTAGAACAGCACAAGGACGAAGACAAAGAAATAAAAATAAATACATAATAAATGAAGAATGGAAAAGAAAAACAAAAAAGAAAGAAAAATGAAATGAAAGAACAAGAAAAAAGAAAAATCAAACTTGTCCATGTGCCAAAAATAGTAATAAAGATAAGAAAAAACAAAGGAAAAGAAAAATAAAAATAAAAATAATAAAATAAAAAGAAATTAAATAAGAATAAAAAAATATAAAACTAAAAAAGAAAGAGAAAAAGGAAGAATAAATAGAAGCAGGAAATAAAAACAATAAAAAAGAATGAAAATAAAGCACAGAAAAGAAAAAAAGGTAATAAAATAAAAAAAGAAAAAGGAAAATAAAATAATAATAAAAAGAAAGTAAAAGAAAAAGAAATGAAAAGGAATAAGGAAAACAGTCAACGCGCTCCTGCATACGCTCCCGCTCCGTGCTTCCCGCCCCGGCCGCTCTGCTCCCGCGCTGGCAGCGCTTCCTCCGAGACCGCTCGGACCCGAAGATTGCCGGTTCAACTGGTCGTGCTTGGGCTACGAATTTAGGATTGACACGATACGACATGATCTCCGTTCTCCGATGAAACTCCTCAAATTTCGGCTCCATCACTACATGGTGCATGGCCCATGTGCCTCCGATCTTTTAGGCCATTTCATGGATTTCTGATCCGAGAAATATATATGGTTTTTTATAAGTTCATTACATACACTACTACAAATTTCTTTATCATCGCCGGGTTCTAGAGACCCTATAAGTGTCGGATTTTGAACCGGCATTACCTCATCGGCACTGATATGGAGTTGGCATAAGTGACGGTTGTTTGACCCATCACTGACGTGGGTTTCTAGGAATTTAAAAAAAACTAAAAAAATAGTAATTTTTTTTCAAATATAGAGAGGCTGCCTCTGAGCTAGCAGTCTTCAGCGATGACAAACTATATGTACGTAGCAGGATTTCTAATTTGCATATTTTGTTGTAAGTTGCTTGGCTATATATGGTGCCCTGATCGATCCACCGTCCTCGCCCCTCACACACCGAGACACATGACTTGGGAATGTGCGGTCGACAATCTGATACCCGAGCATGCACGCCTTTGCATATGCTTTAATTCTCGCCACTTGCCATGCACGCAGGATTATTGCTTTTGCAACGGCACAGAGGGGAGGAACCTGTGGCACTATGGCAGGCTGGCTGCTCCCCTTCTTCTCTCCCCTACTATCTCTCCTATGATCTCCTCCTTGCCACGTCTTGTGGTGGCATGTTGTGATCCGCCCCGGTTTGCAATCACGATCACGGTAAAGGAGATCGAATTTGCGTGTTCTTATCAAGTGGTGCAATGCACACCACAAAGACGCTTGAGTCTACCAGGCACACAAGTGGTACTAGTAGACATCTCCTGTGCCCATACATTCCATGATCCATGAACAGGCCCGAGCAGCGGGAAAATAGGTGGGACACAGTGCATTGCCTACTACTACTTCTGTGCATTGTTATTAGTACTCCTGGTACCCTACTCGTAGACCTAGCTAGAAGCTGCTCCTGCTCCCTAGCATTCATAGGCCGAGCACACAACATAGAAAAGGTACATATGAGATGCATGAGACATGCTCGACCACTACACAATGCATAGAGTACTACTACACTACTACGGTCCAAAGTCCAGCCTATAGCCCTCCTCATCATAACCGGCTGACGGACTCACCCTCCGACGATGCTACAGTACTCTACTCCGACCACCCCCCGTAGCAGTTGGCCTACCCCACAGCTAGCCTAGCCTACGCTACTACGTGTTTACAGAGCAACACGTGGACCTGATGGAAAAACTATGTTGGAGGTGGCAAGGTCATGACCTCTATATTTCACTTTATTTATTCAACTATGTATCATAAATTTATATTTCGCCCATTCATGGTTGTTGCCAAAGTCTGACTTCTAAACCGACACTGACAAATCTCTTCTGACAAATCTTTTCTCTAGTGTCATTGACGTTAGGGAGGGCGGCACCCGATATAGATAGAACCAAATCAGTCAAGACATCGAAGAATTTCTCATAATAAAGATGTTCTTGCATTTACAGACAACTACCACATTCCTTTAAAAGTAAATTAGGAATATGATATTTTTGTTTCTACTAGTGGCACTTGATTAAAAAAAACTAAATCAGAATGCCACACTAATTCACATGAAAGAACAATGGCACAAAATACACATTAAGCTGACAATAATGAAATATGTAACATATATTACCACTATTGCTTTCAGCCAACAAAATAGAAAAGGGGTGCATGAGGAAAACCCAAGAATTCAGCCCCCTCTCCCCACACCTACTCTTCTTTTTATAGGGAAGGTGTGAGAGGAGACGAAATTTTTATTATGCCTCTCGATGTGGTTTGTATTTATAGAAATGCTATTATAGGCTATAATTGGGCCCTAAGAGGGTTTGTATTTACAAAAACACCAATCTACAAAGGCCCCCACATATTATTTTAGTTAGCATTGGGCTATGTAATTAGGCCCCTGAACATGATAATGAGTCCCTAACATATTACACACTCTCAACCGTAGCCCCTCAACTATTCGGGTTTGATCAAATGTTTAACATCTGAATACAACGAAGTGTGGCCGTAATTACATCTCAGATTCGACACAACTTCCATCTACTGAGTTTAAGGACTATCTTGTCTTCAGCTAGTCTTTGGCTTTTTTTCGCACGAAAATCGCGCGCTTCACGATTTGTAGGATTCGAACTGGCTACCTCCCTCTCGCGCGTCCCTTCCTCTACCACTGCACCTCTTAGTCATTTGTCTTTATATTCCAATTTAGTTCTCCACATATTATATCAAACTGAGTGTAAACTGCCTTTTGGAGGCCCTAAACAAATATAAATTAAAAAATTATCAACTAAAAAAATTATAACTTTTCAAGATCTACACTTTTTGTTTAGCAAGTTTTTCCATCCGACGTCATTTACAAAATTTAATTTTCAAATTTGAGAAATTCAAACGTATGTTTAGCTTGATAAGATGGACTCAAATGAAAAAGTTTTCAACTTCAAAGTTTCATAACTTTTTGAGCCCCGGATGCCAAGATGTATACGCGTGCATAGAGGAAAGATATGCTAAGTTATTATTGATGTCAAATTGTTTTGCCAAACTTTCGGTTCAGACGACGGAAATCCAAATTCATCACATGTTTGTCAGAAGTCCAGAAGTATTAGTCATCTAGTTATACGTTTTCCGAGTGATCGACATCTATCAGCGCAACTAATTTGCAACAATATTATTCAAATATCAAACATAACACCAAAGCATCGACAAACCATATGCTGCACAATAACCTCCTATTTGTTCTTTTATGTGTGTTCTGGCTACAGCCTACTACAGCTCTCTCTTCATTGGTTACACTGTTGATACCCTCGAGGGCCATTGCAGCATACTGCACGTCTTAGAAGTGCCCCATATATCTTCCTCCGTATTCTCTCGCACGCATCACTCTCTTCTTCCTCGGACAACACACTATCTTTGCTGCTTCTATCAATGGTAAACATCCTCTCATGCCGCACGACACGGTTGAGCCAATCATCTACCTTCTTCAGCTGCTGCAGAAAGCCTGCGACCTGAGAATCACACGTCGTCACGTAGTCGCTCTCGATGTCATCCAGGAACTTGTCAGTGTACTTGAGGAACCATCGGTTACCGTCAGAGCGCATTGCCACAGCCAGGTCCATTGCTGCATTCAGGCTGCCGCCTTCAGTAGAACCATCAGCGGTTTTCTTTGAGAGCCTGCTGTTGCAGTTGCACTTCGGCTTGGAACAGAACAGTGAGCTCACGGGTTTCAGTTCAACCACTGATGACGCCTTCGCAGATTCAGATGTGGCTCTCGGGTGGCTGGATAAGGGTGACAGGTCCGCTTCCATGGCCGCTCTGACCCATGAGATGGCAGATTGCTTCCTGTCTAATGCTGCCTTAGTAGCGGCTCTCGGTGAAGCAGAGGATGTTGAATTGGAACAACATGATTTTGGGTGTCCGAGTCTGGCCTGTGACTGAGCTACGAAGATAGCATGATCCAGTTCTTGAGAGAATTTCAAGAAACTGCCGATGAGCTCCTTTGGGTCGTCGTCCTTGTCAGAATGTAGTTCAGAGTATTTGCTGAAAAGAGATAAATCAATATTGAGATGCTGCTTCTTACACCATACGCATTTTCTGAAGATTTAGGAAGTTGGTTCTACTGTTACTTGTTTTTTTTTCAGATAAATCAGATATCAGTTTTCTCATAGTATAACGTAAACACATTTCACACAATCTTTCAGCATTACTCACCTCAGGCATTTTATCAACTTCTCAGTGGCAGACGCTTCTAGCAGTCCATCAAGCACAGCTTGCAGCGCCATGTCTTTCTGCTTCATTGCTTCCTGCCATGGGAAATCAGAAGAATTAACTTCTTGGGCTAACATAAAAAAGAGAAGAACAGCATGCCGTGTACAGTGTGCTAGCTAGTACAAAACTTTGACGGCACAAATTCAAAAGGATAGATAAAAACAAAAAGGAACGGGTGAAGTAGCATACCTTTCCATGACGCACCAGCTTGAGGAGAGTGAGCACTTGATGCCACTGGATGAAGTAGTCTGCGACATCGGTGTGGTGGCACAGGAGCTGTCTCTGGACACCTTGATAGACGCGTGGCTGTTCCTCTTGGAGAGCACCTTGAACGCCTTCTCTGCCTTTCTCCTCACGGACTCCAGTGGATCATTCGCCTCGTCATTCTGGTGTGCAGTGGTTTTTGAGCCGGATTTACCAGGAGAAACCTGCATAATACCAGCAAATAAATTTCACTGGATTAGCTTGATTTGATTTCTAGCAAATACCAGCAAGCTATTCTGGTGTGCGTTTGTTTCAGCTTCAGAATCAGATGAATCAGTTGAATCAGGTGATGAATAGTGAGAGAGAAATAGTGAATAAGAATCAGAGCGAGCTGGAGAAAAAAAAAAAGACCCGAAGTAAGCACGTCTATATATGGGGCTGCAAGAAATGGATTTACACTGTTGCTGCGTCTCCGGGGAGCGACGGGTCTCACGTCCTTGATGCTCCCGCTGAAATCCCAGTTCCTCCTCGCCGTGGACAACGACGAGTACGACGACGACACGTCCGACGTGTCCTCGTCGTCGCTGCTGTTGCCGTCTGCGGACGGGACACTGATCTTCCTGAGGTTCTTCGGGGAGTCCAAGCTCTTCATCATGCTCTCCCTCCTCCTCGCCGTCGACGCCGCCGGCGATCCCGCCTCGGACAGGTTCGTCGTCGACCGCGACCTGTGGCCGTGGCCGATGGCGGCGGCATGGGAGCTCCCCTGTCGCGCCCTCCTCTCCGGAAGCGGGGGCGTCGGAGACGACCTCCTTGACGACGTCGACGTCATCGCCGGAGTCCTGCTGGACGCAGGGGTACCGGCCGGGGAGGACGCGGAAGCCGCGGAGCACGGGTGCCGGGACGGACGGCACGAGGTGGTCGACCTCGATGATCTGGCCGATGTGGAGGCCGCTGGCGAGGATGAGGTCGTCGTGGTCGGCGTGAAGCGACACGTAGCAGGAGCGGGCCGAGTCGGAGAGGCGGAGGTAGAAGCCGTGGTGGCCCGAGAAGGGGTCGGCGCCGGAGAGCGCCGGCGTGATGTTGGTGACCTGGAGCAGGGCGCGGGCGGAGCGCGACCGCGAGCGCGGCATCGGGGCGGACGAGTCGCCGTCGTCGTCGGACGGGTCCGGCGGGCGGAGCAGCCGCTGCAGGCTGCCCGGCCGGAGCGCGGGCCTGTGAGG